>ML681963.1:52004849-52145455 GCA_007922195.1 Podocnemis expansa | reverse complement strand
GGTGCTCACTGAAGCAGGATAACACTGTCACTAGCTGACAACCTGGGATGTTGGGATGTTCAGGAGGGTTATTAGAGGGGCTGTAGGAGTGCTCGCTAAAGTGGTTTAACACTTAGTAGCTGACAACTGGGAGTGTTGGGAAATTCAGGGGGTTTGTTAGGGGGGTCTTTAGGTGCTCACTGAAGTGACATAACACTGTTACTGGCTGACAACCTGGGGTACTGGGAAGTTCAGGAGGGTTATTGGGGGGCTGAAGGGGTGCTCACTAAATTGGTATAAGACTTAGTTGCTGACAAGTGGGGGTGTTGGGAAATTCAGGGTGTTCTTGGGGGGTCTTAGGGTGCTCACTGAAGCAGGATAACACTTAGTAGCTGACAACTGGGGGTGTTGGGAAATCCATGGGGCTTGTTAGGGGGTCTTTAGGTGCTCACTGAAGTGACATAACACTGTTACTAGCTGACAGCTGGCAGGGTGTTGGGAAATTTGGGCACGTGTTGGAGCAGTGTTAGGGAAATCCCTGGTCTGACATCTGGCAAGGGGCACATTCCTCATCCCCATCCCAGCTGCTCATCCCTCATGCCTGGTTCATCTTCACATCCTGTTGATTCCCCGTTTCTCTCTTCCCATTTTCTTTCTCTGAGGGTCCCATCCTCTCCTGGCATCTTTCCCATCCTGCCTCCTCTCCACCCCTCTTCCACTACCACCACCCTACCTCTGAAGTCCTTTCTTGCTCCAGTATCCACCCTCTTCTAGTCCTAATCCACTTCTGCCCTTTCAGCCCATCTTTCACAACTGCTTTCTCCCTTCCAGATCCCTTTCCAGTCTTCTTTCCACCTTAATTCCCAACCCTCTCCAAAGAGCTCTGAACTTCCTGCAAAACCTGCTGGGGAGGGGGTTCCCATGTCCTACTGGGCCCATGTCCCTTTGTCTTGCCTCCCTGTCTTGATTCCAGTCTTGTGACCCTTCCTCCTCCCCATCTTCATCACACAAACAAAGCTCAGGACAAGACAACATAGTTACTGAAATCCCTTTAAATGTGAAGACTTCACACCTGCTTGCACACAACTTTGAAACTCTTTCAGAATTTGCACTAGTTTCCTTTGAGTTCATTTCACGCCTTTCAAATCCATGTGTGTAGTGTTAACAGCCCAAGCTGTGTTCCACTAAACTGTTGTTCCCACAAAGATCTTATTTTGGGGGGAATTTAGGGAGAAAGGCGGGTTACAAACAACTTCTACAGCTTAAAAAACCGCCCACCATAAAAGCGCTTCATTGTTTGAGCTTCATGTGTCAAGTGTGAACGAGGTGAGACTATCTCCCAGATCAGTTCTTCTTTCTTAGTCTGTTTCTTTTGAAGTTTGGGGTGCTATGCTGTTTTCTGCTTTCCATTACTTTTAATGAAACAGAAGGTGGGTTGTTTAGCGTTAAAGACTAATTTTGGCAGTTTATTAGTGCCAAACCTTGGAATGGAGACTCCGCATAGACAAGACTTGGGGAGGGGTTGCCTTACCCAATTATCAATTGCTCCAAAGGTTCTGTTGCTGTCCCAAACTATTGCACAGCTCTGATCAGCCAGGAAGGCGAACTCCTGAAAACCCTTTCCCATCATGAGAAATGGTCTGCGTATTAATGTAGGTAGCTGAAGGGATACTGGTTAGCTGTTACGTAGTTTAACTTGTGTCTGAGGAAACAAAAGATTTAAGCGTTGATCTCCCTTCTGCTGCAGATGCCGATTTTCTACTTGAAGTTTTTATTTGGCTGGGTGGAATTTAAAAACCAAAGCTGCTCGAACATAAAATATAAGTGGGACGGATGAGGGTCCCTCCATCCTCACTTGATGAGAAAACAGAAACCCCTTTGTTTGACTGGCTACTTTTTTTATTTTCCTTAAAATTAAAATAAAGGTTCTGCCCCGGACAGAACTTTTTACTCTCAGAAAGGCGGGTTGCTTACATTTGCCAGTGATGAGTGCTAGAAAATCATGATCTTCACTTAATAGATCTCTGGTGGATGAGCTGCATGGTATGTACAGGAGTCTGTTAATTTCATTAACAAACTCCAGTTCTGGGGGATGGCAAAGGAAAGACAGTGTAATTTATCATACTGTGACTTAGGAGGGAAGGGTGTTGTGTGTGCGTGCACTAGGGAGACACAGAATTAAGAGTGATTGTGTTAGAGGACACCGACTCAGCACTGACTCTGACATAATTGGGTTTGTATAGAATACAAAGCATTAATGATCCGTGAGTTAATAGCACTGGGCAGACATTTCTTGGGTTCAGGAGGAACGGTAATTATGCAAAACAAAAGGGGGACCGGGGGGGGGGGGCTCTTAACCTTGTGTTGCTCCAGCGCGAGGGGGCACCAGGGGGGTTAATTTGGGGGGAATGGGGCTTTGCCACAGAAAATTAGCAGTTGTCTTTCCACTTAATTAGGTAGCTTGTGATTTTTGTGTGTGCCTAAAACAGTTGCAGTGGTGCTCTGAATAAATAGGAGGCCCATAAATCAAAGAGCAGGTGTTCTGTGTCCCCTAGGTACATTTTTTCCTCTTTTAACTGGGTAATTTTAGTCAGCGTGTTTTTACTGTATTTCTACTCTACTAGTTGTACAAAAGTCAAGGAGGAAAAAGTACTAGGCAAACTCTCTGCCCTGAGCCTGGGGCAGGGGTCTGCAACATGTGGCATCAGAGCCACATGCAGCTCTTTGGTTGTCCCCTTGTAGCTCTGGACCCCACTCTGCCACTGGGCAACCTGGGCCAGGCTCCATGCTCGTCACCCACCAGGGGACCCTGTGGCAGGTACCCTGGCCCAGCTCCCATGATTAGGAGACTACGCCCATTGCAGCTCTCAAAACACTTGATTGCTGAAGGAATTAAAAAAAAAAAGACTCATCTTTTGGGTTGTTGATCCCTGGCCTAGGGCTTAGCTTGTTGGCAGAAGCATCAGGGAAGGTCTTTGCACAGGTAAAACAAATGGGGAGCAAACATCTGCCTGTAAGGTCTAGATCCACAAGGGAAAAGCAAATGCTAACTGCTGCAGCGCTGCATTTACTTGCTTTGCTGCCTGTGGGATGTCACTCAGCCTCCCTATTTAATGCAGGGAGAGTATTAGGAGCCTAAAAAAGGGATCCATGAAAGTCAGTGTGCTGGCTGGGGAGCTGTTTAAGTTAGCTGAGAGGAAGTGCTGAGGAGGGAGGCAGGTGCTGGAGTCTGGCCTGGAGGAAGAATACTTCTATTGTCAAGCACTCTCTCCTGCAGTTAAGCACCTACACCTCTGCTCCCCAGGGGATGGGTGAAACCAGCCCCAGTCCTCCGGTAACCTTTAGCTCACTGGTTAGCACACCTGCCCCAAAAATAGAGAGATCCAGCATCAAATCTGCCTCCCCTGCCTTATGTGACTATCTCACCTTACTAGGGGAGTGTGCCAACAACCACTGCCTGTTCTGGGGCAGGTTTCTCTGTCTCTCCTCTTGAAGCTATTCCACGCTGCACAAAGTTATCTATTCACCAGCCCAGCAGGAGAGACTTACTCTCTGTCCTGTGGCAGTTCGGCTGTTCGTTGCTGCCACCTCCCCCTCTTCCACCTGCAGCCTTGCCCTCTGTGAGGGCTGATCCAGTTGGCGGCTTCTGAAAACACCTCTTTCCCAGGTGAGGTTCTGCAGGCAAAATAGAGAGGGCAATGCCAAGTTTGAAGTTGCTGCTGAACCTCGAGTGAGTGTGGCTCTGGGTGTCCAGGTTTATGTGGTACTGTACATGCTGAGAGGCAGAAATGTGAGTACTGCAGAGACTTTATGGGGAGAAGGTTTGATGTTTTGGGGGTGTAGTTTAGGCAGCAGCTGTGTGGTGGCTTTGAGTCTTAAAATTCTGGACTTGAATTAGGCACATAAATGCCTCACCTCCTTTGTGACTCTAGCCTTTGGTCTGTAGCATAAGAAAAAGATGGAAACCGTCTATGAGAGATGAACACATGTCTAGAAGGGGAAGTATTGTGGAGTGATTAAAGCCCGTGACCCAGTAGAAGCACTGCTAGATTCTCTTCTAGGTTACACCACTGTTCTGCTTCATGCAACTTGCTAGGAAACTAGGTCCCGTGCCATTGTTTGCCCCAGCGCTAATGCTCCTACCTGGGTGAGAGGCCCTCAGCCTGCCTAATTAATCTCGCTAAAGGGTTTTAATCTCTTTGGTTGAACGGGCCGGTACAGAGGCATACTATTATGCATGCTGGAAATCTAAGCAAATGACTCGCAAGTACCACAGCATTCTGTCCGGGCTCAGTGCCTCAGACAGTATTCAGAGCAGCAGGTTTGCACATGTAAATAAATATCTATTTAGAAACTCTCTGGCAGCAGGTCCCTTCCTGCTTTGTTTTGTTTTCATTAGGCCAGGCGTATGTGGATTCATCCCTTCCCTCTTCTCCCCCCCCCCACCTTCAGTTTTTCGATATAAAGCTCACAGAGTCTGATTTTTCTAGGAGGAGCAGTAGATTTCTTGTGCTGCCTCTGGAACGAGCTTCCAAAGTACTCAACGCTGCCTCTGCCAAGGTTTGCTGAGGCAGTGTGGTCTGCTCTAGTGCAATGGTTCTCAACCTTTTCTGAGTCACAACAGGCAGTCTGTCATGACCCTACAGGGCACTCCAGCTCTGGCCTTCCACCCCAGCCCGAGTCCAGTCATCTTTGTGGCTCCCTGCGACATGGTTAAGGCTGGTGATACACTATGGGTATGTCCACATGTGGGCATTGAATTGAAATGACGCTGGTTATTTCGATTTAAAAATCATTTAGTACGCGTGACGTTCCCTTGTATCAAAATGACAAGCTCCATCATTTCCGTACAAGGGGAGTTGTATTGAATCCATAAAACCTGGTTTAAAATCAAAACGATTGTTTCGAAACAATGCTGTTAGGGCACATTTGTTTTGAAACAACATTGTTTCGATTGGAAGGCTTTGACCTCCCCCCCCCAGGGTGCATGGCAGGGGAGGGATGCAGCGCCACTCTTCCCCTCCACTTCCCAGGGGCAGGGAGAGGAGTGCGGGTACCTTGCATCCCTGCTGCTTCCCAGGCAGCGGGGAAAGGATCTCAGGGTGTCCCACCGGGCATGCTGCGATCTCTGCCCCTGCTGCCCAAGAAGCAGCTGGGTGGAGGGGCACCCCGATCCTTTCCTCGCCAACTAGGAAGTGGTGGGGAAGGGGGGTGCCCCCAATTCCCTTCCCCACTGCCAGGGAAGTGGTGGAGATGCAGGGCAACCCCCAATCCTTTCCCTGCTGCCCCAGTGGCAGAGGGGTACAAGGTGCCCCTGATCCTTTTCTTGCTGCCTGGGAAGCAGCGGGGATTTGGGGTGCCCCATCTGTGCTGGTGGCAGGGGATTGGGTGGCAACATGGGCCATGTTATCCCTCTCCAAAATCAAACTAGCAAGTCCTGTGTCAGGACATGCTAGTTCAGTTTGGGTTTGTTTTTGGTTTTTTTTGCCTGGCTTTAGTAATTGATTCAAGATGAATTGAATTAATGATTTTTATATCTATTTTAGCTTAAATCAATTCAACTTGAATGAATTTAAGCATATACATGTGGACATAGCCTATGTGTCCTGACGCATTGGTCTAGTCACTAGTGGATAGGGCAGTGGGTCCGGGGAGATGAGGATTCTCAACTCAAGACTGAGGTGCTGTGTGATCTGGGGTGAATCAATTCCCGTGTGTATGTCCCTTTGTCTCTTTTAAATTGTCTTCACCCACGCTGCTTACAGTCTCGTGTGTGAGAGAGCAAGAGGGGTGGGGGCTAATTACTGCTAGAGATACTCTTAATGGGCAGGGTGTTGCAGCCTTATAGTGCCTGTAGGAGAGATTTGCATGGACAGAAGGTCACTACCTCCCACAGCCCCAGCCTGATGTCCTTGGGGCTGGATCCAGGTGTATCAGTGGATTCAGCTACAGGTAGGACAAATGGAAGTGTTGGAATTGTCTCCTCATATGCTTTCCTCTTAATTGCTCAGTGGGTTTGTAGGGCAGGGAGGGGATGCTCCCTAAGGTTCTCTCTGTTCTGTGCCTCCTGCCAGGTTACTTTTGGGCAGGTGGGGACTCTAGTTTGGCCTTTGGTGCCATTAACCCACAGCTTGATGTCTCATCAGACCCAGTGAGGGCTGGATCAGTTTCCCTGTTGCCTGATCAGAGTTGAATAGCAAGAAGCTGATGCTCCACAGCAGTTTCACCCTACCCATCAGCTGGATTTTCTTTGTGACAGTGTTTAGTTGATGCATGAGCAATCATTTAAAATCCATGGGGCGTTCTTTGCTAGATTGGAGCATGGGTAACAACTGGACACAGGTCCCAAATTGCTTGGACAAGACCTGTTGTGATTTAATGTGATGGGAGGAAGTGCCCCTGGCTGTGACACTGAGAAGAGAGAAAGGAAGCCCCTTGCTAATGCCAGGAAACTAGGAACTATGCCACACACCTGCATTCTGTGCATGGCTCCACCAGTGAGTTGCTGCATGACCTTGTGCAAAGTCAGACTCCTCCCTGGCTCCTGCTGCCTCAGTTTCTCCATCTTGCCAATGTAAAGCATGGTTTTTCCTCTCCCCCCCCCCCTTTTTAAAAGGACATGGAGATCTCCAGCTGGAGGAGCACTGTGCAGTGCAAAGTGTTATGTACCCACTGAAGGGCCTGTGAAATCACCGGTCCTACTGCATTATGCACTTCACTGCTCTTTCTGCAGGTCCGTAGTGCGTTCTCTTCACACCACAAACAGGATTCTTGTGAGCACTGTATGGAGACCAGCAGGCAGCCACCAGGGCATCTGTGCACTCACTGCTCAGGTCTGTTTCACTAGACAATGTTATTCTTGTGTGCAGTTTGCGCCCGAGGGTGCATTGCAGCCAGCATAGGTCACAGGTGGCTAAAGGGGTGGGGCTGGGTGTGGGGAATGGAAGAGATGAGCAGTTGGAGCCTCTTGTTTGGGAAAGGAGGAGGAGGTGTAGGGGCCATAGTGGAGATCCCCTCCCCCCCCCCCATTGTAGAGCAGCATCATCAGAATGTGGAGTCTTTTCTATGGCAGTCTTAGAGCAGTGCCATCAGCCAGGAGGTCACGACTCTCATCTTAGTTCAGGGGAGTCATGACACAGTGCTGAATGGGTAACAGTGTCAGACCTCATTAAGAGGGGGAGAAGTGGGTACACTTTAAGCATGTGAGAGGGCAGGACGGGTTTGTTGCTTGATAAGGGGCGTCTGCATTCTTGGAGGAGATCAGATGAGCCAGCCTTACAGCTGTAACTGCTCAGACTTGAGTTGTTTGTGAGGGTGTTCTTTCTTCATTGGTTCTTTTTCTTATTTTCCTTCTTTGGTGTGTACATAGATGTGCTAGAAAAGAGGTTTTTCCAAGGAATTCATGGTGGCAGTTGAAGCCTCCTGGTGCAGAAGTGTTGGTAGCTGTGGCTTATACAGGCATATGGTGTGAAAGGGAGGGAGAGTCTTGCTTGCACACCGTCCAGGCCCCCCTCCTTGCTCCCCCTTTCCCTCCTTTACACTACAAATAACTCTTGTAGAATAGGCCCTTGCATCCCTAGGACAGCACCTTGCTTGACAGCACAGTGTGTCCTCCTCACCACCCACCTATGCTTCCATAAGAGCCCTGAGACCTTCGCTTGCCCTTCCTCGTCTTGGATGCTGGAGACTGAGCTTCCTGCTAGCTGGATCCTAACCCCGCCGCGTCCCCCGCAGCATTCTGGAAGCCTTCAAACAAGAATCTGATCTGTTGGAAGAGGGACTGCGTTCTCTCTGTCTTTGGTCATCTTCCCCACTTCTACACCTGCTCAGTGTCTTCTCCCTCTCCTCCCCCACTTTGCTGGGAAGGATTTAGTGCCAGGGAACGCCTGTCAAATGAGCCTGAGAGGAACAGGGGGAAAGGTTCACTGTGAAATTCTGCTGGGAAACTGCATTCAGGCTGCAAGGTCCCGTTGCACACCGAACCTGTCCTAGCAATGGTGGTCTGTGGCTGTCAACTGCATTTAGGAGCCCTGTGTTAGACCCTGTTGGTCTTCGTCATGAGCTTTGTTATTGGGTCATAAAACTTGGCATAAAGACCCTGATGTGGACTGGGGGAAAAAGTTGTGCACACCCTGCCTAGGGAAGGAGTTCCCAGCCTGCTGGGTTGCTACCGGCTCTTTGGTTGGCTATCTGGTCTTCTAGACTTCAAGTTCCTTGATGCCCGTGGTGTGAACATCTCCTAGTTCTACGCCGATCATGGTCTTTTGGCACAACCAGGACTCAAAGAATTAATAACTAGCAAACATAGCAATATATCACCTTTCTTCTTAAAGGGATGGCAGGCAAAGCTCTGATGAGGTCTGGGGATGCTGTTGTGACCTGGGGCTGATCATGTCTCCAAAACCCTGAATTGTTGTGAATCCTGTTGACTAAGGTAGTGCTCCACAGCCAGCCAGGAGCAAGATCTCGCTATGCTAGGTGCTGCACGAGCATAGACTACCAGAAAGTTCCTGTCTTGGAACAGCTTACAGCATGAATCTGTGTGATTGCCTCCCTCTTCATGTATTATTAGAACTGGCTAGAAAGCTGCGTATGGGGGGGGTGCCGCTCAGCATTTCTCTTGCTGCCTGGTTTCACTTGCCCTCCCTGCCAAGTTCCTGGAGTGACTGAGAAAGGGCATGCAGGAGCACTTGAGTTTCCTTTTAACAAGTTAAATAATGTTGCACTGGGGGGGGGGCCCCCGCAACATAAACTTTGGTATCTGGTCTCTCATTTGGTGGAACCCTTTCTATAAATACTGTTGCCACTTGGCGATCGATGCAGGAAGATGACACGGCTTCACCCCAGCGCTGCAGTGCTCCACACTTGGGAGTGCTCTGTTAGGTCTGCTTTTCTCTGTGCTCTCGTGTATCTGCCTAATCTACACAGTCCTAGCCAAAGGAGCAGCTCTAGAGTGGAATTTGGAGAAACCCTGGAGGTTGTTCTGTATCCTCTTGATATTTAAAACCCTGCAGGATGTGACTACATAGGCTCTCAGCTCTCTGTTGTGCTCAGAATGTGCAAGGGAGATTGGAGATGCTCTGGGCATATGCTTGAAAATCTGGTTGCTCTTCGGCCTGCCCCAGGATTAGGACCTGGCACATGGCAGGGTTGCATACATCCAGCACCGTCGCTGACCTTGTTGCCTGGTAAGGTTGGCAGGTGGGCAGGAAGTGGTGATCCCAAGCGTGGGGGGGTGGGGGAGGGTGCCTTGTAAGGGTTTTATGGGTTCAGAATGTCAAAACTGGTCACTTTAGGGCAGAATAAACTTAAGGTCTGTCTGCCAAGGTAGTGACCCTGAACAATCTGCAAGGAAGTGCGTCTCAAGTAGATATGCTCTTTTTGTGATCAGTATTTCCCTCTCTGTGCAGGCCGCTCCATTCTCTCCCATTTTCTGAAATTTCACCATCAAGATGGGGGTAGTTAACTCTGGTTATGACACAACAGTTACCATTTCCCGTTGAAAGATCAGACCACAGGCATGGAAACGAAGTGGCTTGCTGAGGGTCACAGGGAAAGCTGAGAATAGATACTCAATTTGTGACATAGACCTAGATGCTGTCTTCTTTGATCACTCTGACTCAGAGGGTTTGAAATGGACCTACATGCTATGGAATGAAATGCTTTCCTCTCTTAAAACCTGTTCAGGATCCCAAAACTATGTAAATTAGAGCTGAACAAATATTAATCACTTTCCAGTGGTTAATCACTGTAAACTGGGAAAATACTGCTCCTCTTGTACCCCTAGATCAGTCTTTCTGGAGCAGGGACTGTGTCTTAGATGTCTAGGTAGAGTCTAACACAATCGGCCCCAATCTTGTTTGAATTTGCTTTCAATATACTGAGGTAGCTCCTAAAAGTCTCAGTAATGGATTAGGACTCTGTTGTGCTAGGTGCTGTACAAACAGAGATCCAAAGAGTCTCCAAGAATTTTCAATTTGAATACACCATTGCAGTCTATAGTTGCTATTCTTTTAGAAAGGAGAACCAGACTCTAAGTATATTATGGGAGTAGGAAAAACCTTACATAACTTTTCTGTCCCCACAATGGCTACTAGGAGTGGCTGCCCCTGCATTTTCTGTGCCAGAAGTCCCCAGGTCACCATGGCATTCCCTGACCCTCAGCAGTCAAAGCCGAGGATCTGCATCTGTTTTACCTGCAAGCTTTCCAGTCCTGTTTGTGCAAACTCCAGTCATTCAGACCAGTTGCAGCTAGCTGCCCCCCCTGCCCTGTTCTGCCTGCCTCTGGGTGTTCAGAGATGAAGCTCAGACCCTCTTTTGCAGTTTACCAGTCACTTTCAATATTGTTACTCTGAAGGAACTGGGGTCCTACCAGCTTGGTTATGAAACTGCTGGGCACTGAGAACTCAGCTCAGCAGAATTTGCTTTCCTGGAGGAATGTTTCATTAAAAGGGCAATTTGACTAGGAACAAATTACAGAAGACTGAACCAATAACAGCAATAACAAAACCCAACCCCTTACATTCATAATTGCCCCCCTCCCCCTGTACACACTCAGCTCTGGTCTGCAGACCTATTTGCCTTGCTTCCCTTGTTAGTGTTGATTTGATGCATTTTACCTACAGCCCTTCTTGTTTCAATCTCACCTGCATGGCCAGAATTCAGGATGCAATCCTAGGGAACGTGCAAATTGGAACCTACTGGCCCTTGGTCTCCTTATTTGTGCATCTCTCACACTGCTTAATGATAGCCTGACACTCAGATAGTGGTTGCTTTCGTGGTGTCCCATCATGTCTCCTTGTATGCATACCGAGGAAGGGCTCTGAGGCTAATTCAGCTTCAGAAGACAGAGAATATGCAAGGTAGCATTTCTCTCTCTCCATTAACTGAAGACACTGAGCAATGTCCTCTGAGCAGGGGCTTCATCCTCATTCTGATGCTGACTTCTCAAGTGGCCTTGAGCATCTCACATAGCAACTCTCTGCCTCAGTTTACTCAGCTGTAATATGGGAACAGTCCTGACCTGAGGAATCTGGAGGGGGAATTAACTAGATTGAGCCTTGCTGGTGCAGGGCAGTTTTCACATGTGCCCCCAGGGGATTCACCCCAGTCATGGGGGAAGGCAAGGGTGGCTTACTCAGATGCTTCACTCTGCAGCCAAGGCTCCACAAGGTGAGGCCACCTGGGAGATGATCTAAGTCAAAGGCTTTGGCCATGCCTCCACTGTGCACTGCTAGGGATGCAAGTACTTTATATCCCCCCCCCCCCCCCAGATGCACTTCCCCCCGGGGGGGGGGGGAGGCTCTACGTTTGGGTCCCTCATGGCAGCAGCTGTCGAGACGGGGGTGCTGGGATAAATCACAGCACACGTCTGCACAGCACTTTGAAGATGAAGCCAGCTAGTAACAAGTGAAAGCTTCTTCTTAACTTTCTTGATGTGAACTTTAACCTCTGCAACTTAATATCAGCCTTACTGGACACTAGGCCAGCCCTAAATGCCCTCCTGTGTAGATGCAGGAGTTGCCTGTGCAAGGACCATGCACCTGGGGCAAAGTCTACCCAGGACTTCACCATGTGGCAAGCCAGTGTGTGAGTTTACAGCACTAGCAGCCTGCACAGTAACTCTCTTGTTGGTCCCTGTGGATACTGGAATGGCTCAGGCAACCTAGGGGAAAAGAGTGGGGATGAAACTAATGTTAAATGTTTCTGACCCCTCCTAGCCAGTGCTGTAACCCGCTGGCTGGGAACCAATCTGCTGACAGGTGATATTTTCTGGTGATGGTTTTTGTTGTTGTTTCCTTGCATCCTGCTACTAAAGTGACTTGCATGGCACAGGAGCTTTTGTGCTGGTTTCCTCCCCCTGCTTGCTTCACTGTTCCAGTGATGCAGCAGAGGCTGAATTCGACCCTGAGCTGGGTGTGTTGTTGATGGGGAACCTGCACCTGTTGTCTGTGAGGCATGGTTACGCTCCCTCTTCTCCAACAGAGTCAGGAGGATGTGGGGGAAGGAGAGTCAGAGAAGTTGCAAAATGAAACCAGAAACTAGTCAACACAGATCAGAGGGATGGGATGGGAGGAGGAGCAGGTAGCCCATGGCTTTTGTGTTGAAGTGTTTTGTCAGGCTGCTTTTTTAGGCTGAGATCTGCCTTGATTTCCTTCACCTCCCACCAGATGAACGAACGTGGGTCAGTCAATGCCAAGGGATGGTCCATAGAAATCTCAGAATGTCACCGGTTCTGAGCTGAATCCATGTGTCTTTCAGCAGCACAAACCAGGCTCAAGTTTCAGCCCAGAGATTTAGATTGGTCTCTGTCAGCTAGAGATGGGGTTAAACTTCTCTACCCAGAGCTAACATCTTTACCTGGGGCAAATTTTGGTTGTGGCTTTGGAATTGGGTCTTGTGAGTAACCATGAATGCCTGATCTGAATATCCTTGAAGGTCAAGGTCTGGTTTGGGTCCAAACTCTCTAGCTGAGGCTGGTACCTTTTGGTGATTTTCTTGGCACCCTGGGTTTGAGTCTGAAATTTGAAACAAACTCCCAAAAGCAAGCCAGTTCCACAGGGCTCCCCGACTTGTCAGGCTCTGCTGTTGATACGAATGGCCATGGATGCGCCAACCCATGAAGGGGGATCTTGTCTGGGGAACCAGAACTGGACGCACTGGGACTCTGTGCTTCCTTGGATGGGTCAGAGCCCTCAGCTTCAGCTCCCTGAACTGAGCTGAGCTGACCTTTCAATCAGTCCCAGCCAGAGAGACATCCCCCCTGCCCCCTGAGGCTGGGGTGGAGCCTAGTTTATGGCCAGAGAAGTTGCAGGGGGTGGCGGTGGTGGAGTTGGTTCCCAGTTCTGCTGCCACTGCGCTGGCTGTGAGTCAAGTCAGTTCCCTTCTCTGTGCCATGGATAGAATGGGTGGGTACCTGCCAGCCTTTCAGGGGCTAGGCTGGCTTCATTAATGCAGTTGCTCACTTTGGGATGCTGGAGAGCAAAGAGTTGCTGGCTGCTACCTCAGCAAGATGGGGATGGGGCAGGAAATCACAGCTGGAACAAAGGAAAGACACCGATGTCAAGTGGCAGGAGCAGATGAAGCTATGACTGTCCTGTGTGGCTTGGTTCCCTGAGTAACCTAAAGGCTGGAAGCTGCCGGCACTAGGCAGCAGAAAGGCTCCATGCATGGAAAGTCTCCTGCACGTTTATACAGTGGCACCTTTGGCGAGATGCCCACGGAAGAGGGGGCTGGGCAGGGCAAGGCAGTTTTGCTTGTTGCTGCGGCTGAAACAAACAGCCAGCCAGGCCCCTTCGGGAAAGGAGAGTTCTCAGCATGACCCGGGCAGAGTGGCCCTGCTGGAATGTGTGGCGGGAAGTCACTGGTGCGCCCTGGGCAAATCTCCACCAGGTAGGCAGAAGGAGGGATGGTCTTTGGTTATGTCATTGGGCTGTGACTCAGGAGCTCTACTGTGGGTCCCTGTTTGAGTCACTTCATCTGTCTGTCTGTTTCCCCGGCTGTAAAATGGGGACAGAAGCACTCATCTATTCCAATGGCAAGTTCTCTGAAGCAGGCCCAGTCTCTCACTGAGAGAGCAGCTTCTCTGCCAGTGAGAGTAGGTCTGCAAAGGACTAGGACCTGAGTGTCCAAACTGCACGATGAGTCTGGGTTTACGCTCACCAGAGCCTGGTCTCGCAGGCATGCTGATGCGGCCACGCTGCAGTGCACACACCTTCAGACTTGGGTCTGCCACCTTGCCTGTGTCCACCCTGCAAAATGACAGGGCTTGGACCCTAGTCAGAGTGGTGCCCTGTGATGAAGTGGGACTACTTTTGGGGTTTTCTGAGTGTTTTGTGCCTCAGTTTCCCACCTGCATTACTCATGTATATTGGTGATGGGACCTGGGTATATAATCATTGCAGAGACCACCAGAAGGTGGATGGGCCTTCCCC
Source organism: Podocnemis expansa (assembly GCA_007922195.1). Taxonomy (NCBI): domain Eukaryota; kingdom Metazoa; phylum Chordata; order Testudines; family Podocnemididae; genus Podocnemis; species Podocnemis expansa. The sequence goes on along the minus strand of ML681963.1, from coordinate 52,131,542 downwards.
AGCCATATGTAGGCTGGACCCCCTGTCCTGACCCATCGTACAGGTTGGGCAGGTAAAGATCAGAGAAGTGGCCATTTAGCCTGGGAAGGAGACAAAGGACTGTCTAGAAGGGCCTAGCGCTCTGGTCTGAGGGTGGCTGGGGGGAGAGATGCATACTCTAGGAGGGGCACGATGGGAAGATGCCCTGAGAAGGGCCTCATCAGGTGGCTGTTGCTGCTGTGACTGCTAATCAGTCTTAGTGAAGCCTTTCTGTACTGTGATCCTGAGAATTAATGAGCCCTTTTGACTTCCACACTGGCTGGTAATTGCACTGACTGTAGAGGTGGGGTGCATGGCCCACTGGGGCATAGATGGATTCCCCGGGTCCCCACAAGAGGAGCTTCCACAGGGGGACTCCCTGATGGAGCAAGGGTGCTAAATCCTTTGGGGTCAGAAGAAGGAGGTGACTTTTCAGGTGTGGGGAGAGTCCAGGAGTGGCAGACCCTGCCCAAGGTGCTTTCATCCTATCTGGCTGTGCTGAGAAGAAGGTAGGAGTGTGGAGACCTGGGAGGACTGGGGCAGACTCCACCTTGGCAGGGTCCTGATCTACAAAGAGAAAAGAGGACCATAGCACAACTCCTGTGAGGCTGAGTCATAATACCCAGCTCTGACCCCACCTCCCTCACCTGCAGGAGCCTAGGATCTGCTGAGTGCTTGCTGACCTGACTCTCACTGATTTGTGTGTGGATGGAAGGGGGCTTGGCTCAGACCTGAGTCAGGCTGCACTGGCTTAGCCTGCAATGTAGACATACTCTGAGGTGCTACTGTCGTACTAACCACAGCTTGGGCACTTTTTTTTTTAGTGGTGCCTCAGGACTTCACTTGGTAGATGCAGGGCAATTGTACATCTGCCTGCACCACCTCCACTGTGCACTGTCTGTATGTTCATCCCCCTTTAGCTCTGCTAAATTGGTGCCGGAAGCTGGCAAACTGGAGAAGCTCTCTTCAGGGAGTGAGCAGAGGATTAAACGCGCATAAACTCCAGCGTCCCTCCAGCTACCACTTAATGCAACTCTACTTAAACCAGGCAGATGCTTTTCCCTGGCAAGCAAGAGCAGTTTATGTAATGGCTTCAGCACCCACCCCCTGCCCCTTCAGTGTCTTTAATCCCCAGTTTTTTAAACCAGATTTGAAGGGGGAGAAAGTTGCTGGTCAGCCAGCCACTTCGTACAAATCCCACTTCATTTATCTGGCTAATGCTAGTGGACACTTAAAACAAACAGAGGCCTGTGGCACTTTTGAAGACTAACAAATTAATTTATCACATGAGTTTTTGTGGGGAAAAAATGCACTCATGGCCTTTTCTTTAATACTGTGTGTGACCAAAAGTTCCTTACACCTGATGCTTTAAAACACAAAATGTGAAAAATTCAGTTAATCTCTGTAGTAACGGTGTACTCCTCCCTGCCCACCCCTGCCATCCTCAATATGTTAGCCTCACCAGAAGCCTGTGTGCGAGTGCTGTTTTTTCGATTTCTCAGCAAAGGGGAAACTGAGGCATGGCACGACTCTGGTACTTGCCCATGATCAGTATGATACGGGAAGTTTATGGTAGAGAAAGGAATTGAATGCAGGTCTCCCAAGTCCTAGAGTAGAGTTGGGCCATTTTCCTCTTTGTTAAGGCTCTCTACCTCCATCAGCAACCTCCCTGAGGGACAGAGAAAGTAAGGCTGTTATCTTGGGGTTATTTAGTGATTGGGTGCCCTGCCCTCCACCGTAAGGCTTGATTTGAGGCTCATCATGGATTGCTCAGCACCAGTGACTGCGAGTTGCAGAGTTAATTGTTGAGACCCCCCCCCAAAGCTAGGAGCCACTCTTGCAAATGTTGATGGAACGATTTAGCTGATTGGCACCTCATGTTTTAAAAATCACAGAGGCACACACCTGTTGTCCAAAGGAAGTGAATTCTCCAAGTCTCAAGGGTCGTGCTCTTTGATGGGTGGCTGCGGGGAACAAGAGCCCCAGGAATGAACACTTGCTATGAAATATTCACAGGGTGCCCTTATATCATTGGGCTCTTATTGAGTTTCCTGTGCATTGCTGTCAGGATGCGTGGAATGATGGATGGACTCAGCGAGTTAGTGCTCTGTCACAGAAGGGTGAGGAAGGGAAGAATAGATGGAAAGAAGGCTAAGATGTGATCTTGGATGGGATAGGGGAGGCATTGAGTGTCCCCAGGAGATCACCAGACAGGGAAAATTGGGCCTCTAGCTTCTTGCTCTGTAAAGACGGGGGGGTGTTGTTCCTCCTTGCCAACTCCTGGAACATAGGATTCCTGTGTTCTCGGCCCCTGATTTGCTCCAAGACCTTGATCAAGTCACTTAATCTTCCACTGTTGTGACATCCTCATTTGTAATGTGTGGCTGATGATACTGCCTTGCTCGCAGGGCAGCTGGGAGGTTTGCCTGGTGTTTGTAGAACATGCTGCTGTCCTCTGGTGAAAGCTGCTGTGTGCAGTCACATTCTCTAGTGCTGAGATGCTGATGGGAGCTGTAGAGACAGTTCTTTGGAGAGAGATTTAGCAGCAGGTCACTGTAAGCAAATTGGCTGCTGGTTTGGCATTTCACAAGCCAAAGAGAATGTGTTGCCGGTTATTTACGGCAGTCCCTGGCCCCTGCCTCCTGCCGTGGCTCCTTCCCTCCTCTTATTAACTCAACATTGTGCCTGTGTTTTCGTAAGAAGAACCTGGGAAGTTTCAGCTTGAGGCCGGAGCCTGCATCTCTTGCATCATCTGGCAGAGACCACTTGGAACGATTTCCATCCTCTGAATCTTCCAAGCATGTCTGCATAACAGCCCCTGGAATGTGGGCTTTGGGGTCCTGTCAGGAGCCACGGAGGGGGCTGATGGCATCCTGGGCAGGAAATCCTTCAATAGGGGCTTTACCACAGGAGGGTATGAGATTTTTTTAAATAGCATTCTCCACAGACCTGTCCACACACAATTCCCAGTGACTTATCTGGCTTCATCATTGGCTGAGGAGTTTTCTCAGTGCCTGGATCAGCGTGAAGTGTATTTTAGAGTGCAGGTTGTGGGGGTTGTTGGGGGGGCTGCATGGAGAATGAGGAGGTGATTCAGGGTCTGAGAGCAGGCATCAGGAATCCCTCTGAAAAAGCCTCTTGTGCCACACATCCATCTTTTTCACCCACAGCAACTCTGATGTGCTGCACTGATTCTCTGTGGCCTTGAGTCTTGGAGTTTGGGCCAGCTGACGATGTGACACTACAAGCCAGAAACAGCCATGTAGATTTTCTGGGTCAGCCTGGGGCTGAGGCTCTTAGACTATCCCTTGTGCTCTGGGTTAGAGTCCAGGCTTCGGCTGGATTGAGTATCTACGTGGCTGTCTCTAGTCCTGGACAGTGAGCTTGAGGCAGTTGATCTGGTCTCTGAGACTGTGCTGTGGGTATTCAGTAACCTTGTCCAATTTGCTACCTTCTCTGTACCTCACTGACCTGACCTATGAAATGGAAAGAAATATACTGAGCTATATTAGTGAGCCAGCGATGTAGCCACCTCTGAGGTGGAAGTTGACAGCTGTTTCATGACCACAAAAAAAACTACCTAACAATTCCATCCTGGATAGGGTTACCAGATACCAAAGCATGGGAAAGGAGGACAGGGAAGTATGAAAAGAAGGACGTTGGAGGACACATGGAGCAAATGTAGTATTAATGTAATATTCTTCTGTTTTTAAGGGGCCCTGGAATTCTTCCCCCTAAAAATAGGGTGTTCTAACATACTTTAACCCCTGTAAGTAAAAAGCCAGACAATCATGTATTTTTAAAATGCCTGCTGGATGGAAGACATGAAGGTAAAAAGGAGGACATGTCCTCCTTTTGCCTGACATCTGGTAACCCTAATCCTGGAAGAAGAGAGAAGCAACTTATCCATTTGACGGTCCAGGGGGATTTTAGGAAGGCAGAATATAATTATCTGCCTGAAGTTTGTCTGGAATCAACTTTCTCCATCTTAGGATCATGGAATGAAAAATGATTTGAAGGAGGAACAACCACAACCACCACCACCACAAAAAAGCCAATGCTGCAGTTTTCCAAGCCTGATGCATCGTCACCAGTGCATAAAATTAAGTGACTAAGCCACAGAGTGAAACTGTGGATTGATTTTTTTTTTTTTCCTGCCTCTAGATTCCAACCAAACGTTCACTAAATTCCAGTGCAGCTCACTACCTCTCTCCTAAAACCCTCACCTGCACCATCCTGCACCCATGTGTGTGACGGGTACATCTGCCAGGATTGATCTTGCAGGGCAAAAAGATGCTGCAGTTTACATCGGAGGAAAAGATCTCCCCTTTGATTCCCCTGCAGCATTCCCAGCAGACATGTGGAGCTTAGGCAAACTGAAAGAGCTATAGTTTAATGCTAAAACAAGATCCCCTGGGACTGAGTGTAAGGAAAATGACTGAATCAGCATAAGGAATCTGCTTTCTCTTGCTTTTCTGGCTGGAATTCCTTTTCTTCTGTAATTGGGTCCATAAGCGTTTGAGGCCTGGATCACTCGGAAAGGGACTGGATCTCAAAGGCAGCTTTTTGTTCTCTTAAAAAAACATCCCACAAGGAGTTGTGTGGCACTTTAAGACTAACAGATTTATTTTTCGCATGAGCTTTCGTGGGAGAAAATCCCACTTAATAAATTTTTTAGTTTTAAAGTGCCCCCACGACCCCTTTTTTTTTTTTTTTTTTTTGCTGGATTAGACTAACACGGCTATCCTTTTGGATTTTGTCCTCTAAGTCACCAGGTTGATACTGAGACTTGTCCATATCTTCTGGGAGTTCACTAAGTTCCAAAGGAGCAGCTGACAAACAAGGAGTCCTGTGGCACTTAAAGACTAACAGATTTATTTTTTACATGAGGTTTCATGGGAGGAAATCCCAGTTCTTCCAACTTCAAAGCGTCTGACGAAGTGGGATTTTCTCCCACGAAAGCTCATTCAATAAATAAATTTGTTAGTCTTTAAGTGCCACAGGACTCCTTGGGAGTTTACTGGCCTCAGTTGGGCCAGATTGTAGTCTTCCATGACAGAAACATTCCAAGGTCCACCCTTTTCTTGCACCTTCAGTGGCTTTTGTTACCCAGTCTAGCTTGTGATTAAACCTACTGCCCTTCTGAAAGGCTCCAGCCAGCTCCCTGAGCTGTGTTCTCAAGTTCTCTAACCTTTCAGAAACTGGAAAGTGATTCTGCAGCCTCTCAGCCTTTGAACACAGCTGCTATGCAGATAGTTTTACTCATGAATCATCCATCCCAGTTGCGCCTGTGTTTTGGCAACTTCTTGTCCCTATTTTGCAGGCCAGAGAGAATGTTAGCTCTTTTCACTCCCACCTTTCCCAGGGAACAGGCTTGGGGTGCAAAAGACTTAACTGGTGGCTGGGAGAGGGAGTGCAGCCAGTTGAGGTTTGAGATGTGGCAGCAGGGCTGCAGCTTTATCTGAGGGTGTCTTAGCAGGAGTGGAAAAGCAGAAGGCTGAGATTGATATGTATGGCAGTTGGAATTATGGGGATGTAGTTTGCCAAGCTCCTTGGAACAGGTCCTGACCATCACCCCAAATTATAAGGAAAAGAGGAGATTGCAGTTGCAAAATCAGTGGCTGTTTTCTGCCTCACTCAAACCTGCATCTAAGTTGTTGTCGTCCTCTCGTACTGGTCTGCCACAGCAGGTCCCTTCTCACATTGGTAACTTGCTTTGCAAAGAGGCCTGTGTGATGTTCCTTTTCCCCACTTTGTCCACTGACTAGGCACAGGCCAGGGAGGGTAATATGTGGCTTTATCCTGGCTGGAACCCCAGAGGTGAAAAGCTAACATAAAATTACATAATGCACTCCCTGGCAGTGGGTCTGGTCCTGACTGTAGCCACGTCCTACTGCTCTTTTGTAATGAGGACTCTGCTTTGAAGCCCCCAGGGAATTTGGCCAAATCCTGCTGGAACTGGCTCCTTGGCTATATGCAAATGAATGGAGCCCACCTGAGAGGCGCAGTTGTGGCTGCCAGGCCTGACTTGGCGTGGAGGTGTGTGTCTCTGTATCCCATTCTGGTTGTTGTGGAAAGCAGCCGTAGCCCTAGTCACCATCCCAGTCTGGCTGAAACAGGATTGGAGCAGGACCACTGACTTGGCAGGTTGCACTAACGTCTGTGCTTTTGTGGCCCTCTCTGGATGCCTTAGCATGCGTTTGTTTCCCTGTGGAGTACCTGCTTCTGAGCAGCCTCCATCAAGTGTGCTCACTCTGACCCTATTTTTATATCTGCTGCTTGGCAGGCATGAGCCAGTCAGGAAGGACAGTGGGGCTCCAGTGGCCCTGAGAGATGCAGCTGTCCCCACGCATCAGACTTGAGTCCTTCCCTTTCCTAGAACTGGTGAGTCTTGGGGCACAGAGGTGGCACTTGCTAGACCAGTGACATGCCCAGCTCCCTGCATATCTGGCCATCTGTCCACAGTGTCAGTGGAACCAGGAAAGCCTCTGCCCTCCTGTTGATCACTGCCCTCTTCTGCCCCCCTGCCCGTCAGCTTTTGGCTAGTGGGGATGTGAGTCAAGAATGAAGTGGGGGGAGGTTGAGTGCAAGTTGGCAGTCATGCAGAACAGTTGTCAGCATCCATCCAGGCTCTGCAACCACCCTGCAGGATCGGTGCTATGGCCACATCCTGTCCGAAGTGATGATGCTTGCCTGCTTCTTTAGGGCCGTTGTGTCAGGAGCGAGGGTCTTGAGTTTCTCACTGAGCCTGGGGCTAGGCAATTTAGCCCTCAGCTAGGCTGCTGGAGAATTTCCTGGCTGGCCAGCCCACTTGCTTGCAGATCCATTGGCTCCCTGCAGTCATGTAATTGCAAGGTCACTGCCTGCTCAGTGCTATCCCTGACTCTGGCACTGACCCTTGGCTTGTCTCCTGGTTCCTGCCTGTGACCCCTGGCTCTAACCACCACACCAGGGATCTTGCTCTAATCACTAGGGATGACCCTCACCTCCCAAACCCTGACAACTGTTTTTGTAGCTTAATGTCTCCCACTTGAGAAGCTTCTCTTGCTGTTTCTCCGAAATATTCACTGGCTTGGTTTAATCTTGGATGCATTCTTCCTTGGGTGTTGTGCGCATAGGAAGTACTTGACTCCACTTGTGGCATTCCCTACATGTGCTACACTTTTTATAACAGGAGTGGCTTGAGGTCTCAGCCTAAAGCCACAGTGAGAGTCTGCTTTTGCTCCTAAGAGACTGCAGTCTAAGGAGAAAACTGTGTTGGTGATCGTCCAGCAGTAATATTCTTAAATCAGTCTATTGGAAAGTTACTGTATATTTAACACAGGGCTCAACCCCTTGGTGCCTAAAAAAAGAGCTAATGGTGCTGACATTTTCACTGCCTCCCCTCCTGCCCCTGAAAGTGCTGCCTGTGGTAGCTTTTTTTTTTTTTTTTGTAAGCAGCAGGGGGTCTTTAGTGCACTGTGCTGCCACTGCTGAAAGTTTTGGTGGTGGAGGGCCTGTGCGCTTTGCACTGCTATTTGAAGAAATTATGACAGTGGTCTTTCAGTGGTGGGGGCCCCCCCACACACAGGGGTGCCTGAATTTTTCAGGGGGCCCCCAGGTGTTCAGAAGATTTGTCAAGGCCTGCTTTAACAAAATTCCTACCTGGGGATTGTCCTTATAAACATCCATCTCACAGGTCAGGGTATGATCTTTGGATCAGTTGATGATGATTTGGATCATTTCCCTCTGACAACCTGGCACTGGCTGCTGCTGAGAGATGGGATTCTCAGCTGGATGGGCCATTGGTCTGACCCAGCAGTGCCCTTTTTGGGGTAAATGTATTGCAGTTGGTGGGCTTAGTGCAGGTTTACACTCTTGAAACTGAGAGGAGAATTTGGCTTCAGACGTTCTTACCAATGCTGAGTTTTTACACATAACTTATTTTGGTGGGGGGGGGTGTTGTGTGTTGATCTTATCCCACCTGTATCTGCTTGGATGCCAGGCTAGATGCCAACCAGCTTATATGACCTTGAACACGACTGCCTCTGCCCAAATTGAATGTTAAATCATGTTTAACGTCATGTTAACAACCATGACTCACTCCAGGGCATGTTCCGTCAGGCTGTCTCTACAGCCTGGATGAGCCCTGCAAGCTAGCAAGAATTCTTAGATATTCATGTGTGCCTGTCACAATAGCTCGTATTCAAACCTTACCTAGTGACGTGCAATCCTTGAACTCAAGACTCTAAGCCTTTCTGGGATTGGAGTGGGGTGTATGGAAAATGGGAAAGGAGAAGACCTCCTAGAAGATCCCTGGCCATCCTCGTCTAGGTCAGTGCTAATGCGATGAGTGTGCACCTCACCTGATGTGATGGTGCTTTTAACAACTCTACGTATATGTGTTTCCATTTCTCCTCAGGTCTTGCCATGAGCCTGCAGACACAGCATCTGCCAAAGCCCCCATGCTTTGCATATCTCCCTGCCTGCAGAGGAGGGCTGTGTTTAGTTGGCGATAGCCTGCTCTTGTTTATCTGTGAATCAGTGCCAAGGCAGGAGGAAGGAAGCAACAGCTGCCCTTGGGCTGGAGGACAGAGAGTAGTAGAAGGCTGGTCTCTCTGGGGCAATAGTCTTCAGCCCTTGAATGAAAGTGGGACTCATTCTCTCTGTAGCCAGGGGCCATGATCCTGAGTCGCAAACTGTACATTCAGGTCTTGATCCTGCAAAGTGCTGGCCACTCTGACCCTGATTTTAAGCAGGTACTTAGACTTGAGAATTGATGGTGACCAGCATGGTGCAGTATTGAGCCTTGAATGAGTCTCTTCTGTGTTGTGTGTGGGGCTGTACTGATTTCAGTGGCGCTGCTGTCTGGGAGGCAGGTGGCAGGTTTTAGCTGGGTGAGGGGCCCCTCCATGTGTTCACTGGAATGGTACCTCCTGTTATCTGAACTTGAATGAACACCAAGGAAAACTTGCTCCAGACTCATGACTCTTGCCTCCCAACTGCGGTGAATATCAGAAGTGCTGTAAACTGGTCCCAGTGGGTGCCAGCCTCATTGGCAGCTCCATGGCCTTCCTGATGCAGTGGAATGCAAGGTTTCCAGCTTGGAGCATACCCTAGAAGAGGGGTCTCAAACTCCAAATCACCATGAGGGCTGCATGAGGACTAGCATGTTAGCCTGAGGGCCGCACCACTGAAACCTTTTCCTGCAATGATATTGCAAATATCGGTAACAATCATGTCGTCGCGGGCCCCAGGAAATAGCTTTAGGAGCCACATGTTTGAGGCCCCTGCCCTAGAACCAGAAGCTTCCAAGGTATAGAGAAACTCCATCAGCAAAGCTATCGGGGGGAGAGCAGCAGCTTGGAGGGAGAATAAATGGAGAGAGGTGATTGATTCAGAACTGGGCATGGATGGAGGGTGGAAGAGGCTGGGGCTTCACACACACGGGCATCGCTGGCACTGGGCTTATGGGGATCAAGCCCTGAGTCCCAGTGCCCAAGCCCTGGGTCTGCTGCTGGGCTGCCGCAGGGGTGCCCCAAGTCCTAGCGCACCACCCTGTGTCTTTTCCAGGGCCAGTGGTGCTCTTGGTTGCACAGCTATTTGGGGGCTTGCATGCTGGAGTTTTAAAGAGGGTTTCTGTAGGGGTTACATTATTTTTCAGCAGTGCTGGTGGCTAATATGGAGCAGCCTGTGAGTGAAGTATTCAGGACTCCTCTTGTGGTTCCTTGGTGCTACACTTTCTAGCTAGGACCTGGCCAGCTGTCCCATCTGCGCACCCCTGGCTCTTCTGGTGGCATACTAGGCACTGTGGCTCACTTAGGAAGAAGTTTCTCTCTCATCTCTGCAGCCTAAGAGCAACTTTTCCCTGTCACAAGGCATGCATAGAGTTGTCTCTGCCCCCAAGTCCTGTGCCCTACTGCATGAGCCTGGTGACTCCTTCATCATGAATCTGCAGACCCTGCCTCTCTTCCACCAGCAGTATTCTGCACCTGTGGAGCCCATGGAGCAGTGCAATTTCCTGCCCTTGTGAGCGCCTCTCCAGCTGTTGTCCCAAGCCTGTGGATGATGGTGCACAATTTCCTTCTAAATCAAGTGACTCTTAATGTAGGTCTTTTAACGTGGCTGGGCTTTGAACCCAAGTCAGTGGAGACAGAAATCCAATGTGTCCCCTGAGTGAAGGTGTTGGAGTGCAAGGCCTACACACTGTGTCACATCCTCCCCCTCTGGTGGCTGGTCCACATGGGATAACAGTCTACTACTGCTGCCAGTTAGCAGCGTTGCACGTTTAGCTCAGAAGAGCAAGGTTTGGGCCCTGTTCCTGAGTGCACAGGGTTTGGGTTTGGCATAAGGAGGCATGTTAATGGGACCCTCCTCAAGTGGTAGGGTTGCTCCTGCCTGGGCTCTAAACACATGGACCCTCAATTGCTGGCAGGTGGCAGCTCTTGGGTGCTGCATGGGAGAACTCAGTGCCCTGCTAGTGCTGGGACGAGGGCTGGAGTTTCTAACACAGAGCAGGATAAACAAGGCGGCTGCCTTCACCATGGTTACTGGGTGAAAACAATCTTGCGCCCCAGCAGATTATTTATATCCCTCCGAGCCGATCGGCTGCCTTCTCCGTCTCTCCTAAAAGGGTGGCGGAGAGAGGGACAGTGGATTTATAAGACATGCTGTTTATATAAGAGCCAGACAGGGCTTAGTGCTCATGGGAGCTGAATACCATGGCAGAGGGACTGGCAGCCCTTGGCCTAGGCTGGGACATGGGAGGGGGGGCAGGATGTTGGGATCAGGCCCTCTGTCCCTGGGTCAAGTCTCAAATGTCCTTGGTGCACGGGCGATCAGGAGCTTGTTGGAAGGGGCATTTCCCTGAAGTGCTAGGGCATTAAAATCAGTGCTGACGTGGAGACCCCCCAGTGCTCAGTGACCCTCACCTGTGGGCAGGTGTGTCGGGGTCAGCCTGGCCCCTACACACCAAGGTATCTTCTGTAGTCAGGTACCAATGAACAGTGGTGGTTCCCAGCCTCTGGCTTTAAAAGTGAGTCTGGGGCTAGTGCAGACAAGCCAGACCCCTGCATTTATGCATGTCCCTCCCACATCCTGCAAGGGGACTGAAAGTGACACCATCATGTCAGCAATAGCAGTAAACTGTTCTCAGCCCCCAAGGCAGAAGAAGCCACACAGGGCACTGCTTTCAGCCAGGGCCAGCAATGCTGCCTTTTCTCAGATGGTGGGGAAGGTGCTGCTACAGGAGCAAATTCCTTAGGTACTATGGCAGAGAATGCCCGTTATGCTCTGGTGCTGCTGGCCATGCCTCTGGTTTTGGGACTTCGCTGGGATGGGACATTCCCAGCTTGCACACTGTATGTAGAAGAGTGTCTTGCAGAGCTATGTGGTATCACAGGAAGAACATTTGGCTCTATGGATAGGTGCCCCTTGAGCCTGAATTCCAGTTGCCTGTGCTGGAGTTCCCTCCAGTCCTCTGCTCATCTCCCTGTCAGCCCTCCACTGCTTTGCTGATGCGTTTTGCTCCTGATTGGTGGCCATTTCCTGGTAGCCCCCTCGAAGGCTCATCCAGGTCTGCCCATCTCCCGTCCCTTGCTGTGGTAGAGTTGTGAACAGGGCCCTAGGATGAGTTAGCTGGGCAGGTCTTTGGGGGCTTGCTCACCTGCTCTGTAGCTGCTGGAGGGGGTGTTTTGGATGCCCAAGAGAGTGGAGAACTAAACCAAACCCTCAGCGCAGTGCTGGGCTTGCCGGGGACCATGCAAGAGGTAGGAATCCAGAAAAATCAAGTGTCACTGAAGAGCCCCTGTTGGATGGGGAATCTCTCCTGCGACCACTAGCCAAACATAGAGCTGTAACTATATTGGGGCCAACGGGGCAAAGTGCTGCATGGCACAGAGTGACTCAGTAGAGCTGCTCTTTTAAAGAGTGGCTTTTGTGGTGCCAGCTCCAAGCGCTGCAAATGGCAAGGGGGGCATGCCAATCAAAACGTGCCTCAGGCAGCAAAAACTGGCATTACGGCTCTGGCCAAATGCATCTGCCCCTTGTGTGATGATGTGAGCAGAAGCCCTGCTTTTATAGGGTTCTGAAGGGGTAGCCAGGTTAATCTAGTTCAGCAAAACAAACAAGGAGTCATGTTTGTTTTGCTTTTATAGGGGCAGCCCTAAAATTTGAGGTTCTTATTGAGACACCTCTTGTCTTCCACCCTTTGTTCTGGTTTTTCACAGTTGCCCTCTGATCACCCAAATCAGTTCTTTATCTTCATCCCAGCCTTGCTCAGCACTGAATCACAGATGGCCAGCTTGGGCCATTTCCTCTGCTTCCACCCATCCAGCTTCTTTTCCCCTGACTTTGCAGATTTCAGCTCCCTGGCTCACCTGTTCCCATGCTGGCATTTGTGCTTTGATTCCACCCTTCGGCTGCCAACGCTGCCCATGCGGACAGGAAGCAGCTGGCAAAAGCTGCTCTAATGGAGATGAACGCCTGGAGAGTCACAACTTTCCAGTTCAGGCCCCACCCACCTGTTAGCTTAATTGTTCATTGGAGGCAAAATACTCCCAAGTGTACCCCCCCATTTGTGGGGGTAGAGGGAGCCAGTTGCACCTAAATCCTCATACACTGAGGGTATTGGGCCCAGAAAGCAGATTCCAAGACACTTATATGCCCGGTGCCACTGTGGGATCATGCTCTTTACTGCATTTATCCTAACACCTCTGTGAAGCAAAGCAGAGCATGATACGCTGCTGTACAGGTGAGGAAACTGAGACACAGAGGCTAACGGACATGCTTAGGGAGACATGGGGCATCTGGTGGAGCAGGAAGTAAAACTAAGGTCTCCCAACACCCAGGCGAGTGCCTTAACTATGTAGCTCCCTATGTCTCCACCACATCAGAGCTGGTCAGGGTACCTAGCCTATATCTCTGCAGCCCATGAGAGCTGAGAGAAATTTCCAGGGGGTAGCTGTGTTAGGCTTTGTATACCAAAAACAATGAGTCCTTTTGGCACCTTATAGACTAACCAGATTTCATCGAGCGTAAGGTTTCATGGGCTCCAAACCACTTTGTCAGATGTAAGAGAGCAAAGAGCTGAGAGCAGTGCAGAAAGGCAAGTGCCATCATATGGCTACCATTCGCCAGTGAGTCTTGCTCTGGTTAGAGACCAGAATCTGTGTTGAATGAGTAACTGGCTACGTTGTCCAAGTGCTGCTCAGGTGTTACCTAAAGGTATATGCACCTCACTATGTGAAATCAGGGCAGCCCCCTTGAAAATAAAGCAGTTCGTCTTGTGCAAAGTGGGGATGAGTGGCTGATTCCTGGCTATGAGGCAATTCTGCTTTGGGCTCAAGAATGCTGAGGCCTCTGGCTGGCTAGCACACACATGGCAGTTTGCACACACTCTTTTTTTGCACGTTCAGGGTCTTGGGTGCAGGAAGCTGCCAGTGCGGTTAACCCTGTTGAGCTTATTAGCTCACTTCTCTGGAACCGAGTCTGTCTCTTTGCCTTGGGTTGCCTCGGCAGAGGGTTTGCTCCTTGCTTCTTCGCCCTTGCCAAGGAGCATGCTGTAAAAAGCAGAGTTAACCCCAGAGGCTCCTGAGATGCCTTGTCTTTGAGATGCTCCTCCCTGAAATGAAGTGCCAGGTTCACCCACACAGACTGAGGAAGGTGGAAAGGCTGCTCTGTGGGAAGGAGGGGGAAGATGGCACATTAGGAAGCTCTGGTCTCCAGTTTAATGAGTGAGCAAACAGCTGGTGCTTGTACAGTTGCAGTGATCAGCGTGTGATGGATATGCCAGCTGAGCCCACCAGCAGCTTCTGGTCAGGGCCATGGTGCTGACACAGGCAACTCTCGGAGAAAGTGTGCACAGCCATCTGCAGGGAAGACGAAGAGGGAAAAAAGATTAAACCCTTGTGGCCAGCATGCCCTGCTCTGAGTTCAGAGTACATGAACTGAACCACCCCTGGTCTCAGCTGCTCAGACAGCTCTTGGCTTCTTAGGTGCCAGCCACACAGCAGCCAATAGGCAATTTCATTGAGGACACTGTGTAAGGGTTTGCTTGGACATAGGCTTGTGGAATCAACAGCAGCTTCCCAGGCAATTAACTTGTTCTTCATTGGCCCAACCTATAGTGCTATCAGGACACTGCAGGGTTTGGTCAAGAGCTGGATGCTGCTTGGAGGCACCACATCCGATAATACATCTAGCTCTTGTATAGCAGGTTGCAGAGTGCTTTCCATAGGAGGTTATCATCTGTATGTTAGAGCTGGGGAGACTGAGCCACAGCATGGTGCTGCAATGTACCCAAAGTCACCCAGTGGGCCCAATGGCAGAACTGGGAATAGAAGCATGGTGTCCCAAGTCACAGTCCAGCTCTGTTTTTTAGGCACTGGATTTTCTCTTTATAGCCATGCTAGTGGCACTTATAAAGACGAACAAATTTATTTATCTCATGAGCTTTTGATAAACAAATTTGTTAGTCTTTAAAAATGCCACAGGACTCCTTGTTTGTTTTGCTGAACGAGACTAACATCATGGCTACCCCTTTGGGAATTGTCTTCATAGCCATGTTACTCCTGGATTTGTGTTGGGGGTAGAAAGTGCATTCCTCCACTTCAGCCCTGGCATCAGACCTCCCACTGTCTTTTCACATGGCTTCTACCTGAAGCTATAAATGAATTCCTGATTCTTCTCAGACCCAGCCTAGCTTCCCAGGAAAGTCCATGAATATCATTGCAAACCTGCCCTGAGTTTGGTTTTTGGTCCTAAAGTTTGGCTCAGTCTGACCCATCCTTGAAATGCTGTGATGGTTTAACATTTTAAATACCTTTGACTCAGGCTTTGGGCCTTAGCCTTTTGGTGCCTCAGTTTCTCCTGTTGTGGAATGGGCAATGCTACACATTCCAAAGGGCTCATTTGGTTGATCCTCCTACAGTTGTACGGTGCTTCAACCATGCCCAGTGCTGTGCAACTATGCTGAATCTCCAGTTATGCTCTGAAATGACCAGCAATGGACAAGCAGGCTCCAGTCAGGGGTCGGAGGGCTGTGGGGGAATAAAGTGGGATGATGTTGAGCTTGAGTTTCTGGATTTGTCTGTGCACTTCTGAAATGCGGGCATGCTGGTTTGGACAGCAGCAGCTCACCAAGACTCTCTGGGCTGAAGCTGAAGGGGGAGATGGGGTGATGAAGCTTCTCCTCAGTGTGTCTGGACTGGAGTCTCATCCCATTTTCCCCAATCTCCTGGACCCTACCCGTACCTCCTGTTGTCATGGGCTTCCTTCTGTGCTCCTCCAGATACCCTTCCCTCGTTCCTGCTGTGCAGAGGTCACTCTGCGCCTTTCCCCACTTGCAAAGGCTCCTGCATGGGGTCAGTTCAGCCATTCTGTGACCTGCTGCGTGATGACTATTAAATGGCTGGTCCTGCTCTGGTTATCACACAGCTTCCTCCAATCTTCCCATCAGATCTCCTCAGTCAGGGAGCAATGGGCTGGCACACCCAGCCTAGGTCCCTGCTTCCCAATGCAGCTCTCCTGGTTCCCCTCCTTCCTGACCCTTTCCAGGCCCAGCCTCCCCACACCAGGTCTCAGAAGGCTTCCTCTCACGGGGAGCAGGTGTCCTGCTGAATCTGCCAGACAGTTTGCAAGAACTGGAAAATTCCCTGACCCCAGAAACTTCCCTGATCTTTTCTGTTTACATTTTCCTCACTGCAAAGGGCCCCTTCCCAAAGCCGTTGTTCAACCCGCCTGACTCTCCCTAATCCGCTTAGATGCTCCCAGAAACTCTGGGTTGGGATTTGGCCAGGCTTTAGATGTTAATTCCGCTGCAGGTGACCTGTTGGATGGAGCATTTCTTTCTCAGTGCTGCTGCTGGGTAGCCCCTTCTGGGCCTCTTCTGGCTCATCCCACTTAGGGATTGCAGGGCCAGCTGAAGGTGTCAGGGTGCAAGGTGAGGTGGGGAACAGGTGTCCCCAAAGGAGACAGTAAGCATGGACAAGACGGGGATGCGCCCCCCAGCTGGCAGTGGCAGCCAGTTGACTGACTCAGGTACTAACTCAGCCCTTGTTTTCTGCACTGACAGTAGGATTTTATGCCCCCCTTTTTCCTCCCCACCCCCATTCCAGGTGCTGTGACTAGCCCCTTCAGAGAGCACCTGTTTCCTGGCTGAAGATGGTGAGCTAGTTCTGGCAGTCCAAGACGCCAGCTAGCAAACTGCTGCTCCTGTTTCTGCTGCGGCTGGTTGGAGGATGCCAAGCTGACCATGACTTAATTGTGGGCACGGGGGGTGGCATTTTAGACATCCAGTGGCCTACTGAGTCAAGGGGCTAGAGGGCTTCTGGATCTTCTGCTTCTTCCCCCACCACTCTGTTCAGTGCTTGGGTGGGGTCCTTAGCCACACACACATGCACACACTAGGCCAGTTTCTTTTTTTCTGTTGCCTTTTTAAATGTTTTCCACCTTTTGCCACAACTCACCTTCTCCTTCCATTTCTCCTACTTTTCCTGCTGCTCCCCCTTCCCTTCTTGGCTTGTCCTACCTTTGCTACATCCCTCTTCCTCACCTTTTCCTTCCTCTCCTAGCCTGCCTTGCTACCATGAACAACCACAAGTGGCTTCCCCTGCCCCATGCGAGCAGTTTTTGGGGAGCATAGATACGTTGCGGGGAGGGACAGCTATTGTCCATGCAAGCATCCTTGTGTCCCATTGTTCCACTTTTTGCAGTGCTCTGAAGCTGTTGCTCATATAAACAATTTATGCACACTTAGTGCATGTATTAAACAATTACACTCCTATGATCAGTCTTCAGGTGCTCCTTATCCATCTTAAATGAGCCCTTTGTTTGCTTCCTGGGCACACAGCCAACAGACTCATTTCGCAAGAGGCTAAGTGGCGACACAGTAGAACTTTTCCATTCCAAGCAAGGGCTTCAGGACCCAATCTCAGCCTCTGCCAGTCAGTGCCATAAGTATCCCTGCTGTCATGGAAAAAGGGCCTGCAGTGGTGGTTATGCACGTGGCTGGTAATTGACTGGGATTCCCTGTGTGGGATGGGTGAGAGGGGAAAATGATGTGGGAACATGTCTGACCATTTCAAACCCGCATGAGGTTGGCCATGCGGCAGCATGACCCAGAGTGGTTCAAAGCACATCCGCATGGGCTCTTTTAGGGCTCCTTGTCTGGTGCAAGGTGTGCTTGGTATGGGGCTGGGTAAATCCAAAAGAGACAGATGTGTTCACTTCCTACCCCGAAGGATCCAGCTAGCTGCCCCCATGCCTGACTTGATCTCATAGAAACTCCATCTGGTATTTGCTAAATGGGACAGGGAGGAGAAAGAATAACATTTCCCCCCATTCACAGCAGTAGTGATGGCATGGCTTTCTGTGGGTCTTGGGAGGTTGGTGCTGTCTGGCCACTGCCGCGGCTGTAGTGACAGACGCTGTCCAGGGCATGCTGTACTTTACTGAGGGCTGTAATGGTTTGGGAAAGTGTTTCCCAACCACTATGTTGGGACACATTACCATGTCACCACACAGCAGAAGGTGTGGCACAGAAAACCAGGGAGATGACCGGCTTCATGGGGAAGGTGGGCGGAGGCAGACTGGTGTGTCCTGTAGGGTCACACACCACTGCCAAGTGTGTCCTGACACGAAAAAGGTTTGAGAACCACTGTTCTGGGAGATAAAGCTGGTTTTTGGTTGATGGCAATGCTGCAGGTGAGCGTTCTCTCTGTGTCATGGTCCCTGACCCGTGTCTGCTCACCCCTGGCAAATCCCACCTCTCTTCACCCTTTGGTTGGGCCCTTGGTGTCTGCAGGGAGGGCAGTTGTTCCAAACTTTTTGGCTTGTCATCAGAAAGTGGCCTGTAAAGTGGAGCCTAGTGTGTGTCTTGCTCCCATCTTCATAGGTTAATGAGAAGCTCAAGTCTTTGTACGGTGCTGACATAGCTGAGAGATTTCTGCATTCTCGTCTGCTTTGTGGCTCATTACCCACATAATTGCTTGCTAAATTCTGATTGTATAATCTTGATTGCTGATGCATCAAGCAGAAAGGATCCAGGGTCAGCCACTTAGACAAATTTTCTTTTGCCTTTTAAACTGATCAAATATGGTGGGGGTGATTCTTGCCCTATTTCTCTTCCATCCGGGCCATTTGGTGTCCTCCCAAGTCCTGATTTTGGGAAGGGGTCATGAGATAACATGGTGGTGTGATGTGCCAGTGCAATATCCTAATGTTGTGGTGAGAAGCTCTTGTTGCTGTGACTCACGTGTTTGTGCTGATGGAGGAATAGTTAGCTTGGCAGCCTTTTGTAGAAACTACCTGGAGAGAATTACCAAGGAACCAGAAGGGACTTGTATGATGAGGTCCCTTAAAAAGGACATCCGCTCTCCTTGTGCTGTATACCTAGCTTGGCCTTTGCTATGACATACAGACCACTGGATTGATGCTGGACAGATTGTGCTGGAAGCCTGGAAAAATTAGGGGCTCTTCCTTCTTTGTGCTTCTGGATTTGCCTTCTGCATCCTAACATGAGTTAATTCTGTAAATGCTGTGTGGGAAGGAGGGGACTCCCTTAATTCTTAAAGAGAGATTGTCTGTGACCCTTGGTCTTGCATTTCTGGGGGAGTCTTGGAACCTATATTGGGGTTGTTTGGTGTGTGCGTGCGTGAGAGAGAGAGAAAAAAATTCCCCGGTGTGGCAAAGGAGTGTGTGTGTGTGAATCCCCACTGTGGGAGTGAATCCTTGGTGCATCAGTCACCACACTTGGTATCTTTGAAAATCAAACCCAGATACCTGATTAGTTCAGCCTGTAATGGTAATGGAAGAGGCTGGCCAAAGGGGAGAGTCTCACAAGGTGTGTATGTAGAGAGGTATGTGTTTTTACACCACACATTAATATTTCAGGTGGGAAGAGACCCAAGAAGATAAAGGGAAATTATCTTTCACAATCTCAGCCATATTCCCCTGCCTGCTCCCCAGTGACCTAGCTTGGTGTATGCTGATTTCACAAGACTTCAAATGAAGTGCCTCACTGCGGCTAAAGCAGGGGAATTTCACATGCAAAAAAGCTGGCCTCCATTCCTCATCCTGCTCCAGACTTCTGTGTGTGACTTTGGATGGGTGGCTTTCTCGGTACATGCCTCAGTTTCCCAACTGATGAAAATGGGAGTGGTGGGTACTGATGTCGAGGGTCTTAATGTACCAGATGTTTGGCTGTGAAATGCCAAGCATAAGTAGCGTGATGATCCCTGACAGGCTGCACGGGGCTCAATCACCCCTCTGACTCCTGGAAAAGGAAGCTAACTCCACCAGCTTCCCACAGTGCCTTCCTTAATCCTGTGCTGGATCCTGTCTGCTGTCCTGCTTGCCTGGGTGTCTTTGCTGTCAGTAGCCAAATGTCTCTGCTTTCCATGTGCAGCAGTTTCAAGGAGGGGAATCATCCCCCCTGCTAGCCCCTGTGTCTGTGTTGTAAACTTGCCCAGCTGTTTTCTTTTCTCTTTTTAGAGCTTCTTTGGCTGGTTTCAGCCACTATGGGGCCAGGCAGGTCTCATGTTCTGCTGACAGGGTGGGAAAGGGGGGATTCAGGGCACTACTGTTTTTCCTTTGACCTTTGCAGTCTCTAGGCAGTTCTGCAGAAAAACCCAAACCCACAGCAAGGTAGGGGGCAGGAATGATAATCTTGAACTGTGCCCTTGGGAAATGTGAGGCTCATCTGCATTTAGGCACTGGTGAAAACCCTTGGTGCAAACTTGATTTACACCAGTGAAGCATTGTGCTGATTTTGAATCCAGGTGGCTGCACCTGTGCAAATCAGGCTGTATAGTACAAACCCCACCTATGCGAGGGGCTTGCCTGGGGGAAGTTCCCCCGTTAGTTATCCTCCCAGTGTGAATATGGCCTAAATGAAGAAGAAGGTGTGACTCTAAACCCGGTGCACCCTTCCTTGTGGTTCAAATCGATGCAGTTCCACTAAGAAGGAGTTTTTCTCTGTGGATTTGTGGCAATGCTGATTTTGCTGCAAGTTAGAAAAAGCCATTGAAGATCTAACACCAACGGATGGGCATGCTTTTCTCATGAATTTCAGGGGAAGGGCTCAGCAAAGAAGGAGATGGGCTTGGACCAGCTCTTTGGAACCCTTTAAATGATTCCTGAAGCTCCAGCATTTCCATGCTTCTACCTTCTCATGGGCAAAGATTATCCACCCATCTCAAGGTGCATCTAGTGTAAATTCCAGCTCGAAGAGATGCTCTCAAAAATAGAGTGTGTCTGCAGCTGTGCAGCTAACTGGAGGGACTCATACATGGCATCTCAGACGGGACCATGCTACGGGCTGGACAGCTAGCTTTTGGCACCACTGGCAAGTCATGCAGCCCCCTAGCTCAATGAGGTCCAGAGCAGGTATGTCTCCTTGAGCTGGACTTGACCTCTCCAGCTTGTGCTTGGCTCATCCTCATGGTCCATCAGGTACAGAATTGAAATGGTGGCTGGTTTTGGCTTTGACAGCAGAATAAACCATGCACTTGATTGACACACTCCTCCCCCAATGGTTTTCCTGGCCACCTGCCCCCACTTCCCAGGGTCTTTTTTTCTCTGCCCTCACCCTGAGTTGCTACCCTCTCACTCCATGCTACTTCCTTGAAGTGAGGTGGAAGTGAGGTGTCTGGCCAGGTCCCTTTGGGTGTTGTCGCCTGCCGGGGAAGCTGGCTCGCACACCCACCACTGTCATCCATGCTGCTGTGGCAGTGAAGGAGGGAGTACTAAAGGAAAAGAACCCCCTTGTTTTTCCTAGAGTCGAGCTTGCCGAAGAAGATGCCTGGGTTTGGTTTCAGGCCCCAGAGACTCTTGTTACAGCTGATTCTGCTTTAATGCTCCCAGTCAGCAGCAAAAGGAGATGAGAAAAGCTACAGAGACTCAATGTCAGTTAGGGAGCAGAGCGCTTCCCCCACCCCTCAGCAGAGGGGCTGAGACCAAATCCCCCGGGCGCTATCTTTAGCAGACTGATTGATTTGCCCTGGTGGGTTTTTATTTTGTCGGGGAAGCTGTTTCTGAAGCTGTTTCTGCTGAAGTTGGGGAAAGAGCCTTTGTAGCATGGTCGGCCCCGTCAATGACCCATCGGGCAAGTGCAGAGCCTAGAGTGTGCTCTGCTGAGAGGTTACCATGAACTGGTTATTTGTCTTTTAATAGTGCCCAGACAACCCAAGCTCCTACCTTGCTGGGAGGGGCATGTCCCACAGGAAGGGATGGTCCCTGCCGCAAAGAACTGTCAGCTGGCAGTGTACAAAGTTTCCATTCCCAGATAGTCCCCCAGAAGCCTCCACTGAGTTTGGTGTTGCAAGGAGCAGCTCAGAGGTAGGGAGGCTATGACATGTGGGTAGTGGCACCAGGGTCCCAGCAGGGCTCCTGGGAAGAGCCAGTGTGGTCCTGTTTTGGGCAGGGGATGGGGTTAGTGTGTGAAAATGAGATTCATTTTGCTGAGGTGGGGGCAGGGGACATTGTACCACACATGGCTGGCTGCACCATGGGCCTGGGTCTCCTACAGACGTGCTGGGACACTGAGTGAGTTCACAACAGGGTTTAATTTTTCCTTTCTCTGGAACCAGTAACGAAGAATTGGGGGTGTAATGGAGTGGGGAGACTCTTGGAATTGTCTCAGGATGTCGTGGGCTATGCCTCAGTTTTCCTTGCCTTCTGTTCATGTATTCTGGTGATGGGACCCCTGTGTGTGATTAGTGCAGAGACCACTGGAGGGCAGGGCGGATGTGCTCTTAGGCAGACTTTATTGGGACCCCAACCACCTCCCTACCAGTCACACAGGTTGTGGCCAGTTAAGACCACTGGGCAGTGCTCCTACAACCCAGGAAGAAGACAAAGAACTGGGGGAGGGGTCTGAGGCTGAATGGAGGAGAGAAGGGCAGTGCCATGGCAGGGCCCAGCACCAGAAGTAGCAATTTCGGTGCCAGGGGCATGTCCAGAGCAGAACACACCCTTAGAATGAGTGGCACCCGGAGCCAGCAGCGTGGGAACATGCTCTTGGATCGAGTGGTGAAATGGAGCTGCTGGGGGGTAAAGCCCCACTCGCCCCACCCTAGTTACAGCCCTGGCTGAGACCTAAGGGAAGGGAGCCCCAGAGCATGGCCCCGGTCCTCCTGGGGGTTTGTTGCTGTAACCCTTAGTTAATCTGCTAGACAACCGTCTGTGCTGTGAACTTGAATGCTAATCAATCAAATCATAGGGCTGGAAGGGACCTCATGAGATCATTGAGTCCAGCCCCCTGGGAACTGAACCCAGGACCTTCTGCATGTTAAGCAGAGCAGGGCTATAAACCCTTCTGTCTTCAGTATCGACTCTGAATCACTTCTAACTGGATGGTGGGGTGGAGAGCCTTTGGCCCATGGCAGAACTCCGCAGGACCCTCCTAGGATGGGGGCTCCGACAGGGGGTTTCCCGAGGAGCAGGGGTTGGTCCCTCTGAAGCTGGATTTGGGAGCTGATTGCATGGTGGTGTGGAGACCTGGGCTGAACTGGGGCAGTCTCCACAGCAGCAGGGTCCTGATCAGCGGGAACTAGAGGGGACTGAGGCATGATTCCTGAGGAGCTCCATCATAGGGGGTAACGAGTCCACCAGGGAAAGACACCCCACTCCCCCCCCCCCGCCAGAAAGGACCCTGGGACCACATCTGCTGCAGGTGTGAATTCAGTGCAGCTCTCTTGACATCAGCAGCATTCAGCTGATTTACTCCAGTTCAGGAATCTGGCCCTGGGAATGTTGGCAACCCCTGCAAAACCACTGCTGTCACTCCTATGCTTTGCAAACTCAAATCTCTAGGGCAGCACAGTGCCTGCTTCAATACGAGTGATGGGGAGGGGGGGGGGAGCTAGCTCAACCTAACTGTGCTGTTACGCAAGGCCAGCTCCAGCAGATTGATGCCCGTTGTATGTGGTCATGTGAGCCAGCGGCGCGAGTCTTCCACTTTCCATATTTAGAATCGCTGGATCAGGGGAAAAGATGTATTTTTGGAGAGTCCCATTTGCTTTGTCTCCAGATTCTGGGGTTTTGGGTTTTTTTTTTTTTTTTTTCTTTTCTTTGCTTTTAACTATGCCAAAGCCCCTTTTGTTTTAATGGTGCACAGGACTCACCCAGGTGAATGCACTCAAAGCAGCCAAGAGTGCTTCTGGTCTAGCTATCAAGTCTCTGGTGTTTCGAGGGATAGCAGGTTCTCTGGACCCACTCCCGCTGGTTGCAAAGACAGGCTTGCTATGAGGCGGCATGTGTCTCTTTAGAGCTCTGCCAAACAGTCTCTCTCACTGCGCCTCTGCATTTGTTCTGGGTTTCCCATCTCTTCCTTGTTTAAATGACTGTGAACGTTTGCGTGGGAATGTGGTGCAGCAGACTTGTAACTAGCTTGTAGGAAATAATCTCGTACCAGCTTAGAGCCTGTTGATGCTTCACTTCTTGACTGTTCTTGCTCTTAAGCCTGTCTCTAGAGCTCCACCCGCAGGCAGAGAGGAGAGGAGAGCTGATCCATCACCACTAAGAATGTCTGGTTGTCTGTCTGATGTGCGGGGAGAGGTGTACAGGTTATTAGTCAGATTGTGGGTTGACTCCTCTTCCAAGAGCAATAAATAAGTTGGCAGCTGGTGCTGCTGTTGGTTCTGTTGTCAGTCAGTTGGTGCAGTGCAGTCTGAGGATTTAGGGCAGGGGTCTGCAACCTGCGGTTTTGGAGCTGCATGCAGCTCTTTGGCTGCCTCCTTGCAGCTCCAGGCTCCCCGCACTGCTGGAGGACCCTAGGGGACTTGCACCCTGGTTCCTTCCCCACCACTGGCCCCAGGACCCCCCTGCCACCATGGGGATCCTAAGTCTGGTCTGTGCCAGGCTCTGGGCTCCTCTTTTGCCACCTGTGGAGCCTGTGGCAGACACCCTAACCCAGCTCCTCCTGTAGCAGGAAGCTACAGCTGTTGTGGCTCTCAAAACACTTCTGTAAGTTCACCCATCTTCAAGGCATCTGACGAAATGGGGTTTTCTCCCATGAAAGCTCATGCAGTAAATAAATTTGTTAGTCTTTAAGTGCCGCAGGACTCCTTGCTTATTTTGGTTTTTGAAGGAATTTTTAAAAATGGCTCTTTTTATCTTTGGGTTGCCAGCTGATCCCTGATTTAGGGTGTTGCCTTGCACTCCTGCTGGGGCTACCTACCTCAAATATGACAATAACAACTTCACTTCACTCTTACATAGCATGTTGCCTCAGTAGATCTCTGCACATCTTCTGAAGGAGCTCAGTATCTTTATCCCAGATGGGGGAATTGAGATTCTGGGAGGTGAATCTCCCGAGTTCCCTGATAGAGCTGGGAGTTAGAGCCTGTGTTTCCATCAGTGCTCTATCCCGTAGGCTATGCTGCCATTAGAGGGTAGAAAGGCTATTGCTGGTGTGATGCGTGAGGCTGGGCAAGCAGGGAGTGTGCTGGTAGAGTTTTGTCCTCTTGAGTATGAGCCAGAGAGCAGCATAGCCAGTGTCCCTCACAAAGCAGATGGACCCCAGGAGCAGATGGCAAGGAGCAGACTAGCCCAGTGAAAGCAGGATCCACTGGGCTCGGGCGCGTGTCTCCTCCTGTGGCTCACTCTCCCTATGCCCAGGCCTTTATCTGAGATGTGACCTGAGTCTGCAGAATTCAGGAGCCCATTTCAGGGACCCTGTCAACAAAGTTTGGGTCCTGGCACCACTTGAAGTGGACTGGAAAAAAGTTTACTGGGTGGTGCTGGAGTAGAAACCAGATGCCCTGAGCCAGCCTTATAACCTAAATTCCCTGCTCTGAGCCTGCTCAGTAAGATCTCACCCCAAACCTGCTGCTTGATTTACTCCAAGGTCAGTAACTCAGGGTCATAACCACATTCTTTAATCTCTCTTTAATCCCCAGGACTCCTGGTAGCCCAGCAAATGACTTGAGTAGCCCCTTGGCTATGCCATGGGGACAGAACGAATTTATTGCTGGAGATGCATTCGCCTTCCTGCCCTTATGGAAAGGTCCTCTGCACCTGAACTGAAAATGGTGCCCTTCCTCTTGGCGCAGCCACCATGTTGGGGACTGTCTGAGAGAATTCTGCCTCTGCTTCGGGAGTCCATAAGACAATGCTAACAAAGACATACTCTTGCCCTGTGTTGGCTTCTACAGGCTGTCAGGTAGTTTCTGGAGAATCCTGTTTTGCTGTCATGCCTAACAAATTCCACCAGACTTTTCTGTAGCTGGGAGAGGGATGTGACTAAACCCAAATGCTTTAAGGTGGGATTACCACCAAAGTCAACAGGGGTGAAAAGCACTGGGAAGGACCAGGCAGATAAACGCAGAAGAGTTCTTGGTCTCTGCCGCTCCTGAGTGAACATCAGAGGCCTAGAATCATGGAAACTGGAAGGGACCATGAGAGGGCATCGAATCCAATCCTGTTCACTCATGGCAGGACCAAGTACCACCTTAAACCATCCCTGATAGGTGCTTACCTAACGTCCTCTTAAAAACTTGGAGTGATGGAGATTCTACAACCCGCCTAGGCAACATATTCCAGTGGTTAATCACTCTGACAGTTAGGAGTTTTTTTCTAATGTCCAACCTAAACTTGCTGTAATTTAAGCCCATTGCTTTGTGTCCTATTATTCGCAGTTAAAGAGAACAATTTTTCCCTCCTTCTCATGACAACAGATCTCTTAGGTACTTGAAAACTGTTATCATGTCCCCTCTCAGTCTCCTCTTTTCCAGACAAAAAACCCCAGCACTTTTAGTCTTCCCTCATAAGTCAAGAGTTCTAGACCTCTAATCATTTGTGTTGCTCTTCTCTGGACTTTTCTCCAATTTGCCCACATCTTTCCTGAAATGAGGTGCCTAGGAGTGGATACAATATTCCAGTTGAGGCCTAATCAGGACCATCTTGTGTCCCAGCAGCTCTTTCAAGAAGGGGTTGGTCATTTGGTCACCCTTTATTCTTTGTCGTAGTAGAGTCCTAATTTGCATAGAACCTACGGCCTCTAAATCGCACATTTTCTCTGATACCCCAGGTGGGTGGGTTGTTTTTCTTTGTGAGCACAAACAACATTTATCTGGAAAAAGCAAACTGTGAGCGCCAGGCACAAAATCAGCCATTGAAGCCATGTTGCTCAGCTAGTTAAAAGGAGCTTGAACTGTCTGTGTGAGGCCAGTGTGAGGGCAGAGCTGCAAGATGGGGAGGTAATAGGAATAATTCAGCCCTGCCTGCACTGACTCTCCCGGGGGAAATTCCATCCTCACCTTAAATACCCGCACTCTCCTGCACTGGAGGAGAGTGTTGTTCACCAAGGAAGTGGTTGGTGGCCACATCTGCTTGTCAGGACTTTTAGCTTCTGTCGTGAGCTCTGCAGCTGACTTGCTCTTGTGACCCTGGACAAGTGGGTCACTCTCACTGTGCTGAGGTCTGTGAAATGGGCTCTACTCACTGCAGGCCAGGCAGCACTTTGCAATGCTCCAGTTACAGAGACTACAGAAAGGCAAAGTGGAATTGTCCACCAAACATGATCACGGATTCTATCATAGAACCACATATTGCTGCAACCCTGGGCATGCCCAAAGCTGCCCTCTTGACTTCCCCATGCCCTGCCTGCTTTGGAAATGGGGAGGAGCAGTGCAGCCCAGTGGTGATGTACTGTAGCACACAGATGCTCAGTCTGGCCTGCCTTTGTCCCAGACTGTGGGACAAGGAATCCCAGGGTTGTGGTAAGAATAACTCCCCCCCACCCCTCCTTGCACCCTTTCTTCTTCTGGGGCAGGCTCTTCTTGCACCCCCCGCCCCAGCTTTCTCATTTCTCCAGTAACTGCGAGAAGCAAGTTGCCACAGGGAAGGCCAGTTTTTATGGCCCTCCCCTGGGGAGCACTGCAAAGTCTTTTGTGTGATTAAATATTTAACATACTGGCCCAACTCTGACAGTTTTCCAAAGCTGGAATGTTATTGGTTGGTATAATATTTTGTTTGCACTCAGCACTTTTATCAGCGGCCATTTGGGGTAATGCCTTAGGAATTACCTGGCTGTTTCATGCTAGTTGGCTCAGAGAAGAGAAGGTCAGGGTGCAGAGCCCGGCCTCCTGAGATGGGATGGAGATCCTGGGGGAAAGATTGCAAAGCAAACACTGCTGCAGGCAGGGAGTTTTAAAAGAGGTAGGATTTGTCTTTGTTTTAAACATAAGCCATTTTGGACTGCAGCCAGAGGTACCGGGTGGAAGCAGCACTGGACTTGATGTTCCTGAGTTCTTTCCCCAGATTTGGGAAGGGAATGTGATCAGATGTCAGAGAAGGAGATGGGGAGGTGGGACTCCTTTGTTCTATCCCCAGCTCTGGGGTGGGAGTGTCATCTAGGGATTAGAGCAGGGAGTCAGGTCTCATGAGTTCTGTTGTGTGTGCCATTGAGGCTTCCTTGTGTGATTTTGGGGGATCATTCCAAATAGCCCATCCCATGCCTCCAGCCATTTGTAAAGGAATGTTTATCAGCAGCGCAGGTGAGTCTGTGAAGCTTAATATTCATAAAGTGCCTCTGACAGGGCTCTAGAAATGCTGAGGGGTGGTGTTCTAGCGGGAAGATGGTATGCTTTAGAACAGTGAAAGGCAGGGCACCCCGAATCTGTCCTGCCCCAGCTAACATTCTCTTTCACGACAGCGTGTCAGTGTCAGGGGAGGGTGTCCTAGAAGGACAAATACAGATCTAGAATAAGGGGCAACTGACAGGTTCACCTGACTAGAACTCCACATGTCAGATGAAAAAGCCCTGAAAACCCAGCATTGCAGACTGAGAGTCTCCTTGCATAAAGCTTATGAAATCTGGAGCTTGGCTCCCCCCCCCCCCACAAGAGGTAAATGGAAAGCAGAAATGCTGGGGCATTTAGTGAGCCGTGCAGCTGCAAACTCGGGTTGGTCCCTTCCTCAGGTGTACACTGGCTTTCAGGCCCTGGCTTTGTTCATGCTTATAGGTCACACATAGAGCTGATGCAGCCAGATGCTTCTTGATTTGGAGGAGCTGCTCCTGCTTACACCAGGTCTGAACATGTACCATTGTTTTGAAACCAGATTTTTTCTCCAATAATGGACTCTTTGGGCACCAGGGTAGTAGATGTATTGTAATAAATACAGCAAGCTGCCTGCTGCAGTTTGAAGGGGACAAAAGAGTGAAGCAGGGAGGCTTGAGGTGGCGTAGCTCATTTGACATACAAAGGGGTAGATCTAGGCTGAATCTAGTTTAAAGGGAAATCTGTAGGGCACTGCATCCCAAAGGCAATGATGGACATTTCCCCCATCATTTGAGAACCTTTAGCGGGAGGAGCGTGCTGGACTAGCCCTGAGGATGGATCAAGTGAGCAAATGTGTCGTTCCCACGTGGGTCTTCAATAAGGTCCTGTCCCTCACTGCCTATACCCAGGGCACACTGCAGATCTGAAAAGGAAGCCACAGTTTAGTTACCACAACAGAATGTCTGGCGGATGTCTCAGCATGTCAACCTCCCTCCCTCCAGGTTCCTTGGATGAAGCAAACGGAGTCTCTGAAACCATCCCAGATTAATCATCCCCTTCTTTTTGAGCCGAGATCCCAGTGTACTGAGTGTTGCCTGGAAGGCTAGACAGAGCCCAATGGACTGGCAAAAGGGCACCATTTCCAGAGAGGTCTTATGAGCATCTCAAGGGGTGGTGAGGTTGGATGGTGGTAGTGGGTGCCCCCAAATCTTTCACCAGCTCCTCTAGCTCAGATGCACTGATCTGAGGTGGGGGGAGGCATAAGGCTCTGACTACAGCTCTCTTCATTTGAATTCTGACCCCATCCTTCATCTGAGAGTGACTAAGCACAGAGGGCAGGTCGTGGTGTGGACATGGGAGCATCTTGTGGCCTGATCATGGGCAATGTTCCCCCAAACACAGTGACTAGCCCTCCGCTGCTTCTGCTGGGTGATGTGATCCTTCTCTGTTATGCCCAGGCAATGGGCTGTCTTCCCTCAACCTTCGCAAAGCAAAGTGACCCCAGCAACCCCCTGGTCTGGTGCTTTTATATCTCCAAAACCAGCAAGGAGTCCTGTGGCACTTTTAAAGACTAACAAATTTATCTATCATGTGAGCTTTCGTGGGAGAAAATCACATTGTCAGACCCTTGAAGATGGGGAGCTTACAGAATGGGAGGAAATAAGTGCAAGGAAGTGTAAGTCATCAGATAAGGTCAGGCTGTTAGAGCAAATCAAAGCAATTGACATTCTGTAAGTTCCCTCTTCAAGTGTCTGATGAAGTGGGATTTTCTCCCACAAATGCTCTTGTGGTAAATAAATTTCTTACTCTTTAAAAGTGCCACAGGACTGCTTGCTTGTTTCGCTGAAACCCGCCAGCCCTCTGGAATTGATCCCTTCATGGGAGCTTTCATAACTAGCCTGCTGAGTCCTGCTCTCTGCTGCCATCTCGGGGCCAAGTATGGCCCCTACAGATCAATCCAGCTTTTAGAAGTTTTGCGGGGGAAATGGTGTGTTCCAGGTCAGGAGTAGCTAGATTTCTTGGTCAAGGTCCAGATTTCAGAGAAAATCTTTTTTTTTTTTTTTTTTAAATCAATAGCTATAATAAGTAAATAAAAAGATTTCAGGGTCTGCTCAAAAACATCTGGCTGTTCAAATTTGACTCGTGGTCTGCCTATTGACCTCTCCTATTCTACACAGCCCTGATTGTGCAGCTTCACAGGGTGGCTGAAGAGCTAACAAACCTGCTAAAGCCAAGGGGAAGTCCTGAGAGGGGCCTTTTCTACTTGGTAACTTGAATTATGCACAGACCAGCTGCAGTGCCCCCCCCCACCTGGAATACCTGTTTCATATGATGACGTGCTGTAGTGTCACAGGAGCAGGCGCTGTGATGGACCCAAACCTGGGGGTGTTCTGTGATGCACAAACGCAGAGCAAAAGCCAGGCCCTGACCCAAAAACCTTGCAGTTGCAGTAACATGTCTAAGGATAGTAAAATGTTGCAGCTTGGAACAACAGTTATAGTTGAAATACCCTCCTCCTTCTACACCCTCTGTGGTATGAAAAAAGGGAAACCTTTAACCCTCATGAGCCCACCCAATCTCCTACAGCACTTGTCCCTGGCTATTTTCCCATGACGCCTTCTTTGTTCGTATGCTGTGGTAGTTTGTGTGAGGTCCTTATTCTAGCACTGGGAGTGTGGCCCTTTGGTGAGCACCCTGGAGTGGGTGAGAAGAGTGGAATGATGCTGCCACATGCTGGAACTGGAAAGACTCACACTTGGTACCAGCTGGGCATTCAGGACAGCGAGAGCCGAGGTGGGACTGGTGAGGAGATCTGGGTGGCTGGACTGGGCTGTTTCCATCTGCCTGAAATGCCAGCCCCTCGTCTGCCACGTGCTGTCTTATCACTCCACAGTGAATTCAGAGCAGGATGTGGTCTGGCCATCATTGCGTTCCCACTTATCTGGAGAACCTGGCAGCTCTGGTAGGTGCTGGGGCCAGAATTGACAGAGCCTCACCTACCTCGATGAGTTTGCCGCACCTGCTAATCTAATCCTTTTTTATTTCAGATTCCTCCTTGTCTTCAGTTGCTTGGTGCTGTCTGTCTTCTCCACCATCCCAGAGCATCAGAAGCTAGCCAACCAATGTCTTTTCATCCTGGTAAGGAGGAGACTTTTGAAACTTTTCTATTTTTATCTCCTAGCTACGAGTCTGCACCCAGTTCTACTTTCTTTTCACCCCAGGGCTATAGCAGCAGTGGCCTAGGACATTCTTTAATATCCTGTTGTATTTTTTTATTAGCAAGGCCAGAAGGGGTGGATGTGATCTGAGGCCATCTGTGAGGGCAGCATCAACATAAAAGAAGAACTTCAGTCTGTCTCGCATACATCGATTGTGCCAGTTTAGCTGATTTAAAATCTGTCCAGATTTGTAAGTGGATACACTTACCTGATGAGTTTTAACTTGGCTTTTGTTACTTTTAACCTGCACACATTAATTACAGGGGAATTAGTTTGCCCAAGATATGAGGCACAAGAACACCTTCTCAGTAGTCTCTGTAATTTATAACCATTAGGACCCACTACCACTGCCACTTTGCAGGAGTGATTCATTGTAGCAATAAAAGGCAAAGCTGTGTGGTGTATTTGCACAATCTTCTGTTGGGTTTTTAAATGGACTCTCACCCGTGGAATGTGTACGGACAGCCTCTGGTCAAATGGTACTCATTCTGTATGGAAATGCAAAAAAAACAAAAAAAACAAAAAAAAAAACTGGAAAGGTTGGAGGGAGGGGGGAAAGAAACCTAAAAAAAGCAACTTTCCCCCAAACTGTCAGAAATAGCTGATGCTGGATTTCTGCCGCCTGTGATGGAGACTAAATTAGGAAAGGTCCTTGTGACTTTCTCGCTAGTAAGCAAAATAGGGGCTCGTGTGTACAAAAGGTAGGAGCAGAGCAGTACAATGCTGACAGTAGAGGAAAACTACCCATATATATTTAAACTGGGCACATGCAGGAGGAGCAGCGCTGTTCCAAACGGCTCCACAGTTCAGGTCTCCTGGCTCAGCTCCTTAACTTTCCTGTTGAGTGAGGCAGTGTGGCAGACTGACTAGGTGGTTTGGTGTAGAAGTTCCTGTTTCCTAAGGATCTGGGCCAAAACCCAGTGAAGTCTTTGCATCGAGTGGAGCAAGGTGTGAGGTTGGGTCCTAAATATAGGAGATGTTGTGACACATACACGCAGACATATGTCTTGTCTCTGACGGCCTTTGTCTTGCCATCTCTCGTCACTACTGCCATGCAGCTCCACCAGTGGTGAGACTATGGCTATAGACAAGACACCAAAGCTTTTGCCTCTGTGTCACCTAGACCGTCCTGAGCCTGGTGAGATGGCACAGGGGTTAAAATCCAAGCGACATCTCTCCATTAGCTCTCTCCCAATTGCTGCTTCTGGTGGGGAGTCAGAGGGCTGTATGTCTCATCTTGGCACAGGCACACAGGCATAGCTGGCATACTGCGGCCACTTCTAGGGCACATCAACACGATAATCATAAACCCTGTGGCACTGAGTTGCAGAGGCTGGGTCAGCTGAAAGGCCTTGGGGCGAAGGGCTAAAAATCACCGTGTAGTTATTTGGGTTTCACTTAGAGCCTGGGATCCAAGACCCATCCCCTTCACAGGGGTTCCTGGCCTCCAGCCAGAGCCCGAGCATCTACACTGCAGTTTGTAGCCAGGCAGCTGAACCCTGTGAGTCCAAATCAGCTGACTCAGGCCAGCTGTGCAGTGGGGCTTTTATTGCAGTGTATTGGTATTTTCAGGGTGTGAATGACCACTACAAAGACCTGGGTGTCTGATGTCAAAAAAATGTGAGATCTCGGTATCCAGAGGCTCCAGTGCTGGTGTAATTCCTTTGCTCCAGTCTGCTGGGGTTGTTTAGTGCCGCCTGGACCACAGAGGAAAGGAAACCTACCCCATAGTCTCAACATTTATTACTCAAGCTGTGTTTCTGTGCAGTTTCTGGGGATTTGCTCTGGTCACATTACCAGCTTCCTCTGGTGATCTGTGATCTAAAGAGAGGATCTCACTGCTGCTTGTTTACTCCATTAGCCAGCTTTAACCCAATGGAGTCCCTGTGAGACCTGTGCTCTGTATAGCTGATTTCAGTCCGTTCTTGTGATGGGGATGTCTGGGAACTGCCATGCTGGGAGTGACCTGAATACAGCACTGGGGTGTTTTTTGGCAAATGCCCACCTCTTCCTCCTCCTCTTCATCCCAAGGGAGCATTTGCTGCAAATGTGGGGCCAGCAGGGCTGCAGGGCTGGCCCTAGCTCAGAGAGAGATCAATTATTTACAGGAAGGGATGTTATATTTAGAAGCCAGTCCCTGGGTCCCTCTGCAGGCTCCTGTTTCAGGCTACAGGGTCTGTGGAGGTTTGTCTTGCTCCCATGCAGGAAGCTGGAGGATTCACCTCTGCAAAGGAGGTAAAGCCAGCTGATGGCTCAGGCATGACTCTAATGAGCATTCATGTTCAGTCCCACAGTCTTTTCTAGCCAGTCTGATCCTGGGCTGTCCCAGATGAACTAACCCCATCTCCCTCTCTGTCTCCTCCACCATCCCCAGGAATTTGTCATGATCGTGGTGTTTGGCATGGAGTATGTCATCCGCATCTGGGCAGCCGGCTGCTGCTGCCGCTACCGGGGCTGGCAGGGGCGGTTCCGATTTGCCCGGAAACCCTTCTGTGTTATAGGTATGTGTGAGATAGGGAAGGTGCATCGCACTCTGCCTGATCACGATCTGATGCCTGCTGGGAGGATTGTCAGGGGATCACTGTCTATGCCCATCTGAAGGGCTCCTGCTGGGCCCTGGTTGTCACTGGAACTGGAGTTGGGGAGGGCATGCTAGGTCTGTTCAGGGCCATCTAGATGCCATGGTGATGGGTGCATCAAAAGTGCCATGACAGATAAGAGAGCCTCTAGACCAACTCCTCGCAGGCTCTTGGGTTACCAGGCCAGTCAGCCACATCCCCATCACCTCCTGCCCCATTCTGGCCACACTGCCAGTAGCTATCCCCTCCCCATCCCCTACCAGCTGGTTACCCCTTCTCCCGTTCCCCACCGTTCTGGGAGCTGGCTACCCTTTCTACCATTTCCCTGTGCTTTGGGTTGCAGACTTCATTGTGTTCATCGCCTCGCTGGCTGTCATTGCTGCTGGCACACAGGGAAACATCTTTGCCACCTCAGCGCTGCGCAGCATGCGCTTCCTACAGATCCTACGGATGGTGCGCATGGACCGCAGGGGGGGCACCTGGAAGTTGCTAGGGTCCGTGGTCTATGCCCACAGTAAGGTAAGCTAGGGGTGGGTGCTGGGTGGGGTGGGGTGGAGCTGGATTTCAGCACCCCAGGGGTGGGGGAGTGGTAAATAGACAAGGCAGAGCCCCTGCCTCTCGATCCTGCCTGAGAGCGCCCTGGGCTCCCCATGACCCTGGCCTGCAGAACCCTACTGGTCCAACCCTCCACCAGTGCTCTGTCGCGGCCAGTGCCCCTTCTCTTGTACTGTGCGGAGAGGTCTGGACCAGCTCCTTCTGTGGCCCACATCACAGTGTTTGTCTGCACAGCCTGGCTGCGAGGCAGAGCTTTACTCCCCTTAGTCCAGATAGGGAAACTGAGATACAGAGTGACTTGCTGAGATCATGCAGGGCATCTGCAGTAGAGCAGGGACTTGAACAAAGTCACCAGAAAGCACCCTAGCCAGGAGCCATCTTTCCCTCATGAACCTCCTAAGTCTCCTTACTGCTTCACCCCCCTCAACTACATGGATTGTTCCTCTCCAGGCACTGGTGGCCTCTCCCTGCTGCCCCAAGGTGCACCCATGAGCCTTCTCCTTGCAGCTGCTACTGGGTGGGGTCAGCTCCGTGCATCTGCTCCCTGTCAGTGGAACTTTTCTGCCCCTTGCCAGCAGTGAATGCTCCACTGTGGGGTGAGGGTGGAGTTAACGTTGCGTTGTGTTGTGTCACATATGGGGGCCTTCATCTTTTCCTTCCCCATTTGCGCTTGGCAGGAGCTGATCACAGCCTGGTACATCGGGTTCCTGGTCCTCAT
This sequence comes from Podocnemis expansa, assembly GCA_007922195.1. Classification (NCBI taxonomy): domain Eukaryota; kingdom Metazoa; phylum Chordata; order Testudines; family Podocnemididae; genus Podocnemis; species Podocnemis expansa. Next base: position 52,096,972 of record ML681963.1, on the reverse strand, counting down.
CTTTGCCTCCTTCCTCGTCTACCTGGCAGAGAAGGACGCCAACTCGGAGTTTGCTACCTATGCTGACTCACTCTGGTGGGGCACAGTAAGTTCAGTGTTGGAGTTCTGCTCCCCTTGGGCAGTGTGGGCCAGGGTGAGGCGAGAAGAACTCCGTCAAGGCCTCTCTGTCTTATCTTCCACCACAGATCACACTCACCACCATTGGCTATGGGGATAAGACCCCCAATACATGGCTGGGCAGGATGCTGGCGGCTGGCTTTGCACTCCTGGGCATCTCTTTCTTCGCTCTGCCTGCTGTAAGTAGCACTGGGAGCTGATTGTGCCCTCATGGCATCCTGGTAATATCCATCACTGCCGGGAAGGAGGAGAGAGCCGGCATACTGGGTCTCTAAGAGCACCAGCTTGGCAGCCAAACTGCCCCAGAGAAGGAAGACAGCTGGATATGCCTGCTATTCATGGTGCTCCTTAAGTGCCCAGTGGTTAAGACTGCACAGTAGACCCTGTCATAGAGATGGCATGGGTTCATTCCTCTCTTCCTTTTCTTTTCCTTCCTTCCTTCCATTTTTGTCCTCCCCCCCTCCTCTTTTTTTTTCCTTGTCCTTCCTTCTCTCCCTTCCTTCCTTCCCTCAAGAGAAGGGGAAATGGATTGTGGGCTGTGCCCTAACACCTCGGGGATGGTGGAGAGAGAAGGGGGGCACCTAACCCCTCCAACCCAGTGTCTTCAGCTAGGGACTGCTAGCTCCCAGCTGATCTTTAGAGCCACCAGGCCCCCAGAAAAGGGGAGAGTCTGAGAGAGCTGACAGTCCTAGTTCAGGGTGGGCGGTGCTCAGTGCTTCCTCCCAAAGGATAGATTGTCCTCCTAGCTATACAGGGGGAGATGGTAGTTTGACATCCTTTGGGTGGCAGAAGGATGTGTACTTAAGTCACGCTGCATTGAGGCACTTTGCTCATATGGCCAGGTGGATTCTCAACTCCATTTCACTCCCCCGGCCCCCTTTCTCCTGCAGGGGATTCTGGGCTCTGGCTTTGCCCTGAAAGTCCAGGAGCAGCATCGGCAGAAACACTTTGAGAAGAGGCGGATACCGGCAGCCAACCTAATCCAGGTACTGTAGGAGACTGGCACCAATCCCTGGGGAACCCCCCCCCCTTCCACCTCAGGGTGGTGTCCCTTCACTCCTCAAGCATCACCTGTGGGCCTCCCCTCTCCTCCCAGCTTCCCTGCAGCCCCTGATCTTTGAGCCCTGAGCTCGCGCTCTGTCCAGCCCTTCCAGTGCCCCTCAGTCAGGATTGGCACTTTCCAGCACATCTGATCTGTATCTGGGTGAGGGCTGACACTGCGAGCCCCAGAGCCTGCAGAGTGGGGCCCTGACAAATCAGCCGTTTTGTCTAGCTCAGTTTGGGCCCACTGCTGCCAGAAAGGTAAAATTTTAGAATCTCTCCTTATCTCCCCAGCTCAGAGAATAAGGCACAAAAGTGAGCTCTTGGTCCCCTCCATCTATCTCCAGCTGCCAGTCAGCTGGCTGTTCCCAACTTTCACAATGCCCTGGCCCTCTGAATGCAGCCTGACTGCTCCTTTCAGCTCCTTGGCAGGAGAGGAGAAAGCCTGACTTTAATTAATGGTGCTGGGCACAGGACGAGACAAAGGGCCCAACCTACACATCACCCTGCAATACAAAGCAATCGCTGGGACACACTGCAGCTGCCCCTGCACCCAGTGCTCTCCGCCCCAACCACTCTGGCCATCTCTGTCTGCACTGATGTGTGATGGGTGCAGATGGGAAGCCGTGAGGACTCTGATAAGACTCCCCTTTGTGATAGCTCCTTTGTTAATGGCCCTGGCCTCATGGGAGGATTACCTGTCACCTCCACAAGAGAACAAACTCAAGAGAAAAGCTTGGACCAGGTGGGTGTGGTGGGGTGGTGAGAAGAACACCTCCAGTTCCCCCATTCTCCTGTCTGCTGGGGAGCTGGGCCCAGTGCATCTCCAAATCATCCCACTGTCCAGCTCCTTTCACGGATTACAGGTGTGAAGGTGCCCATTAGGTCACTTAATTAGCAAACTAGTACATCAGGATTTATATGCCCTAGAAGGAAGATACCCAGGGTCATAGCACAGAAATAATCCACTGCCAGCATTTCCTGCTAAATATACTAAGTTACCCCTCCTCTTCTAAAGCCATTTAACCTGGAGACCTTTCCAGGGTGGCTGTCCTCTGAGGAAGAGTCTGGAATCCAGGTCACCTTCCCAAATGTGTTAGGAACAAGTCACATCTGAAGCATGTTCAGCTGCACCAGAGGTTCATGTGCACTGTCTGTGGGTCCCAAGTGGCACCTCCGTACTAGGTGAGGAACCTGGGACAGATTTTTGCTGCCCCTCTCAAGTCAAGCCAGATGTGGCATTGAGGGTCTAGCTACCAAGGCACTTCTGGGTCACTCAAATTGGAGCAGTGTTGACAGGTCTGTCCAGGAGGCCTCTAGACTAGGGACCATCTGCTTGTTGTATTTGGAAGCTGTAGCCACACAAAAGGTGGCCGTTCTGTCTGAGAAATGGTTTTAAGGTTACATCCTGATTGCTTCATGGTAATATTGAAGACCATCACATTTGTCCACGATGTATTTATCATCATAGCTCCCCTATGAGGCAGGGCAATGCAATTAGCCATATTGTACTGATGGTGAAACTGAGGCACAGAGCTGCTAAGTGACTTACCCAAGGTCACATGAGAAGCTTGTGGGTGAGCAGGGAATTGAACCCAGGTCTCCATCCCTGAGCCACCCTTTGGCTTCTTACCCTGGTAATCTCACTCCTTCCTAACATCCATGCCTTCCTTCCCTCTCTCTCTCTCCCTCCCTCTCTCTCTCTGGTGCAGGCTGCCTGGCGCCTGTATTCGACGGATGTGAGCCGAGCCTACCTGACTGCCACTTGGTGTTACTATGACAGCATTCTCCCCTCCTTCAGGTACGCATGGTGCCATGTGGGTGAACCCAGACTGAACTCTGAGTGTTAAGGGTGGTTCCCTCTGGCATCAGTGGGCGAGGCCATTCAGCCAGCTAGTGATCCAAGAGCAAAGCCTTGAAACTTGGTGGCTTCTGTGTCTGTCAGGGGCAGGGGAAGGTAGGATTTGTCTATGTCCTGGGTGAGCCATAGGTCTTTGGAGTAGTGTGGATGTAAGCAGCTTTGCCCATGGAACTGGGTGTGTTGCCTGCTGTGGCTCATCAGCGCCTGGTTGCAGTAGAAGCTGCAAGCTGAAAGAGGAGGGAAGGAAAGCCTCTTTTTTTTCGCCTACAGGATAGCCCCGATGGGCAGTGCTGGGAGAAGCTGTGTAGCAGTCCTTGCTACACCCCTTCTGGGGATATCTTGAGGCCTCTGCTCTCTAGGGCTGTTGACCTGACTTTTGTGGGAACATCCCTCCCTGGCCTTCTGTTGCTCCAGGGGCTGTATGCTCTTTCCGACCTCCCCCCCCCCAGCAAGGGGGGGGACACTAAGACAGTAGGGTGCGGAATGAGGCCCCTGGCCCTAGAGGTGTTGGTGTTAACCCTTCCAGCATCATGATAGATCAACTCTCCAGAGCTGGGATTTTACCTCTGTCCTCTGAAGCAAGGTGCCACATGTGTGGCAGCATTTGGTAATCCTGGTGGGGTTGACTATGACCACTGCTGTGCCAGGTGTGTGCTCATCCCTGCAGGCAGGTGGGTCCCTGCTGGCTGTACTGGTGCTGGGTTGGGGAACACACTTCCAATCCCTCTGCGGTATGGGGGTGGGGGAGCGGTGTGCTCCGGTGACCCCATTGGCAATGGTAGTTCCTATGTTGGAAGGTAGCCTACTAATCCCTGGGTGCTAGTGGGGTGTTGCAGTGTGCCACAATATTGGGCTGCACTCCAATAATCCTGGGATCTCACTTCCCATATTACCAGACACTGTTGCCAGCACCCGTCCTGACACTGAACTCCGTCACCTGCCTCTCGGTGTGGTTTCAGGCACAGATTCTGGGCTGAGGGATATTATGTGGCACAGTACACCATGGGCACCCTCTGGTGATGACTTCTCTTGGGTTTGCCTCCACATGACGTCTGTGTGGGAGAGCTCTGGGACCCTGCAACTGATTGTGTGGCCATGATCAGAGCTGTAACTAAAGAATTCCATGCCCCTTACAATAGACGGTACCTTGGGCAAGCGGTGCGGAGCATGCCCTTTAATGGAGTGACTCAGTAGAGCCGCTTCAGCGCGCCTGGAGCAAAGCCCCACTTGCTCTGCCATAGTTACAGCTCTGGCCAGTGCCATGGTGCTCCTGTGCGCTTCCAAAGAGAGGAGTTGGTCAGGGCTGGTACCAGCAGGCTCAGCTATCCAAGCTTGATAGGTTTAATGAGGCAAGAATCCCACCTGAGACATCTGTGGGCCTCTGACAATAGAATTCCTAGCACCCATTTTAGGAGGGAGGGGCAGAAAGCGGGGCCTGGGGTGGACCCAGGTCTGATTCCAGACTGTGAGGCACCCTATGGGAGCTGAGATATCAGATGCTGCAAGCCAGTATCTGCTTTCAGTTACACCGGAGGAGCTGGGAGGCAGCCATCCCACAGAAGTCAGCGACTTTGTCCTGGGTAAACCTGGGATGGCTATAGGCCTTTGCATTGGCCAATGGTCTGAGATCTGAAATGCAATCAGACTGAGAATTCTGTTAGCCCTTCCTAGGCGGGGATTTCTCATCAAATCTACGTACCCTGCCATGAGGGCCAGGATTTCTTTGGGCAATGGAAAACACTTAAGTGGTAGAGGGGAAGGAAGAGGGTGTTTGAGGTGTTGAATAAAGGTTTTGCAGTTGATAGCTTCACCCAGGAGCCCCTTCTCGTGGAAGTGGGTTCAGAGAGGGATGTGGGCTGGTTTCTATCCATAAAAGGCTAAAGTGGCATTGCTGCCCTATGACACTTTACCTTCTGCAGCATTAGCATCCCTAGGGTGCACTGGAGTCACTGCTGAACTTTCTGACTTCCTCCTCCATCATCCTCCATCCCTCTCAGTGATCACTCCTGTCAGCCCTGCGGCCATCCATTCCAGCCCTGCCCCTTCCCCCCCCCCCCAATCCATCTTCTGATCCATAATGTTTCCCAGATAAGCAGGACCCTGCTGTTGATGGGACCAGGACTGAGATGGACGGATTCTGCTGGTGGCTTCTGTTGAGATTAGCAGGAACCAGGAGGGTTACTCTGTGCCCTGGGACCTAGGCCAGTCCCACATGCAGGAGGTGGATGGGCAGAGTAGAAAAGACATAATGGAGGAAGGAGATAAGGCCTTTTCGATATCCATCTTGTCTACCTCCTCTCTTAAATCCACTCAGAGCTCCCTTGCTTTTGCCCCAGAATCCCCTAGGAATCCACTGTTGGAAGGGGAATTTCCAAAGCCTCCAACACTAAAACACAACGTTGTGTATGGAGATAACACTCTGAATCATCACTGTTTCTGGATTGTCCAGTTGTGTCCATCCACCACACATGTGAGTTGCTGGTAGGTAATGTCTTTGGGGCAGGGTTTGGCTCTGTGTTATGGTCAATTGTACAGCACCAAATATGCTGACATTAGGCAAATGATATAAATGCCCTGCTCTTCACCAGCATCCATGAGTCAGGGAAGGGAACATGCCCACTACCAGCTCTCACACTCCCTTCACTGCTGACCATGGATTTAGGAGATCATTCTGTTCTGGTTCTGTCTGCTTTGTCCTACATTGAGTGGTTTTGCTTTTTTTGCCATGGCATGTGACTTTCTTTTACAAAGAATTCTGAGCAGTCTGAAACACAAATTCCCCAATTTCCAGCAGCTTCCAAGGGAAGATCTGTCTTTCTGTGCAGCACGTAAGGGTCGAACTCCTAAGAGCTGCCATTGGTTAGAATTCCCATTAGCTTCTCCATCACTTCTGAGCTTGTCCCATTCAGAACAATGGGTCATGGTGGGTTTTGGGTTTGTTTTTTTTTTGTTTGTTTTTTATGTAGACAACAGAAATTGGCCTTGGACGTAGTTTTGGATCCAAACTTCCACAGAGTTCAGCATCTCTGGTACTATTTCAGCTCTGGATTTCACACTCTGTTGAGAGTGTGACTTGATAGTAACAGACCCTGCTCTCCTGCATATTTCTTATGTGAGTTTTAGCGTGGTTCTTAGCCTCCCTGTGCCTCAGTTTCCCATTTCTATTGTGTGGATAGAATCACCTCCCTACTTTACTAGGGTGTGGTGAGCATAAATACATGGAAGAATGGGGGCCAGGTATGTATGTAGGATAAGACCACACAGAGATGCAAAATCTTCAGAAGAAAGGTGCAACATCCTTCCAGATTTGCCACTCATTGAGTGATTAACATTAAGACACACAGAGGTCTGACCCAAAACCCTTTTGAAGTCAACAGAAGGTTTGATGGGCTTCAGATCAGGGCTAGAGATGGTAATTTGTAGCCCCAGCCAAACCATGCTAAAATGAGATCTTGAACAGCAAATTTGGCTCTGGGCGTTAAGGTGTGTGGTGTGCCTTTTCTCCCCCACCCCACGTGAGGGGGGTCAGTTGCAAAGGAGAGTACTAGAAAAAGGGGGATGGGTGGGTCTGTCCCTCCTCTCGCTGGCACAGGCATTACAGCAATGCAATTGCTTCTGATTTATAGTCAGGATGAGCAAGAGGCGCCTCTGGCCAGTTTTTCATTTCCTTGCACAATTTACACATGTGTGCAAAGGGTCTTCTCAGTAAGGCAGCCTGAGTAATGTGCTATGATCTTTCTTGTATTGATATTGAGAGATTTTCTTCTCATCGTCACCATTGTGGAGGCCAGACTTTGAAAGCAGGGGCCAGATTCAGCCTTGGTGTCCGTAGGTACAGCACTCCCACTGAAATCCACAAGAGCTGCATCTGCTGCTTCCATGGTGGATTTGGCCCATTATTGCTGCTTTCTCTGGACCAGGGTTTGTACAGAGCACTGAGAAATGAGAACACACCCAGCGAGCCTCCTTGTCAGCAATGCTAAAGATCAAAGTGCTTGAAGACTGTGGTAGTTTCCTAAGCTCTGCTAACTCCTGACACACACGAGATGTTTGTGAAAATCTTGTGGATCGTTCCACTTCTCTCTTGTGAGATGCTTAAAACAGGTGACATTTAACCTGCCATCAGTGGGCTTCAGGGTGAACACTTCATTGTGCTAAATGTGAACGTGAGCTGGCCCAGCTTAACCCCTGCAGAGGCCTGATGGAAGCTGCTAAGAACAACTCATTTTCAAGTTTGGGGATTTTTGCTTTTAGGCTGCCTGGATTCCTGCTTTGTTCAGTCATGTTGCTTTGATTTATTTTTGCCTTGGAAGGTTTACTTTCTCCATGTTTGTATTTGAACCCACCCCCAGAGAGCTGGTCCTTATGTTTGAGCATTTGCACCGAGTCCGCAACGGAGGAGTTAGGAATTCAGAGGTGAAAAGATTGCCTGATGGAGCCCCACCACCATATCACTCCTTCACCTCTGGCCAGAAAACCATCGCCCCTGCTTTTTGCTCAGGGGAAAGGTAGGGTGCCCCCCAGCTACTGCTCCTTGATGTGTCCTTTGTGTCTTCCCCTGTGGTGTTGGACCTGTGCGTGTTTGTGTTGCCAGCACTGCTCTCCTCCCGTCTCCTGAGTGTGATTTGCCTTTTGTCTGTGTTGGTGTATTGCCGGCTGGCTATTGGTCTCCTCCGAGTGGCTGGACCACGTACAGAAGTTTATGTGGCTGCTGTTGCATCCTAGCTGATGAATTTAGTCATTTTAGTGCAGGCAGTAGAGATTTATGATTTTCAAAACAAATGGTTGCAGGTTCAGTCCCCACAAACAGCTTACCCAGGGATCTTTCACATGCGTGTATGGATCTCCCCTAATCTACTTGGCTGGGCTCTGTGTTTCCAATAGCTCTACGTTGCCTATGGGGAAAGCCGTAATGCCAATCTAATGCCCTAGGTGCCATGATTCCAGTCGCCCAAATGAACTTTCACTGCCCTTGGGGTACATCCATATTACTGTGATTGCAGCTTGCATAGAGTCACCCATGCTAGCATAGCTAAACATTTCTAGCCTTGTAAATGCAGATAATACCAGCATTGGTTGTCTGTCCTACTGCAGTGTGGCTGGGCTCATAGGCTACGTCTACATTAGAAAGCTTGGTTCGGACTTCTTTAGTCCGAACTAAACAGTTCCTGGTTAGTTCAAACTAACCACAGTTTTTTAGTTCAAACTAGCTGCACTGACTAGTTCGAACTAAAAAATTAGTTCAAACTAAAAAAGTTTGAACTAAGCCATTAGTCCGTGTCTACATAGTGTTAGTTCGAACTTTAAGTTTGAACTAAGTGCTTAGTCTGAACTAACCACTCAAACTTGTTGTTCGGACTAATCTTTGGCTAGTTTGAACTGAGAAATTTCTTAGTTCGAACTAGCCAAAGGCTAGTGTAGACAAGGGCTAAATTAGTCTGGACTAAGCTTGCTTAGTCCAGACTAATTGGCTAGTGTAGACATAGCCATAGAGTCCATGAGGTGTAATATCACTCAGATGGTTTCAGACCCACCTGGTACATGGTAACATCACTCTGGCCATTTTCAGCTGGTGACCTGAGCACATGTGTAGGTGTGCACCCTAAATAAATGTGCAATGCTAGCAATATAAATCCTGGAGTTAGCAAAGAATGTGGGTGTCAACACAGTGTGACAGACAGATGGCCCTTCTGATCCCTTTATCCTGCCTTCTGCAAGGGCTAGCTGCCAATACTGCAGGTGAAAAAACAAATGCTCCAAGGCACATCTGATTGCACAACATGCCCTTAATTGTGCAAAATTATTTCACTGAGCGATTTCTTCCTAAACTACCCCCTAAGATGGCAAAGCCATGGTGTAGGTGAAATAGGTAGGGGGTGTCTCCCTTTAATCCTAGCCTAGTGATCTAATTCTTAGACATTCCTAATCCTATTTTGAATTTACTGACAAGTTTGCCTCAAGGATGTCTTTGTGGCAGTGAGTTCCCTAGGTTAACCAGGTGCTGGGTTTTTTTTAAAAGGGAATTTTCTTTCACCTGTACATTTTTTAAAAAAATGTTGCCTTTTAATGTCACTGAGTGCCTCTTCAACCTGGCATTATGGGAAAGAGTAAATTAGACAGCCCTCTGTGCTGTGCCATCTTGTACTTTCTTTACTTCTCACATATGTCCTCTTGCTCGTCTCCTTTCCAAACATAAATAATCCTATCTCTTTAGCCTGTCCTCAAAGAGGCTTCAAGTGATAGACACAAGGCAGGTCAGCTCAGTGTGCTGCAGAATGGAGCGTGCATTTGAAACTCAGGGTCGAGAGGAAGGATGTTGCAGAGATTATGCACCAGGGTAGGGCTTGGGGAACCCAGTTCAAGTCCTAGCTATGTCTCAGGCTTCCTGAGTGATCTTGGGTGAGTCGTTAGTCTCTCAGTTCCTCAGCTTCCTATCTGTGAAATGGGGCTTAATGGGATGACCTCTCTCACAGGGGTGCTGTGAGGAGAAATACGTTAAAAGACCATGATGTGCTCTGGGAGCTCCTAATGAAAAATTCTAAGTATTATTACAAGGCAACGGCCAGCAGTGGGAGATGAGGTATCACTATTGTGGCTTCTTATGCTCCATTCATGGTTTATGATGTCTCCATGAGCCCTCGGTGGAGTTACAGCCCTGGGTCAATTGGTTACTTACGTATTACTCTTAATACTCTATAGATGTAATGATGTGTGCCAAGCGATGCTTTAGGGAGGGCAGTTAGTAAGCAGAAGTGGTCTCTTCAGAGTTGCGAGGAAGGAAGGGGTTGCTTCAACCCCACCACCCACCCCCAGTAAGGAGTACTGTGAAGATGGAGGTGGGGCCAGAAGAGATGAGGTAATTGCAGCAGGAAGACGCTAAAGCCGACCCTGGGAATGAGAGCCAGCTAGCTACAATGACTAGCAGCTCTGCAGGCTGGAGGTGGAGAGACCTTCCTGGGCTCAGTGCACTAAGATGTTAGGCAATGGAGATGAGTTGATGGACAGGCCAAGAGGAATTTTCAAAAGCACTCGACATTGACCAAACTCTGCTGCCCTTGAAATCAGGGGCTGAGTGCTCTGATGAGTGTCTGGGAGTGCTGCTCCCAGAGAACAAGGAACCGGCATCAAGGATCCTCTTCTTGGGTTAAGCTTCCTGAGCTAGCTGTGGCATAGGGGGTATCTGGTCACCTGTGAGGGTGAGTTTCATCCCCTCATACACCAGGCTTGAGGTTCAGGGTTGCTCACATACTGATCATGTGATCCCCTGTTGTTCTCTAGAAGCCCCATCTGGTATCACACCATCCCATGATTTGCCCTGGACTTTACTCCTAACTGGTCCTAATTCTTCTTCATTTTCTTCCCCGACTCTGGCTGACTTGCAGGGGGTATGGTCTTTTCTAGACCACCTTCCTTTGCTCATTCAAGGCAGCCTTTGGTTGAGGGAGGCAGGCACCCTTTTCTAGAAAGTGTGATTAGGTGAATGGCATTTGATGAGCATAAATCCAGAGTCCGCAGAAGGACACTTCTCTCTGTGAGAGGGATGGGGAGATCCAGGGAACTGGAAGGCCTACTGACTCATTCATTTCCTGAAGTGGACAAAAGCTAGCCATGGGGACTTGTGCACTTGCTTTGAGGCCTGGCTTGGTGGCATTTCAGGCTTCTAGAAGAGCTGCTGATGTGTCCCTTGGTCCTCTTTAGTAACTACCAGCCCTAAAGAACCTCACATAGGGATGAAAACAAATGGAAGAGCTGGGGGATGGAAGAATCCCTTGCAGACTTTCTTTCCACTCCCTGATTTAAGAAGCTGGAAAAAAATGCACCTTGCGAAGCAGCAGTATTTGAACCTTCCCCTGGATGGTGTTCAGGAAGGTGGAAGTCGTGGAGCAGGAGAGCAGAGCACTTATTTGGCCAGCATTTAATGCCACTGAAGCACCCAGGTGCATGTCAAACAGTCTGTGAAGTCCCAGCTGGTTCTTGAGGACGGCTCCTTGGTAGACACAGAAGTAGGAGGCAGTGAAGTGCTCTGCCGCTGCCATTCCATGTGCATTGTGATATCCCCGAGGATTCATGGAACACCGAGGAGGGGAGGCGAACCTGTTAAACTAAGAGAAGCTGGCTTGGCTCTTGGCACCCGGTGCTGCTCTAGTTTTCACTACCACTGATGCACAATGCCAGGGATAGTCTCTCTCCCACCTCTGTCCCAAATATTCAACTCCCACAGGCCTCTTACCTTTCTCCAGTGAGCCATAAATCACAAGGCCATGCTTTGCCTTCAGCTATTCCTCAGTCATGTAACACTTCTGTCAGCTGTGCCTAGATGGGATCTGAGGTAAACCGCCTGGTAACTTGCTGAAGGATCTTTCTATTAAAAATATTCCACAAAGGCTGGTGTTGCCTTGTAGTGATGCCTGACGTTGAATGGAGGATTGGGCATGCAGTGGCTGCTAAATCAGGCCCTGAGAGTGAAAAGCTATGAAGCTTTGTGGCCAGGAGCAGCCGTAGAGGAGACTGGGAGCTCGTGCTGGCATCTGAGTGGCAGGGCTTGGCCTTGCCTTACCACCCCACCACCCCCAATTCACCTGCAACAGACTGAAAGCAGCATCCAGGAAACCTGCAGCCCCAGAGTATTGTTTGGAAGAAAACATAAAAGAACTAACTAGCCCCAGGCAAGGCTCAAAGCAGTGGTTCAAACAGGATCCGTAGTTCAGAGGGTTCTGCAAAGTAAGACAAAAAACAGCATTTCCTTTGGTCGAAGCTTCTGGGGACAGCATTGTCTAGTTAGAGCCTGTGGCTTGTGGTTGGACTATAGGAATTCTGCTCCTGAGTCACGTTCAGCCTCACTTTTCCCTATCTGGAAAATGGGGGGCAAAGACACTGGTGGGCCCCCCCATCTGTGAAGAGAGTCAAGATCTTGGGGTGCAGAGGACTGAGTATTAGGACAATCACCCTCTGCTTCTGTTCAGGCTGGAGATGCCTTGCCTAGAATCTCTCCAACACATGGTGATTCTCTGTCCTTTGCACTAATCTGGAAATGCACAGTGATTGTGAACAAGAACTCAGATTAGATCAACAGCGCTTTAGTCAAACCTCCCCGAAAAGTTCACTTGTGGCTTTCTGGAGCCGGAGCCAGCTCCCTGTGGCTTAGGGCTAAAAGCAGGAGGATAAATCTCTCCTTGTCCATGTTGTCGTCCAGAGAAGATGGCACCTGGCCCCATCCTTGGTCTGGAGGCAATGCACAGGAACTGGACACAGCTACACAGCACTGTGGTCCCACAAGGCTGGGTGCTCCAGACTGTTGAGTCAAAGTCGGCAAGAAGGGCAACTGAAAGTACTGGTTCCTGCATGTGAGGGTCATTGCTTCCCACCACACAGCCTCTGAGATGAAAAATGTGTGTGATTCCTCCCCATCACCTAAACACTGGAGTTCCCAGTGCCTGGCACAGTCGAGCTTGGGCTGAGGCATGGATCATGCTTGAGGGTATCTGGAAATCTGCAGGTATTGCAGTCTCTATGGGCCAGTCCAACATAGCATATGGCCCCAGATGGTACTGCACCTAAGGTGAGATGCTGTTACAAATGGTCCATGTATCCCCCCACACCTGGCCCTAAAGTCTCCTGTGCTAACATCACCTCTCATGACATTATCATCTTCTTTTTCTCTCCTCCCCCTCTCCATCTTCTCCCACATCTCTGCCATTTCTGGTGCATCTCCATTCATTCCTGGAAGCTGGAAAGAGGAAGACGCACCACCCCACAGGTGTTTACGGCTCAGGTAACCTTCCTCTATAAGTTCTGGTGCCTGTATCTTTATTTATTTTATTTATTTTCCCTTTTTTTTTCCACCCAAAGAGTCATGGTACTGTAGGTTCCCTCCAGAGATTTTGATGTTCTTCAGCTGCTGCTCCAGGAAAATCATTCAGGGCCAGGGAGTGCATTTTGGGGGAGGGGAGGGGAAAAATGTGATGGTCAAAGAGAAGCTGCCAAGTAGCTTGTGACCTGAATTTTGATCTGTCCTGAAATAGCTGAGGTAGCTTATTGAAGGGTGTGGGAGATGGAGGGGGAAGGTTGCTCAGATTCAGAATGTTTTTGTTTTTTAATATCCATCTAACTACTTATTACTACAGAGAGATTGTTGCCAAGAAATTTGAAATCCCTCTCCATCCCTTCCTGAGGGGAAATGTGGTGGTGTTTATGTAGGACCCACACAAACTACATTCTTTGTGCTCCTTGCCTCTTATGCACAACAGGTGCAGTTTAGTTGGTTCCAAACCATACCATAGACCAGTGGTTCCCAACCTTTTTCAGGCTGGGGACCACTTTCTAACAAAAAAAATTTTTTTGCAGCCCCCTGGCTGATTATGTATTTGTGGCCTGCATGAGCAGACACTGGACCGCACCACTCTGGCAGCACCCCTGGGACAGCAGGTGAGCAGTGCTGCTGCCACCATGGCCCACGCCGCTGGGGAGCTGAGCCGCGACAGCTATGGTCCCCTGCCCTTGCCCCTGCCACAGGATCTGGCCACAGGAGGGGAAAGGCAGCCCTGGCAGGGAGCGTGGGGGCTGTAGCTGGATTCCAGCCCCAGTGGGGAGAGGCTCTGCGGACTCCCTGCGACATGGCCGCAGACCCCTGGGGGTCCCCAGACCACAGGTTGGGAACCACTGGCTTGAAGTGACATCTAGGGAATGGCCTTGATGGGTCTCTCAGAGTAAGTTAGGAGGCTTCTGAAATGACAACAGGGAGAAAGCCTTTTGTCTCTCCTCAGTGGGGTCACTCCCACCTCTTACACTTGGGTCACAGGGTCTGTGGGACAGTTTGCTGGCATTCGAGTAGTTGGCCACACTTGCTCAGAAGGCCAGAGGTTTCTGCACAGCCTCACACAGCAGGAGGCAAGCTGGCTGATGGGTATTCCCCTGCTAGCACCTGAGGTTTGGTCCTCTCACATTCGATGGGGTTTGACTCCGGTCCAAGGCTCTGGTTGCCCATCACGCTGAGCAGAGATGTTTTGTTTGGTTAAGTATGGTTCTTCTGGGGAGATGCATCAAAGTATGACAGGGGCAGGAGCAGGGCCTTTGTGGGGTGGTGCTACCTGGAAGAACTCCATGGCGAGAGCTGCATGGGAGAATCCATTTTGGTCCTTTGAAGCCCAGGCAGACTATTCCGGATATTCCTGAGTGTCATCTGCTGGCACCTTCTCTGGTAACTCTCTCCTTCCACATACACAGCCCTCTCATCACAGAGCGCCCTCATGCTGCTGTTATCTGCGGGAGCCTGCATGGAATGGAGTTTGCAGAGTCTAGTCTTACCTTTGTGGTTGATGCCCATGCCTGGTGCCCCTGCTCCAGGCCTCAGCCACGCTTGGTTCCAAGGGCAACCTCTCACCTCTTTTGTCTCACTAACTTTCTTTTTTCTTATTCTGTATCTTTTGTTCTCAACCCTTTAGCCAGATCTTTAGTAGTAAACGGAATTTCTTTCGGATTCCTGCCGGCTGGAAACAGAGGTATCGAGTGCTTGGATGGGTGTCCCATGGCTTGTTTGGATGCCAGATGTTGTGGGTTTTTTGCTTCAAGGGCAGAGCCTGTGTGGAAAGCAGCAGATACTTGGGGATGTGCATGGTGGTCCTCAGTAATGCCTTGCAACAAGAGCTGCGGTCATGGAGATATGCCTGCTCTCCTGTATGTAGACTAGGGCATTTCCAGTGCAGTTGTATGGGTGAGTTATGTGGATGGGCAATTGAATATGTTGCAAATGCTCTGCCGGTGTTTATCCAACCCCAATCAAAAACCTTAAGAGTCTGGATAAAACCTGTGTCTGCATCCCAACCATCTGGGCATTTTGTTCTGCAAAAGCTCAAAACCTGATGGAGAAAGTCCTGCAAATTCCACCCCTACCTGTGTTTGTTCTCCATCTCAGCTTCTAACCCCCTGAAGTGCTGCACTGGAAATCTACCCCCACCCCTGGGGGTCCTGGGGGATGCTTGTATACAGACTGTTTCTGGAATGGCTCTTAGCTATTCTAGATAGCTTAGTTCAATTGCTTGAGGAGGGAAATGAGAACCTGGAGCCACTGTGCTCAGCACTCTGCCTCTCTACTGCAACCCTTTGAATCCCACTGCTGCCTCTCTCACCTCACATAACGCTCCTTTGGATTAGGAAATGGACACAAAGGAGCAGAGCAAGTCAGAAATTTTCCAGTGGAATCAGTTTCCACTGGAAATTGCTGGTTTGACAGAATTGAAATGTTTTGTGGGAATGTTATTGATTTTTGTTGACATTTTAGCCAGGAATTATCCATCCCTTTTCTTTAGACTTATACAGCTTTTATGTTAGTAATTTATGATGTAATATAGAAGTCAAAGCACTGAAGTGGTGACGATACATTTTCACGAGGTGGAAACAAAACAAATTGGAATATTTTTCTGTGGGCAAAAAATCCCAGGATTTCAGCATCTCATCCCTTTTTGAGGTGAAACCAGATTTCCAAATCACAGGATTTCCTGTAGATGGGAATTCTGGTTTGGAGCCAGTCATGCTCATGAGGTTTTAGGTTCCCCAGGGAGGCTATATTAACATGAGTTTCTTCCTTTCCCCTCCCTGCTGGGAGACAGTTCCCCAGCAATAGCAAGAGGACAGAGCACTGTCCTGTCCAGTTACTGGTGAGCCAACCTTCCAGCTGATGGTGGACTGAAAATCAGCCCTCTTCCCTCATTGGTTGGAAGAATGGGACTGATGAAGAGAGTTCCAACAATAGGAGCTTCGCCCAGCTTGCAGCATAGGGGACGGGAGGAGTGGCCAGTCTGTTTCATGCAGTGGGAACTTTGCTCTGCAAAGCAGCAAAGCCACTTGCCCAGAAACCGGAGAAGAGGGGTGGCATCCTCAGCTAGGTCAGAGAATACAAGTGGGCAGAAAAGGCCTGAGCTGGCTTTTCCTGAGAGGCAAGATTGCCATGTGGTTCAGCTGGCAGCCTGAGGCAGGGGGAGTGATTTCCCCTCCAAGGATAATGGCTACATAAATTACCCTTGGTCCATCATACTGAGCTTCTAGAGAGGATTCTGCTGTACCAGTGCCTGGTGGCTGGGAGCTGCTGCCTTGTGTCAGGATGGCAGAGATGCTGGGAGAGAGATTTCCAAGCCCTGGGCCAGCAGCATCTCTGATGGACTTGTTCTTTGCTAACTGAGTGGGTACTGGAATGGGTACATACAACTACTTTTTCTGCCTGACTATATGCCCACTCCTGGTTACAGGAGCGGGTGGGAGGCCATCCAGTTCATGGGTAGGCTAGCCTCGTATGGAGGTAATACCATCATTAGTGGGAACCCACTCCCCATAGCCTGTCTGTGGATCAAGCCAGTGCTGCAGAGTGGGGAGGACCTGAAGGGCAGGTGGAGAATGGTGCAGGAACTTGCTTCAAAGTCCTGAGGTCTTTGGTCTGAGGGCTTGGAGCCCCAGCCTTGATATGATATCATGAGTCGTCTTTGTTGAGCCCCAGCTGTTAGGACTGAATTGTTCCTCTGTTCAGGAGAAGTTAGTGGTGTAAGTAGCTGGCCAGGATGCCTGGGTTCTAGTCCCATCCCTGGTTTGTTTTAGAGCCTTGCTCAGACTGTTTAATGACTCTGTGCCTCAGTTTCTCAGTCTGCAGTAAATCGTACCGCCTCAGGGGCAGAGATGAGCTTCAGTTAACTGTAAAGCACTTTAAGGTCTCCAGGTGAAAAGTGATAGGGGAGGGCACGGTGGCTTTAAATGTTGCAACTCCAGGTGAAAAGTGATAGGGGAGGGCACGGTGGCTTTAAATGTTGCAAACTTTTTTTGGTGCAAAGTGACTTGTTTTCCCCAAGAATGACAAGAACCATTGCCCCATCACTCCCCCACAAGTCTGGATGAAAGTGTTTTTTTTTCTTTCTGCCAACTTTAGAGTCCTCTAATGGGCCATGCTCTAAGTGTTCGAGGGGAGGGGGTCTCCATCCATGGCTCAGACCTAGAGTCCCTGACTCTGCCTTTCCATTTGAAAGAGACCAAAGCAGATCCAGTCATGTTCTCTCCAGAACAAAAGGGCCGGTTGAGAGATGGAACCGCTCTCTGATGATAAACCTTCAGGCCCCGTTTCTCGTGTTTGGTATTGATCAGGGGCTGTGGGGCTTGGCCGCTGGTTTGGCATGGTATGTGGCTGTGATGCTTGCTGGCCTGCATGGGACCTGTGGCAATGGAAGTTAACCAGGTTTGGAGGGGTGGGAAAACGGGTGCTCTGGAACAGGCTGGGGGCTTTGTGGTGGTTTATGACCGGGTGAGACCTTCTAGAACGTGGTATCTCCATTTCTCTCTCTGTTTTCAGTCCCTGCGCAGAACCAGAGCCTTCCAAAGTTCTAAAAGGTTCTAGCGTCTAAACCCAAAATAAATGCCAAATGTTCTGGAACACGCCAGACTTTTGGGAGCGCCAGAAAATGGCTGTGGGGTATCTGTTTGTTTGTCATCCCCACAGCTGGCTGGTGGGTCGGGGTGCAAGCTTTGGTGATAGCTCTGCTTTGTAAGCCAGTGATCAAGCCCATGGAAGCCCACATGGGCTTGGGATCCAAGCCAGCCATTGCCAACTGCTCCCTGAGGTAGATGTCCTGTGCACTAAGGAGCCAGGACACTGTGCTGCTAATCTGAAGATTAATTTTATTGGAGCCTCTGTGGCCGTGCCAGCCCCACTGCCCCAAACCTACCCATCCAAACATCTCCTCTCTGTGTTTCCAGTGACTGCGTGTGACTGTCCCATTCCACACCACCCGCATCTGTTGCTTTTCTAAGCCTTCGATTAGGACTTGCTGCACAGGTCGAAAACAAAGGTTCTGGTCGGCGCTTAGAGTCCAACTCACCTTGTGCATCCAGGTTGTTCCCCCTCCCCGAACATCATTATGTTTTTCTCTAACACATAAGCCCTTCCTGTGAACCATTCTGAGATTCCACTCGGTCAGCCGTGATGGGCTCTGCAGCTTTTGCCCTTTGCTCTCCTCTCGTTCTGTCCTTGGGCGATGATTCAGCAAAATACTTAAGCACATGCTTGAGTACCTTTTTAAATTGAATTCTGATAGATTTTCCCTCTGTGCTGGCCTCCACGGTGGTCTTTATTCCACTCCACTGCCTTCCAGGCCCACTGGATCTTATGCTGGTGGCACCATGGTCTGGAAACCCAGTGGAACAATGACAGTTCCAGACATCATTGGGTAACAGATGATAAGATCATGCAAAAAGGCCACTATTAGGAATATGCAGCACCTGATGCAGTTGGGACCTGGGGTACAAATGATGATCAACAGTAAAACCAGAAAGAGAAAGGGCCCAATTCTCCTCTTCTGTATGCTGGGGGAATTTGTCTGACTTTGACAATTATGAGTCTTGTCTCTGACAAGAACCCTGCCTCATCTTTGCTGCCTGTTGTCTGCGAGCACCCTCTCTGGAATGTGTTTCCCTATAGATTTGTGTCTCTCTCCCCCTTTATTTTGTCTCTTTTTAAATTTTCCATCTCCTTGGCAGCCATCAAAGGTCTCATCTGTTGCATGTCCTCATTTGTCCGTGACTATCAGGACCATTTTGTCGAACTGACAGCTGCGGCTTTCCAGCCAGCAAGGCAGGAGTGGAGCACAAAACATTGTTTTGGTGTAGGTCCTACATAAATGAAGTGTGTTTTTAATACATACTTTCTACAGAGTGGGTGATTTTAAGGGTGGGGGGGAGAAAGGTCCCATAGAGTGAAATTAGGGCCTGAACCATCTATGCAACAAATTACCGAATGGTCTCTTCCCCCTCCACAGGCTAGGCAACGTTTAGTGATCAACACAGCGTTGTTTTCTCTAGTTCTTACCTGGTCCAGGGTGAGAGGTGGGAAGGTGGAGACAAATGACAGCTGGATTTTTAGGTGGCAAGACCCAGACTGAGTGAGGCAGTGGAGTCGGTGACTTTACACCATTGAACATGCTTCAGCCCCTGTCTGAATCTAGGCCCCAGTGGGGTTGGCATCACTGGTGATAGCTAGGAGTTGGCACAACCCCACTGCAGCACCTCCTTCTCCCTAAGACACGTGTCTTCCCTGCTTCCTGGGGCAGTTCCCTCAGGGCTCGCTAGATCAGATGAGT
This sequence comes from Podocnemis expansa, assembly GCA_007922195.1. Classification (NCBI taxonomy): domain Eukaryota; kingdom Metazoa; phylum Chordata; order Testudines; family Podocnemididae; genus Podocnemis; species Podocnemis expansa. The sequence continues at coordinate 52,077,844 of ML681963.1, read as the reverse complement.
TGGGTGCTGAAAGTCCAGCCAGAAGCAAATGTTTGTCTCCTCTTCTCTGTGCTGTCTCTGCATCTCTCTTCCTTCCATACTAGGTGTTTTTTTCATACCCAGTCTCCAGGTACTCTGTTTCTCTCCAGCCCACCACTGCCACCCCATCCCGTCCCCATTGACTCTCTTTGCAGTCAGAAAAATGTTTAAAATAAAATATCCAGGCATCTTTCCCATGCTAAATAATCTAGGGCAATCATTTCTTCACTTCTGTGAAGGCACACTGCTGGGTGCCTCCGAAGGCACCAGGCATTTCACAGATTTACAAAGGCCCCTTCTTCCAGGCAGCACCGACGCACATGCTCAGGTCCCATGAAAGTCAATAAGTGCTTGCTCACATGCATTCTGGAATCACAGCCCATATAAAGGGCCCTGAAATCTTATACACATGTGCCTGTGCTTTGCCATGAAGTGAACCTGCTAGTCAAGTCTGCACCATAACTGCAAAGCTTGCAACAAGGATCTGACTTCCCCACCCAAGCCTGGTGTCTTTGGAGGCACCATACCAGGCTCTCATGGTGTCAGTGTGGATGGGGCAGGCTCCAGGTGAGCCCCCTTCACAAACCCCCAGTTGGTGTTCTCTTTGCTTGGGCGAACTCCATGTGGCTTAACTGGAGAAGGCTAGAGCAAAGAGCTCAGGGACAAAGCCACTTGCATCCCTCCAGATTTCTGGCCTCCACGTTTGCTTCCTACTTACTGGGCAGCAGCAGAATCCCCTCCCAGGCTAACACCTGCTATCCTTCCTCCCCCTGCCCTGCAGCAACAAAATGGGCATCAAGGACCGCATCCGCCTCAACAACTCACAGAAACAGAGCAGCCGGGCGAAGCAGCACCTAGCTCTGCCCATACGTCATTCTCCTAGTACTGAGAATGTGCCTGATGCCTCCAGCCCCACCAAGGTGCAGAAGAGCTGGAGCTTCAATGACCGTACAAGGTTCCGGGCATCACTGAGGCTCAAGCCGCGTCAACCAGTGGAGGGTACGTCCCATTTCCTCTGCCCTTTCTGTTTTGCACCAAAGTCTTTTGAATCTGAGTTGCCAGCAGAATGGGACTCCCTGCCCCATGTGCAAAGAGGACTCTGAAGTGTTGTTACGTAGCTAGAGCACAGGAGTGGGAGCCAGGACACCATCTTCTCAGCCAGTGCCCTTAAGTCACCTGCCATCTGTGCCTCAGTTTCTCCCTCTGTGACTTGGGGGTGGGCCTGCCAAAGAGGGGAACTGAGAGCCTATGAAGAAGCTAAAATGCTAGGAGCACATCAGTTGGGAGGAGCTAGAGAGGAGCCTTCTGGTACATACCATGGGACCCCCATGGCTGAACCCGCAGAGTCCATGTCATTCATGATGAACCAATGAGACCTAGAACCAAGGCTGTTCCAAGTGCAGAGAGAGCATGGGGGTGAGGTTAGTCTACTAGAGGCCTCCTGGGGGATTTGTACCCCAATAATGGAACTTAATCGGGAAGGAGGCCATGTGTCTGTCATGGGAAGTTCCTGTTTTCTGTCCTCAGTTGACTGTCCACCAGAGGAGAGCTCTGAGGAGAAGGGCTACCCATGCGACTTGACCTTTGAGGACATCATGCCAGCAGTGAAAACGCTCATACGGGCTGTCAGGTGAGTCCAACTTATGAGCCATCCCTAAATCCTATTGCATATCCACCCACCCACACCAGTGGGTCACAGCCTATGGCAGAAAGCAGGTTTGACATTCATGGGTCAGCCAGAGGTCTGGGTGAACTGTTGGAGGTTCTTCCTTAGGACACTGGGTGCTGTGATTGAGGAAATTGCATCTCTTTGCCCCTGAACCTCCCTAGGTCTTGGGCTGTTCAAGCCAGCCAGCAAAATGGTGAGGGAGAGATGGGGGGAGGAGCAGACAAAGCCTCAGAGACCAGGCTAAACATTTGCCATGTAAACCCCTAAATGAGTGCGGCCCATCCCTTCTCACCCAACTACCAGTGCTCTGATGCACCCAATTCTTTGCACTCAAAGTCAGGCCTTGTTGGCTCCTGCCAAGGTCTGTTTTGAGCCAAACACTGGGCATTTTGAGGAGTGGGTAAGGGGTGGTTTTCTATTTCACATGGCCAAAGTGGGCAGACAGCAGTGGCTTTTTCTCTCTTCTCCATGCAAACCTGACAGTTCCTCCTTCTGAGGCTGCTTAGAGGAGGTTCAGGTCAAGGTTCCAGTGGGGATGGGAGAAGAGAGGTTCCTCTCCAGATGGGTTCTGTCATCTTGGGAGCTCCCCATTTGGGGCCAGAGCCACAGCTTCCAGCAGGCTATCAGGCTGGCCCATCTCACTCCCCCTTTCTGTTTAGCTGATTCGCCAACAGTTTTTCGTTCCCTGGTGAGACTCCTTGACACAAACAAATGGCTGTGCTAGGCCAGGCGCATTCTGGTTTCATTATCTCCAGCAGCACCCAAGGTAGAAAGGAGCCAACAAACAGGTAGCAGAGTGGGTGGAGATGCTAATTGGGTCCCAGGAGCTTTTCTGCTTTTTATTTTTCCGAGTTAATTCTTTTCCTGGTCTTTAAGCCCATGGGCCATACCCCAAACAGGAAGCTGGACCTCTCTGGCTGCTCCGCACCCATCTGTAGAGCTGTGGAGGCCAAGTGGCCCTGGATAGACCCATTGTTAGTGGTGAAGTCTGTTCCAGAGACACTACCATCTCTAACCATCTCATCTGTCCTGGTTGGGGCACAGAGAACATGACAATGCAGCAGAGAGATGGTGGGTGGGACTGAGAGAATGTGTGAAGTAAAATATGTTGAAATATACTCACTCCCCCCCTTTAGCCTGTTTGTGCTCTAATGGGGAGGTGAAGTAAATGTGAGACCAGAATATGTCCTTAAAGATTGGAGCAGAGGGCGGGTAGTTATGATGTCTGGTTTCCCATGATGTCTGGCGGGAGGGAGATGTCTAGTGGTTAGAGTAGGGCGGAGGCAGGGAGCCAGGACATCCGGCTTCTGTTCCCAGATCTGGATGGCGAGGTCTTGTGGTTGGAATGTGGGAGGCTGGGGGGCAGAATGCTTGAGTTCTGTCTGGGAGGCAAACAGTTGCAATCTCATCCCTGCATTTTCCAAGCCCAGCTACTGTGATCTGGCCATTGAAGTACCTCTCTCCATGGCACCCAGGCACTAACCTGCTTGCTGACGGTTCTTGGACCTGCCATTTGCTGGCCCTGAACAGCAGACAGCTTTGGAAGAATCTGGCCCTGTGCTTTTCCCTTTCCCTCCGTGCTGAATTAGCTGTTGGCTCTCCTCCATCCCATAACATGGCCTAGCCCTGGCCTGTCTGTGTCAGCAGCCTCCCCATGGTGCCAGCCCCTGGTCCTGCAGTGCGGGCATGTCTCACGTCACCAGCTAATTGAAACCAAGTAGGAAGAGTGCAGGCCTGAGATTCCCCAATGGCTTGTGCCTGCTCTTGCAGCTTGTGTGCACGAGAGCTGATCCCTGAAGTCCGCAGAGTTATGAAGTCTTCCATCATGGCCTCACTAATGAGGCCTCTGCACAAGCCTCCAGCTCCTGGCTGCTGCTAATGGGCTGGCAAGGAGCAGATGACTGAAGACCCAGGGTGCAGAGAGTGAGTTAGAGGGAGGCTCTTCTCTACCCCTCTGCTTCACCCCAAGGACAGCTGTGGCTGGAACAGAAAACAGGTGGATTATTTCCCACAGCAAGCAAGGAGGGGCCAGGGATCAGAGATGGGATAAAGAACCTCTTGCAAAGGCCAGAAAGATCCCTTCCCTGCCCACCCAACGTGCCTGTTTGTTCCCTGAGTTAGACTCCAGGGTCTGAAATTTGTGCCATGCTCTGGGGAGATTCCCGAACAGATGTGGCTGTCAGAACACCTGCCTGTTGCATTTCTGGGTGTGAAGTGCAGTCATATGATTTGCACTGAGTGGAGAGGCACAAGGTGTATAATTTGCACCAGAAAGGAGTTGGAAGGGACAACAGACTATTCTGCAGCCTCAGTCTCCAAGGGAAAAGCCCCTGAGCCTGGACATCAGATGGCTAGGCCTCGGCTCATCCAGACTCCCAGTGGTGGGGAATTCCAGAAGTGAGAATCTCTCCTGCCCCTCCTCCTGGGGACCAGGGCTTGCAGAGAGTGCTAAGTCCCAGGGCCTCTGAAATACATGTTTTGTGTCAAGTCTGTTGCTCAGACCTGTCCCTGCACTGTTCTGCTCTGAGGAAGCCCCTTGCATCCCAGCAGGATCCTGAAGTTCCTGGTTGCGAAGAAGAAATTCAAGGAGACCCTGCGGCCCTATGACGTCAAGGATGTCATCGAGCAGTACTCGGCTGGCCACCTTGACATGCTTGGCAGGATCAAGAGCCTCCAGTCCCGGTGAGCTGCACCTGCCATGAATAGCAGCAGCCAGGCTGCTCCCAGTGCCCAGGATCCAGGGGCATCACTGGCACCTGGCTTAGAGGGCTCGAGTCCCAGCGCCTGAGCCCTGGGTCCACCGCCAGGCCACCCACAGTGGTGGCTACAGCAGCAGCACATGAGCCCCGAGTCTCAGTGCTCCAAACCCCGTGTCTTTTACTGGGCCAGCGGTGCTTCTGCCGGGACCACTGCAGAGGGGAGCGACTCCTAGCTGGAGGGACCCTTCCCAAAGCCACCTCTACAGCCCTTCCAAGCTACAGAAATCAGGAGCTAGATGAATGAGCCCCCATCCCCCCCACCAAGTGCAAGGCTGGTCCAAAAAGCAGAGCAGTTTGACTTCACTGCTAGCTACAGGAGCCCAGCACCCTTTGAAATCAATGGGAAAAGGCCATGTGTTCTCATGGGGCTATGGACTGAGTCCTCACATCCCGTTAGTGAAAGGTGTAGGGGTGCACTCAGTGCTGTGGTGCCCCAGAGCTGTTGGCAGTTAGGAGCCAAAATCCCATTGATGGCCAATGGATTGAGGCTCCTTGGTCCCTAACTCACCTGTGGGTTGGAATGAGACTTAGGTGCTTAAATCACTTAGGCATGATAGTGCTTGTGTCAGGACGGTTGGACCATCCCATCTGGGGACCTGGTTGCAGCTACACAGGACAGAGCTACGTGAGCTGGGGGTGCCACTTGGGGTGCCTGCCTTTGGGAGAATCCTTTGTGTTTGATTGCAAATTGCAGATGCCACTGCCCAGGGTGAGTCTCTGGGAGGAGGCTATTTTTGGATATTATTGCTGATTGGGGGCAGGGGGATGCCATCTTACAGGCTCTTGAACCTAACAAGCCTGCTGCGGCTGGCCATGCCTCGGGAACAGCAGGTAATGGCAAGTGGGTGGGGGACAAGCAAGCCCAAAAAGTCATAGCAGGAAGATAACAGGGCAAAGGGGAACTGTCCACAGTGGGCTTAAAAGTGGGCAAGAGAAAGGATGGACTGGATAAGAATCATGCTTCTGACACTCAGCCCCCTCTTCTCTCATAATCCCAGACACCAACACCCCTAAACCCCCTTCTACTGCAGATCCAAACCCAGGGACCCCTAAACTCTCTGAACCTCTTTCTACCATAAACCCTGAAACAGACACCGCTAAATGCCAACACTGACCACACCAAAACCCTTTGGCCTCCCTTCAACCGTGGCCCTGGCACCCTGAAACCTGACACCGACTCCACCTTCCTTTCTGGCCCTCTTCTACTGTCAAACTCCTACTCCAAAAGCCATGCTATCTCTAAAATCACACCCACCCTCCAAAAAAGGATAAAATCAAAAGCGCACCCTCTACGCGAAGTAGAATTTTTGATCCCTAGCAGGAAGATGTGCCAGAGACTCCAACTGTTGCTGTTGATTTTGCAAGGAAGGTATGTAAGTATTATGGTGATGGACTACAAGAGAAAATCCTAAAACAGAAAGATGATGACTTGTAAACTGTGAAATGATACATATGGTCCTTGGGTTAAAGAGGGGGATCCCCCAGCCTGTAGTAACTGGGTGGCCATATGGCCCAGGTGCCCAACTCCCACTGATTTCTGGCCCTTAATCCTCTGGACCTGATTCTCCTTAGTCCCCTTCTGAGCTCTGAGGTCGAAATAAGGCTCCCTTCTTCCACGCCCCTCTATCCATAGTGTGGATCAGATTGTGGGCCGAGGAGTCATTGCCATGGATAAGAAAATCCGGGAGAAAGGAGAGAAGCTGGCACTGGAGACTGACCTGGTGGATGAACTCACCATGATGGGCCGAGTGGTCAAAGTGGAGAAACAAGTAAGGCGGGACTCAGGGAGATGTGAATGGCACCATGCACAGTCTCAAACATAGTGCCCCCACGCATGTGTCAGCAGGAGAGAGACCGTTTATTTGTCAGCATGTCCATCTGTCTGTCCTGGGGCTGTTACAGTTGATTTTGTTTACAGTTTGATTTAAAAAGAAAAAGGGGGGGAGGGGGGAGGAGAGAGAGACTAGGTCACGTTACTTTTCTTTTTTTAAACTCTTCTTTTTCTTTCTCAGTCTAGTGCCAAGAACAGTGGACTTGGGAGCTGGGACTCCTGAGTGCTGTCTGTTGCTCTGGGAGGGGCGTGCTTAGAGCAAGGGGCAACCAGGACATCTGGGTTCTGTTCCCACATCTGGGAGGGATGTATGGGGAGAGGGGGTCCAGTGGATGGAAGAGAGGGCTGGGAGTTGGGACTCTTGGAACAGACAAACAGCTTCTTTATGGAAGTTGCTCCCATGGAACAAAAGCTGCAGTGGTTCCATTCCTCTGTCATAGGCTCCCCAGTGACTTTTGGGAGAGTCACTTAACCTCCTTGTTTAGCCAGCCATGAAATGGACCTGGTCTCCTTCTGCAGATTCAGTTCATCGTGGTAGTAAAATGCTTTCACGGGTGACTTGAACAGGATTTGAACCCCACCAGCTAAAGGTGGGAAAACTACTGCACCATTCAGCCCCCTCTGCTGCCGCACCATGCAACTCAGAGCCTTACCCCTTGCTCCCCTCTTATCTGGGGGCCCATTGTACCATCCCCCATTCTGATTACACCAGGCCTGATTCAATCCCCCTCCTTTCTCTTCCCCATCCCCCCCAGGTGCAGTCCATAGAGCACAAACTGGACTTGTTGCTGGGCTTGTATTCACAGTGCCTGCAGAAGGGCTCCATGAACTCCTTCAGCCTGGCTGCTATGCAGGTCCCCAGCTTCGATCCTGACCTCACTTCCGACTACCACAGCCCCGTGGAACATGAGGACATGTCAGTGTCCGCGCAGACCTTAAACATCTCCAGGTCGGCCAGTGCCAACATGGACTGAGAGGGGGCCCCGGCACGGGGTGCGGTCCTAGTGAACATGCTGGCAGACAGACCTGGTGCTAGCTAGCAGGCCAAACTGACCCTCGCACCCACCTGGGCTCAGATGGGGACTCCGCGGCCTTGTCTAATGATGCACTATGAGCCTCACTTTGATTTTTACTTGAATAAGTCTTCCTCCTGACCGCACACAAGCAGGAATTCAGCAACTAGTATTCAGCATCCAGGAGCCAGCTGGCTGCAGAAGGGCCAGGACCTCAGGGGATGCATCCAGAGATGGTTTCTTAAAGTGTTAAGCTACACAAAGACCAAGAGCCATGCCAAATGAGTGGCTTTGGTAATTCAGTTGTCCTTTATTTATCAGATCAGACTCTTGAGACTGTCCTTTGCAGGCTATCTTTGCAGAGGAAATCCCCTCACACATGCCTCTGTGCAGCGGTGTTGCCCCAGCACAGCCTGGAGTTGGTGTTGGCCAAGCCAGGAATGGAACAATCCACCTTCTGTCCCCAGACCAGGCGGTGCAGCTTTCAGGCCCTTGGCTGTGTGTGCTACCACATCCCTGCATGGCTAATGGGGTTTGACTAACGGTGCCAGTGAGAGTTACCACTGGTGACAAATGCAACAGGCCAGAGAGCCTTGCCATGTGGGCCTTATTTCTTCTGGCCACCTCCGTGGGAGCCATCCTTGGAATAAGTTTTGACACAGGGTGGAGACTGACTGAGCTTCTCAACAGCCAGGCAAGTGTACTCGACCACCCTGTGACACTAGCCATTGTCTCGCCTGGGAGCCGGAGCAGGGTTCTTACTAACAGCTATGCAAGGCTAGACATCACTATCTTTCCCAGCACCAAACAAGGGCCATTGTGACTCAGTTGAATGTGGTTTTTCCCATACCTAGGGATACACTGGGGAACAGCTGGATTTTGCCTCCTGAAGGCGCTTGGACATTTCATATCTCCCAGGACGCAGGGTCTAGTTCCTGCAGCCATGACTGTAACTCAGTAAGCACAGTGGAACCCTTTGTGCAGCGATGCATGCTTGGAGGGTAACACATCCAGCAACATTTTAATATGCAACCTTAGATCCAGAAAGGAGGGTTGCCTGATTAACCCATCAGCCTATGCAGAAGGTCTTCATCCCCCCAGCCAGGGGACTGGCACACAAGCTCGCTTGACTCTGTGGGCTTTTGTGAGGCCTGTGCTGCTCCACTGGCACCTGCTGAAAAGACTCAGACTGACTTTGGATCAGGCCCTTGACTTGAAAGGTCCATTGGACCAAATACAGCATTGTTGCACAAGCCTGACTCCACTAAACTCAGGGGAGGTAAAAGCAGGCCTGGATCTGCCCCTGGCCTTAGGGATATGTGTGTAACTATGTGTGTGTTTATGCACACAGTTAGGAGGAGGGCACCAATGCTGTAGCTTAGTGTAGCTTCCCACCCCCCTCTGTTTAGCCTGTCCAGCTCAGGAATCCTAGTTCACCCGCTGTTGCTTCCATACGTCTCCTAGGGCCATGGAAGGCGCTGGTAGCTCAGGGTCCCCCAATCTCTCCAGCCCTCATTTCCCCAGAGGTGGTTCCCCAGCTGGGGCATGTTGTCTCTTGCCCTGCCCCTTCTCCAGCTGTACCTACTGTAGCTGGGCATGGGGCTTCACTGAGCTGTTTGCTGGCCTTGGCACAAGTGTTTCTCAGCCTGCTGCCTTGGCCGCAGATCCTGCTCCCCATCCTCCACACTGCTGGCCCCCATTCATTTCAAACCTGCCCCTGAACTCATCCTGGGCTTTAAGGGATGTCACTGCAAAAGTGGGGCCTTAGCCCCACCCCCACTTTGGCTTCCTCAAGCCCTTTGATTTCCCAGGCATGCTCTCTCCAATCAGGAATACTCAGAGAAGATTGGGTTTAGCCTGGCCTTGGACCCCATTTGCCTGCTCTGGGCTGGTTTCCTAGTGTAGAGGAGACTGAAATGCAGCAGGAAGGGTCACTGGTGTAAGTGGAGTTTTTTGGCTCCAGGTGGCCAAAGCCTTGAGGTTTCAGTGTTGTCAAATCCATATCAGAGCAGATTTGCATTTGAACTAACACCACCATTTTCACACACTTGCTAATGCTCCCCATGTGTGGATAGGGGAGCCTGGAATAGATCTTATGGAACACCAAGGACCTGTGCCTGAAGGAGAGGCGGGATCTGTATCTCGCGTCTGCGAGTGACCCCTTCCTGCAACCGTTAAATGTCTTTCGGAATCACAGTGCACATGCACACCCCATGCTCCGAGTCATGCCCTTGCGCTGCGGTCCTGGGCTTAGGAACCAGCTTTCCTTGGGACCAAGAGCAGCTCTTGAACTCGGTCAGGAAGGATTTGCATCCTCCACTGCTCCCTCTCACCCAAGCAACTTGCCTGACCCACCATGGCACTGGGGGGGAGCAGCCAACTGGTCCAGGCAAGAGTCATGCCTTGGGGGTGGGGGTGGGGGTGGGAGGTGGGATGGAATATTTATTTTTACACTCCCACTTTCACTTCCCCATGCTAAGGCAGTTGGGGGCAGGGCAGTCCCTCTCCCTGCCAGCGAGGCATCTGAATGCTGGTTCGGGGTCCGTCCAATCCCAGCCTTGCCCTGAACACCACCTGGCAGTTAATACCCTGTTTGGGGTGGGGTGGGGGGACAGAGAGCCCTTGGGCTGTGTTGCTCAGGTCAGCTGATTCCTGTGTTCCCCCCCCCCCATCCCAAGAAAGATAGTGGAGCCTCCCTTTGCCCCTAGGCAGTGGCATCAGGCTTACGGGGCTCGAGCCCTAAATCCCAGTGCCAGTGTCTCAGGTCTGCTAGCCGGACTGCCTGCGGCAGCGGCTGTCTTCTCTGGCCAAAAGTCTGCGATGTAGCTGCCTGTGGCAGTGGCTGTCTTGCACAGCCCAGTCTCCAGCCTGGGATCCAGGGCAATGTTCCCTCTAATTTCTCATAGGCTGTGTGTGCAAAAAAAATTCTTTTGTGCAAATTTTTGGAACCAGTGTCCAAATTTGTGCTCACTCCGGTGAGTGTGGTCAAACTTGTGAGCGCAAAAAAGCAAGTGTGTATGATGCAAATAATAGCTACATTTTATTTTGATATGGTGATGGAAAGGATTTTATAAATTACAAACCTTATTTGAAACATGGTACTTGAAACCGCTTTCTTAAAGTGGCATAAAAATACTAGCACTGTATAATTTTTTTGTGCAGGCTTTATTTTGTTGTGTGCACGAGTTTCATGACCTGTGTGCACGCATAAGCGCACGGCTTAGAGGGAACATAGGTCCAGGGTCAGGCTGCCCCCAGCAGGAGCCCAGTCTGGGCCCTGCCTGGGGCTTTGGGCAGGATCAGGATCAGGCCCAGGCCCCCAAGTTGAGACCAGGAGCGCAGGGCCCAGGTCTTTCCCTGGGCCTGCATCGCTCCTGTCCCCCAGAGCACTGGCCTAAGCTGGTCTTGGTGGACCCCCCACCTCCACCAAAGCACCTGCTGGAAAGTGATAGCTGGGGGGAGCAGGGCTGGGCTGACAGAGGCTAGCTGTGTTCTTCAGGGAGGCTGGGATGAGCAGGGCTGGGCCATCATCCAGCCCACCAGTGCTGATCTGTGAGCCTGGCTCTCGAACACGGCCTCCCTGCCCTGCCCGTTCCTGGCAGAGTGGGGGTGGCACATATGGGTCTTGCAAGGCCGCCTAGGGGCTTGTGACTGTTGGAGCGCTTCTCACGAGGCTGTGGCCATGCAAACGGACCCCCTCGTCCCATCACCCGTGCACACAGGGATCTAAAGGGCAGAGGGGAGAGATGAGTGTATAAAAACTGTCACCTCTTTCAGTGCCCAGCTGGCTCACCTGCATGGGAGAGGCGGCTGGTGGAGGCCTGTGTCCTGGACTTAGGGCATGGGGGGCACCCACATACACACACCCTATTCAACTGGGTCCTGCTTGCAGTCCATGCCCAGGTAGTGCATGCTGCCCACTCTCCCTGAGCACTCTGCCCGGAGCCGGTTGGTCTCATCCCACCGTCCTTGCATGTCACTGCATGTGTCTCGACCTGTGCACCGAGACCTTCCGCCCCATGCGCCAACCCCAGTTGTGGGGTCCAGCACTCCGTGGTGGGGCAGGGTGCATGTGAGTCCCTCCACACTGAGGCAGATGTGGCTCATGTCTGAACAGGATGGGAGGGGCTAAAGGCTTCGGCCCAAGGGAGAAGAAATAGGAAACCCCTCCAGTTGATTCCCAACAACCCTTGTTTCCGAGCCGACGATAGTTACCTCACTTTACTAACTTATTAACTTATTGGTTTCATTAAAGTTTTATGTAGATGGCTGCCTGTGTGCCTCGTTCTTTCTCTGCTCTGGCCACGATCCACCACCACTGCCCAGGCACTTGCTGCCCATCCGGGGCCTGGTGTGGACTCCCTGTGTCGCTTCTTAATTGCCCCAGGAGGTGGCGGCGCAGACCCAGCTCCCAGTCACTGCATCCCTGCTGCTGCTTTGAGAGAGGGTGATGCTAGATCGTATCTCAGGGGTCAGCAACATGCGGCTCCAGAGCTGCCTGCGACTCTGGCTTCCCACTTGCGGCTCCAGGCTGTAGGCCCCCCTCTTGCCACTGGGGTCTTGTACCTGGCTCCAGGCTCTCCCCCCCTCCAGAGTACCATGTAGCAGGCAGCTTGGCCTAGCTCCCAGCTCTTCTTCCCAAGAGATTACAGCCACTGCAGGTCTCAAAACACTTGGTTACTGAAGGAATTTTTAAAATGGCTCTTATCTTTTGGGTGCTGACCTCTGCGCTAGTTGAACCAGGTTGGAGAGCCACATCAGGTTCCCAGCTGCACCCTCACCAAGGATTAGTCACTCAGCTCCAGGGAAGTTTTGGTTATCCTGTGCTAGGGAAGGTTACAGGGTGATCAGGTGACCTGATTTTATAGGGAGAGCCCTGATTCTTGGGATTTTTCTTACATAGGCACCTAATACCACCCCCTCCCCCCATCCTGATTATTCAGACTTGCTGTCCGGTCACCTTAGAGGAGAGAATGGCCCCAGGTCTTGAAAAAACAGAGTCCTGTGGCAATTTTAAAGACTAACAAATTTATTGCATGAGCTTTCTTAGGAGAAATCCCACTTCATCAGATGCTTGAAGATGGGGAATATAAATGAAAGGTAAATTCTCCATCTTCAAGCATCAGATGAAGTGGGATTTTCTCTCATGAAAGCTCATGTGATAAATAAATTGTTAGTCTTTAAAAGTGTCCCAGGACTGCTTGTTTGTTTTTGCTGAACTGGCTAACACAGCTGTCCCTTTGGCCGAGGTCTTGAGTTATTCCCAGCCTGCAACTCCATGATAGGCCTTTCTTGCAACAGTGCTGATTTAGTCACACAAACCTCCAGGGCACATCATCCCAGTTGACTGATGGGGAAACTGAGGAACAGTGTTACTCATCCCATGTCACATGAGCTAGCAGTAGACTAGAACGTCTTATCCTCAGCCCTAACCCTCTGACTATTGTCCCTCTCTGCCCTAGAGCTGGGCATGGAACCCAGGAGTCCTGACTCAGTTTCCTTCTCTGATAGGTCATGTGTTCTCCCAGTGGGGGGGGCAACATCCATTGGCACAGCTCAGGGGTCAGTCACATGCTGTGTTGCAGGATTTCTAGCATGTGGATAAAGTAAATAAGGAAGCAGTACTTACCCCTTCTCACACAAGAATCAGGGGTCTCCAAATGAAATTAAGAGGCAGCAGGTTTAAAAGAAACTAAAGGATGTATTTCATCACACAACACACAGTCAGCCAGTGGAACTCCTTGCCAGAGGCTGTTGTGAAGGCCAAGTCTGTGACAGGGTTCAGAAAAGAACTGGATAATAAGTCCATGAAGAATGAGTCCTTCAGTGCTTATTAGCCAGCATGGGTAGGGATGCAACCCCATGCTCTTAGTGCCCTAGCTCTACCAGAAGTGGGGTGCACGATGGGAGAGATCATGCATGTGATGACTGCCTGGGCTGTTCATTTCCACACTGACACACGTGACTTTGGCCCCTGCTGGAAGCCAGGCTACTGGGCTAAATAGACCCTTAGTTTGCCCCAGGATGGCTGTTCTCTTGGGAGGAGAGGAGGTGTGGTGTGGAGCTTACAGGGGTACAGTCCCTGTTCCTGGGACTTGGAGAGCACCATTGTCTCTGTTGTAGGGGGGCTGGCTCTACTGAGGAGATGGTGGCCTTACCTGAAACCCTCTGTCTTGTCTAATGACAGGGCAAGAAGCCTATGGGTTGCTCTGTTGTACAGAAGCAGGGAGGGGCAAGTAACAGGGCCTGGGGCAGCACAGTGAGGACTCCCAACCCATCCTCCTGGACTCAGGCTGCTGAGGACAAGGGAGCTGTGCAGTGCAAAGGAATCTCAAGCATGTAACAGACCCCCCCAGGAGGCCAGAACCTCTGCAAAGGCACCTGGATCAACTTCTCCCCCCTCTCCATCTCCACTGCTTCCAGCTAACAGCAGCTTCCCAGCATCCCCTACTGCAAGCACTGGCCGCTTGGCTAGGGTTACCCGATACCAAAGCATGGAAAGGAGGACATTGAAGGACACATGGAGAAAATGTAGTACAGTATTAATGTACTGTTTTGGGGGGGGGCTTGGAAATGCTTCCCCATAAAAATAGGGTGGTCCGGGAAGTTCCAGCATACTTTAACCCCTGTAAGTTTAAAGCCAGACAAAATCATGTGTTTTTAAAATGCCTGCTGGACAGAGGACATGAAGGTAAAAAGGCCGACATGTCCTTTTGCGTGACATCTGGTAACCCTACACTTGGCCCTCCTCACTGACCCAAGGGCACCCTCTGGGTCCAGCAGGAGTGTGCTAGGACATGGCTCGCCTACATGCCACCATGCTTGGCTTGGCCCTGGTGTCTTACGACAGTCACCAGGAGCAGAGAGTAGCAGGGACACACAGGAGAGGCTATCATCTGTGCCACTCGTGGCATGTTTCAGCTGCCAGAGGCCATCTTTCCTCAGGCCACTGGCCAGTTCAAGCTGATCTGTTGGCCTCTGGGGAACAGCCAGCCAAGGCTTTGTGTCAGGCTCAGCACTGGGAGGCTGCCACAGCCACCTGGGCCTGAATGGATGGCTAGTGCTCAGGGAGGGAGTGTAAGGTTTTTGCAAGCTGGGCTCCAGGAAGAAGGGGGCCCAGCACCCTGGGCCTGCATGGTTTCAAGTATACTGCTCTGCCATGTGCCAAAGCGGCCTGGAGCACAGGGAGGGGGAAGGCATGTCCTGTGGCACCCCAGCAGGCAGTGCTGCACACAGCATGACGCCCAGCAAGACTAGCTGGCACACCACAATCCTAGACAAAGCCACACCCGTCGCCAGCACTGCACAATGCTACCCAATGCAACATTGCCTGGCAAACTGCTCAGCCTGGTGCAATAACTGCATGGAGCGCTGCAGATAAGCACAGCTCTGAGATCCTAGGGCTGCTTTACAGTCTGTAATCTCTCCTTGCAAGTCTCCCCTGCACTCCTGCATAGGACCTGGGGCTGGATGGGAGCCTTATAGAATCATAGGCTTGGAAGGGACCTCATGAGGTTATCTAGTCCAACCCCCTGCCAAAAAAGCAGGACCACTCCCACTAAATTATCCCAGCCAGGGTTTTATCCAGCTGGGCCTTAAATATCTCCAAAGATGGAGGTTCCACCACTTCCTTAGGTAGCCCGTTCCAATGCTTCACCACCCCCCCAGTAAGAAAGATTTTCCTAATATCCAACCTCGACCTCCCCAGCTGCAACTTGAAACCATTGCTCCTTGTTCTGTCCTCTGTGACTACTGAGAACAGCCCAGCTCCGTCCTGTTTGGAGCGTCCCTTCAAGTAGTTGAAGGATGGTATCAAATCCCCCCTCAGTCTTCTCTTCTGGAGGCTAAATAAGCCTAATTCCTTCAGTCTTTCTTCATAGGTCTTGTGCTCCAGCACCTAGATCATTTTTGTTGCCCTCTGATAGACTCTTTCTAATTTGTCCATGTCCTTTTTGTAGTGGGGAGCCTTCCTAAGCTTCTTACTATGGATCACAGGCAGGGGTGATTTCACTAGCATTTGCAACTCAACTGTCTCTAGTGGCCAGCTACTGGCAGAGGGAGATAGACCCTCAGGCAAAGGAGCGGGTGGACAAACTGGCTGGGTCAACTGCATGTCCAGACTAGTGCCAATATGCCTACAATGTGTGACAGCAGTGCAGCCCCATCTGGGTCCCTGGATGAGCCAGGATCAGCCAGCCTGGTGGAGATGTTTGTTCTTGGAATAGACGCTTGGAAACACTAGGCCAGGTGTGCTCAGGCTCCCAGCACCCCCCCCCCCCGCACCATCCAACCCCTCCAAAGGGCTCCACATACTGCTCAGTCGGACAGGGATAGAGCTAGAATACCCTCTCCTTCCTCTACACCCCCAAAAATGGAGCACAGCAGTGATTTGGCCAACTACAGCCTTGGGTTCCTTCAACTGCTGCTGCACAGCCCCAGCAATGGGCACATGCTGACATCCATCTGTATGTTGTGGGGTTCTGCCGGCAGGTCTGGGAAGCCCGCCCAGAGATGAGCGCAGGGAAGATGGCTCTGTGCTTCTGATTCTGAGCAGGGCCTGCATGAGTTGAGTGGTCCACCTGCAGTGTCGGCATCTTGGGAAAGGCATGTGCCTCCCCCTGCTGTGTCTTCCCTCCCACGCACCCCCCCCACACACACAAGAACTTCAGTAAAGGGCCATGCCCCTAGTTCTGCTGACCAGGCACTTTGCTTGGACAGATGCAGAGAGGCCTCCAAGCCTCTCCCCCCATGGGAGTTAGGCACTGAAATAGCATCTGGGCCAGAGTTACTGCAAACTCTCCCTCCACCCCCACCCCATCCTGGCCTGGACCAGTGCCTGTCAAACCCAATGGCAGGAAGATACTCTGGCGGGATAGGACAGACGCCATCCCCTTCCTTTGATTGGTCCAAAGCCTCCTGCTTGGCTCATGAAGGGGGCCCAGTCCATGGCCCAGCCTGCCCTGTCCTTGGCTGTGTGTCCAGCCTGCTAATAGGTTCCTTGCTTTGCTTGGTTAGGAATAAATCTCAACCGTGCCAAGTCCTTCACATTCCAACCTTTTTTCCTGCCCTGCTTAAAATATTCACCACCCCCCCTTCCACAGCCCGCAGAGCTGCCTTTGACAATAGCCGCCTTTGAAGCGTCTGTTGGGGATGTGAACTTTCTCTGGGGCCATGGGAGAAGCCAGGGTTCTTTTCTGGCAGCGCATCTGTGAGATGCGTGTTCCTGGGACAGCTGGGCACAAATGCATGGTGCCTACAGTCTTGGGGAACCCCTCCTGCTACACTCTGTCCCTCTTGACCAGAGCCAAGTCTGCTGCAGAGGCAGATCTTGGATGGTGGAGCCAGCAGCAACATCCCAAGCCCTGCAGCTGGGTCTCTCTGTTCTGCTCACTGCACTGCAAGTGCCCCAGCTTGCATTAAAAGGCTGAATTCAACTACAGTGGTGGTTTTCAAACTTTTTTCCTCAGGACCCAGGTGGAAAAAATCATTTATGCCCATGACACAGCAATTACATCTTTGAGCAATAGACTCCAGTCTTTTGGCAATGGCAGCAGGGGGTGCTGCGACCCACTGCCTGAAGGTCTGTGATCCAGTACTGGGTCTTGACCCTAAGTTTGACAACCACTGAACAACAGGAGCAGGGTCAGTTCAGGCTTGCTCTCCCACAGTGCCCCCAGCAGGACAGGTCTATGCTATTGTGCCCAACCTGCATGATGTGAGAGTGAGTCAAATAAATGGTGTCAGACACTCTCATAACCCGAGTCACCTTGTCACAAGCCCATGTCAAATACTGTTGCACCTCCTCAGTCAGCTGCTCCTAGGGGATAAACTCCAGAAGGATTGTCCTGTAATATTCACTCACCATTGTAGACCGAGGCTATGGAGCAGCCAGCTGGGGTGGAGGATCCGCTGGAGAATGGCCATCCCAGATTTCAGATGAAGCCGAGAGTGGCAGGGACAGGGTGGGGACATTTCTCTAAGGCTGTTCACAGCCCTGAGCTGTCATGTGTGACCCATAAAGCTACTCTGTGGACTGTCCATGTCTTGACTGCAGGGGCCATATCTGATCTGCACTGAGGAAGGCCCCAAACACGGTGCCCAGTTGGCTCCTCTGCAGACCCCCCAAGGTAAGTGGTGAATTGTTTTCCTGCTGGAGCAGGTAGCCGTGCTGCCCTCACAGGCAGTGGACAGCAGAGCTAGGCCAGGGCATGTCCCATGAGCAACATCTTCCATGGGTCCCAGCCCTGGGCCTTTTTCCTCCAGCCATACATTCTGCTATGGCACCACCCCAAGCCCCTTATCTGCCAGGGCTGCCCTTTGAATAGATAGCATGATTTGGAGCACCCCAGGGTGCCTCTTGAAGTAACGGGTCCAGGGTTTGTATCCTATGAAGCACTGCGACATTCTGGTTCAGCTCCTCCATGTCTGGCGAAGGCCACAAAAGGATGTGGTGGAAGCAAAGCGTGGGCCATCTTATACAAGCAGAGCATAGGAGACATGACCGCTACTAAAGCAAAAAAAGCAAGGAGTCTTGTGGAACTTAAAGACTAAGAGATTTATTTTTTGCATGAGCTTTTGTGGGAGAAAATCCCACTTTGTCTATATATGTATTCTGGAAATCTGACAAAGACAGGCAAGAAAAACTGAGCAGTGTAGATGATGGTAGAGGCTAGACAGGCAGCAAGTTTCATTGTCTCACATTTGTTTAGTAAATTAATAAAACTACAGTACATCAATTTAACATTTTTATTGAAGTTTGAATGAAAAGACATCTATGAATTACTTTAGAACTAAGATACTTAGGCATGCTGATACTTTCAGCACCAAAAAACTGTTGCCCAGGCCTCATAAATTGTCGCTCAGTAAATACCACAACTTGCTCAGCTGCATCATCAGCTTAGAGGGAACATTGACCCCAGCTGTATTCCTCCACTCACTTGTCATCTGTGGGCTCAGAGTAGTTGCTGAGAAAGGCCCCTTGTCAGCCAGGTGACACCCTGGATCAGTCAGCTTCACTTCAGGCTGTGTGTCTGTCTGCTGGGTTCCTTCTCTCTTGGTTGGGGATCGTCACGGAAGATTCCCTTGCCTCAGTTTCCCTCTGACTGTAACCCCCTTCCCCAACTGTTGGGACTGGGAGGCTGAGGGGAGCAGTTGGGGGCTTGCTGTTTAGCTTCTCCCACTCTGTGCTGGTTGGGGGACCTGGGACCAATC
This sequence comes from Podocnemis expansa, assembly GCA_007922195.1. Lineage (NCBI taxonomy): Eukaryota > Metazoa > Chordata > Testudines > Podocnemididae > Podocnemis > Podocnemis expansa. The sequence continues at coordinate 52,059,343 of ML681963.1, read as the reverse complement.
ATGAGCCCTGCGCCTAGCTGACAGGAGCTGTCCCAATGGCAGAGAGAGGCGATGTGGGAATGTAGCTTGGCGGCATGGGCATCCAAGAGTATAGAGCTCAGCTCTGGCTGACAGCCTGGAAAATACTAGTGTGGGAAGCGTTACTCACCTGGGACCCTGCCCCGAATACTGTGATCTGTCTGTCTATCACCCGTGGGATCTGGGCTTAGACCTGTGCTGGGCACAAACACAAGAAGAGGCTGCAGAAGAGCCAAAATGCTTCAGTAAAGCAAACGAGGAGTCCAGTGGCACTTAAAGACTAACAAATATATTTATTGGATGAGCTTTTGTGGGAGAAAAATCCCACTTCATCAGACACTTTAAAGATGGGAGAGCTTACAGAATGAGTTGAAATAAATGCAGGGAAGTGTAAGTCATGGGAACAGGTCTTCAGAGATGCCTCAATGTTCTTCATTAACCCTTACAGCCCCATTGCACCTGCCCCCCTTCAACCTGCTCCCTGACAGCAGGAGTATACTAGAAATGAGTCTCCAGGAAACGCTTTCTGCAGCTATGAGAGCACCTGGATGGCAAATCTGTCAAATGGCAGCTGTGGCAATACAGCTTGGCATGCTCTGCCCTCCAAGTCAGTACTGCAGAGTGGGGATGAGAGGTGCTGTTGCCTTTTCAATGAGGAGGAAAACAAAGATCCTAACCATTCCTGTCATTTCTCACAAGGTTAATGCTTTGCGTGGTCTAGTGTCCTAGCCAGTCTCAACCTGAGATCATTGGCCCATCTGACTTTCTCCTGACCCTTTCAGCAGGATGGAAGATTTGTCTTGCTTTCCTTTCCTATCCTCTAATACAGCCTTGCTGTATGCTGCTAAATAGCTTCCATCTTCCACCCGTGAGGTGGTTGCATTTCAGTGGTGGGTGGAATGCACCCATCCAAGGAGTTAATGGACAAACATGGCTTTCTGAAGGCAAGGCCATTGTGGCAATAGGGACATGTGAGTTCAAAATGTGTGGGATTTTGATCAAATAGCTCCTGCTGAGAACTGATTTGAGGCTATCATGGGATAAAGAGGCATGCTGGAAAAGAAGGCTTGGCCACTGGGGAAGGACATGACCCTAAGGCTCTGCTGGTAAGAGAAGCTGGGGAGCGTAGTGGATCTGGAGACTATAAATCCAATTTGGCTGACCCAGGGAAATTCCTTGTTAAAAAGCTTTAACCTCCTGTGTGCTAAATAGTCAAGGCCCTCCCAACTGATGCCAGATCAGAAACTGATGGGGGGGGTGCATCCTGGAAGCAGTGAAAGGGTTAAAATAAAAACCCAAGGATGTCCTTAGTGACAACTACTGCTCAGTTTCCCCAGGGCCTCCTGGGAAATATGACTCATTATGGCATCACATCCCTGCCTTGTCACTGAGAAAGTATGTGCAATGGAGCCTGTGGGTCTCAGCCTTAGGCTGCCATGCCTTCCTGCAGCCCATCCCATCCATCGGCATCGCCCCACCTCTTCCCTGAGCTGTGTCCTCTGCCCCTGCCTGTGCAGAGGGGAAGGAGGTGCTCACCACAGGAAATTGCTTCAAGGAGCTTTTGGTGTGCAGAAAGGGATGGCAGGCCAAGGGCAGCTCTGCTTGGTTGTGCCTCACCCTTTTGGGACTATAGCTGCACAGGCCTCCTCTACAATGCAGGGATCCAACCAGGCTCACATACCCCCTGAGGAGCTGTGCCTGGACGGGCAGCTGTCTCATACAGACATCTATGGGCTTAAATCTGAGAGTGTGTTGAACCCATTGCTGTAAGTTGGGACTTATTTGGGGCCATGCGGCATAATCTATCATCAGGAGTCCCAAACTGGACTGTCCAGTTATGTGACAGGATCCAGTAGCGTTTTAAAAAATGACTGAGTTTGGGGAGAGATCGCAACCTTCATGCTTCAGGACATGAGCTAATTGCTAATTCAGACGGTCAGGAGGAAATGTTCCTGGAAGGCACGTTATCCCATAACGTCAGGAATTCTTATCACAGGTGGAACTCTGGGCTGGAGATTCAGAGGGCAATTCCAGAGGTCCACTTCTCACCATGTGACCGCAGACAAGTCACGTCACTGCTCTGTGCCTCAGTTTCCCAGCTCCATAATATGCGGGTAGTTACAATGACCCAGCCTTTGTAAAACACAGAGATCAGTGGGTGAGACACACCCATGTAAGAACTAAAGAGCAGAGCCTGAAAGCAAGGCGAAATTTGGTGTCTAAATACCTTTGTGCATCAGGCCCGCACGCTGTTGCATGCAAGCAGTATCAAGGGCCACTCATATGCCCAACACGGAGCTGTTGGCGTTGTGCTCCTGGCCCTTAGCTTGCAACTTCCTTCCTCTGGACACACATTCCAAAACAGAGCACAGAGGCGCCAGCTCAGGAAGGCACGAGCAGACCACATGCCTGTCTCACCTGCTGTCTGGGACATAGCCACAGTGCCATGATGTACGTCTTTGTGCAGTGCTGTCTCAGGCGTGGGACATTGCCTGCTGCCCCTGTTGGGTGATCTTTTTCTGCCCGTGCATGGTGTGATCTTTCGTGTATGTTTTCCTAGAACTGACGTCAATGCAGGTGCCTCCATTAGGCAGATAAAGACCTGGCCCTTTTTGAAGCCTCTGCCTTTATAGTATTTTACAACAGCACATTTTGCACGTTAATTACATGTTGTCTACCAGCAATTCCTCTGAGGATCCAGCTGTCTTTAGCTCAGCACACAGGCATGGGCCCTTCTGGTCAGAACTAGTCTGTGCATGCCCCACAAACCCAGCCGTGTCGCTCTAGGGTAGACGCTTCGATCCCAGAGGGTCTCTGTCACTGTTGTATGTGATCACCTCCTTTGCAACTCTCTGGATCCCCAAGCGACAGGGATAGGTTGGTATCCCCATTTTTACAGATAGGAACACTGAGACGTGTGCCAGCCAAACTGTCTAAAGCATGCAGTACCTAGCGTATTCCATGCAAGCATCTAAATGAGGGTTTGAAAGAACAGTGGGTGCTGCTTTTGAAAATCTGGCTCAGTGACTTGGTCAAGGTCATACAGGAAGTCAGTGACAGAGCCAAGGTTGATCCCAGGTGTCCTCAGTCTGAGTCTAGGGCTATGTCTACTCTGGCAAATTAGTTCAAATTAAGGAGGCTTAATTCAAACTACATTTACCTGTCTACTTCAGACGTTCAAACTAGTAACTATCACTGGTTAGTTCAACCTAAGTGCTTAGTTAAGTCTTAGTTCAAACTAAATACAGTGGAAACCAGAACTAACCCTTAGTTCATTCTCCCCCTTGAGTGCTTATCCCATGCCCATTCCAATCGCACCTGAGAGCAGTTCCTGGAAATGGCCAGCTCTGTTGTAATAACCCTGTTGCTAAATTGGCCCATTTCATCAGCCACACCGTATACAGACCCTGTCCACCCACATCACTGGAGCAGCCTGACCCCAGGTCGTCTGCCCTCCCACCCAGCTTATTCAGTCTCTCTGCACGAGAGCGCCAAAAAAGGCTGGCTCAGTGTTTCCTGAAAGTGACACACTGGGGTACTGACTACAGCTTTTTCTCAGCCAGCTGATGGGCTTTGATTGCCCACATGCTGTGGGCAAGGCATTGTGCTGCACTCCCCCTCCCCATGTGACTCAGTATGGCCTATTCTGCCTGTCACAAACCCGCTGGGCAGAGGAGACCGTGGCACAGGATGACTCAATCCATCTTTTTGCAGCCCTTGCAGTCTGAGGACCCCTGATCATAGACTCTAAGGTCAGAAGGGACCAGTGTGATCATCTAGAGTCTGGCCTCCTGCACAATGCACCCCACAGAACCTCACCCACCCCCTCCTGTAATAAACCTCTAACCTATGACTAAACTATTAAAGGCCTCAAGTCATGGTCTGAAGGCATTTAGGTACATGGAGTCCGCCAGCAATTGAATCATTCATACTCCATACTACAGAGGAAGGTGAATACCCCCAGAGTCTTTGCAAATCTGCCCTGGGGGAAAATTCCTTCTCAGCACAATACAGTGATCAATTATCTCTGAGCATCTGGGCAAGACTCATCAGTCAGACACACAAGAAAGAATTTTCTGTAATAACTTAGTATCCATCCCATCAATTGTCCGATTGGCATACCTACCATTAGGAGCCAAGGATTAGTCAATCGCCAAACTAGGCTGTCCTGTTATACCATCCCCTCCATGAATTTATCAAGTTCAGTTTTGAAACCAGGTAGGTTTTTTTCAGGGGTTAAAATAAGCCAGAAAGCCCCAGAATGCAGTTCTGGGGGCCACAGATTTGAGGGGCCAGAGTTCTGGTGCCCTGAAAAATAGAAACATCAGGTAGAATGCATGTTCTGCCCTGTCCTGGCCTGGGACCTCTGGCCAGGCTGGGGGAGTTTTCAAATCTCCTGCCCTGAGCATGCTCAAATGAGATGTCACTGAATCCAGTCTTCTGCATTCATGCCAGGACCAGGTATCATCTGGGGGGGGGGGGGGGTGCAAGGGGCCGCATCTGGGGCCCGGATCCGGGGTAGGGGGCAGTGTGTGACACCAGGATGAGGGTAGGGGGTGGAAGGGGCAGTGCATGAGATCAGGATCAGGGTCAGTATTTTTATGGAGTGATAACGGTGGGTCACTCTCTAGTAAGCTTCCTTCTTCGAGATGGGCTGCTCGGATCCATTCAGTAATAGGTGTCTCTGTGCCGGAGTGCCGGATTGGTCGGAAAAAACTTGTCCTAGCCTGCCAGAAGAGGGAAGGTGGCCACTGCCCCTCATGACACCTGTGGCTATATATACAGCCGCTTCCCCTCCCCCTCCTCAGTTCCTTAGAGTCACCAACTCCAAAAGCAGGGATGGAGGGGAGGGACCTGAATGGATCCAAGCAGCCCATCTCAAAGAAGGACGGTTATTGGAGAGTAATCCACTGTTCTTCGAGTGCTGCTCGGATGCATTCATTAATAGGTGACTACTAGCCATGCTGAAGGGACAGCAGGTGGAGTTGGTACTCCTGCCTACAGCACAGCAACAAGCCCTGTAAGGTGGAGGCCCCGCAGCAAGACATTCGCCGAAGACAAGAGGCGAACGGGCCTTGGTGGCCCAAAAGAAGCAAGGGCTGAGCAAAACTGAACCTGCTGAGGCAGAGCGCATATGCAGGTCAGAAAAGTCACCGGAGCTGGAGAAAGGGGGGGGGGGGGGCCAACCTAAGAAGACAGGTTACGTGGGTGCCCCGCCTAGGAGGAAAAACATGGAATGTAATAGATAGACTGTGATGGCTGGCCTAGGCTGTGTCACGTGGCCTTGAAGGAGAACACTGAAAGCTGGCCAATGAGACTAGCCATATGGCCGCATCTCATGCGAGAACAAGGAAAGGGCAGACATAGAGCACCTGAAGGCTTTTGCAGGAGCCACGTAGTCATGGACTGATCTGGTGACTACTTTGTACGCAAGGAGAAGTAAGGGAATGGCAATGCCCCTTATCTAGGTTGTGGTCAAGCAAGCCGTCTGGCTAAGGAGAGGAAAGGATACAAGGTTGTGAGGTGGCTCAAGGGCGACTGAGAAGACCATGGCACACTAGCCGTGACGTATAGAGTTGAGCCAAGCAGGATGGGCCTACGGCATGCTAATTCACAACCTGGTAGCACAAGAGCGTACATTTCAGCTAAGCTGGTACCCCAACCAGGCTCTCACAGGAGAGAGGCCCCAGAAGGGCACTGACTGCATGGTGGTCTGAGGCACTGTTGGCAAAAACGGCCTACTAGGGGCCGTGGGGAGCTAGAATGTAAGGTAGGGGCCCCGTTGGTCTAAGCTTGTGGGGCTTTTGCCCCTCGTAGCTCTCACTAAGCATGAGGGGCAGGAAAAAGGACAGCAGAGAACTCTTACTACTGTCTAGACAGCCCCTTGGCGACCGAGAAATTGAAGGAGGGCCGTGAAAGACCACAGACTCAGTACCTAAGGTGCTTCCCTGAGGGACAACGCTACCACTTTGCTATGCCAGGGTTGCCAGGGTGGAAAACTCTTCAATACACGGATAGTGAAGAACTCCGCTGCCAAGGAAGGATCCTTCTTAAGCTAGAGAATGGGGCCGTAACAAGGTGGCAGTTGCCATGTCTGAAGAACACCCTGGGGTCAGAGAACCCAATGAAGTTTTCTCCCAGGGGAGAGCCAAAGTGCGAATAAAGGGGTACAGCCTCAAACTGTTACATGTTGTACAGACTGGGTTCTCTGTGTGTTGTGCCATCGTAACGGCAGAGGGTGTAAACAGGTCCGAAAAAAGGGGAACCGCAGAACTGCCAGGCACCGCCAACATGCATGGGGAAAAAAACGCTGTAGCACCAAGGGGCTACGCGCGGCATAGTGGGACGGTCCCACGGCGGGGGGGGGGGGCAGTGCCAGGGGATAAGACCATAGGTCAAGGGATTACGCAAGTGCCCTGGAAGCAGGGAACATTCTGTCTGCTGTAGACAACTGTCCAGGAGGCAGTGGATACCGAGGCAGGATTCACACATGGGGGGGGGCACTCGAAGGGATAGACCTTTCACAGTTTTCCAGTGTATGATACACAGCAAGATATTTCCCCTTCAGGGTTTAAAAAGGGTGCCCCCGGCCGTACTTTGGTGAGGTCAGGGAAGCGTGGGCTACCTCGGAGGCGGTAGACAAAGATGAGGGTTCCTGAGGTGGGCCCCTGGTTCCCACTAGATGACCATAGGGCAGAGACGAGGAACCGTACGAGGGTGGGAAGGGGGGGTGGGCCATACCTAGGGCCTGTGCAGGGGTGAAACCCGCTGTAGAGGTCCCTTCCCGATGAAGTAGCTATCCAGGTAGCCAAATTACGACAGAGATGTCTCCCCTTCGTGCGCGGAGGAAAGTCTTGTTGAGGTTGGGGGGGGGGGGGAGTCACAGCGCAGAAGATGGTGATGTGACCCGGGACATCCCCTCCCCTTCCCCTAACCTGGAATGAAGGGGCCTACCTGGGACACGCGTCATGGTTACAGGCACAGTCCTGTTGCGAGTAGGCTTTGGATGTGCGCATCTCGGAGCCCTGCCGTAGTTGGGCTACAACAAGATGCATCTCCATCCCTTGATGAGGGGTTAGGGTGGGGAGCGTGGTGGGGTGTATTCGGGGAGGAGGGCTGTTAGGAATAGGAGAGGGGTGGTTTCCGTCCTCAGGGAAGTGGCTGCTTAAGGGGGGGGGGGGGTGGTAGCTACGGTATTGGGATACTGGCACCATAGGTGAGCGTCATTATATTGTCAATCCCCGGCATCCCGATCAAATCGTTTGTCCTGCAGTTGAGGGAGGGAGAGAACGGGGAAGGATCAGGATGGTTCCCATCAGACCTATCTTCCCTATGGGGGGGGGTTGTCCGTCTGCGACAGTGACGTCTCAGGAGCCCCCTGCACCCCAAGGGTAAAGAGGGTAGTGGTGGTCAGAGGGGCCTCTCCTTGGGGAGAGGTGGCCGAAGGCCCTCTTTCCACCATTAGTGAGGCTGGAAGGAAAAAGGGTGTTGTCCCGCCCAGGGAATTGGGAAGCTAAGTCGGGGGGTGGGTGGGTCTGGGAGAGAGATGGCCAAAATACTTGACCTCTCCTCAAGGATCCCAGGCCGTACCCACAATGGAGAAGGTTTCCGAGGAAAACAGGATGCTCCCCTCAAAGGGCAGGTCAAGGACCACCTGCTGAGCGTTGGGGGCGCTCTAGCCTCCCTGAGCCATACTACCCTGTGGAGGGTAACCTCCGAGGCCATGGTAAGAGCTGCAGTGTTCATTGCATCATGGGCTGAAACAAGGAGGTCTTGAGAGATTATGTTGCCTTCCTCCAAGAAGGCATCATACTCATCCCTAGCCTTGGGCGGAAGTGTATTTCTAAATCTGCCTAGGGACTCCCAGACATCCAACAAGTACCTACTAGTTACAGCCTGGTTGTTTGCCACCTGCAGTTGAAAGGCTGATGAGGAATACACATTGTGGCCTAACAAATCCAGTTCCCTGGTCTTCCTCGAGGGAGGGAGGGGGTCCCTGGGGAGTTCTCCAGCCCCCATTGCCACCTGGACCACGTCCCTGGGGGGGACTGAGTGGCCAGTGAGCGAGGGGTAGTCCGATTCAGATACCCGATACTTCATGCTCGCTGTATCCGAAACCGGAGGAGCAGAGCTTGGACTCTTTGAATTGCTAAAGGTGCCGTGGAGGCAAATGCCGATCCAAACAGAGTATCAGGGAGGAGGTGCAGAGGCTCCACTTCCATACCTAAGTGGGCTGTGGCCCAGTGCAGTAGATCAAAGTGCGCCGGAAGGTTGCCCATAAAGGACTCTGCTACCAGGGACAGCACAGCACCGAGGGTCTGCCGTGGAGGGGAGGGAGTTCCCTCAGGGGACCATTCTTGCAGCCGAAACCGGAAGGGTGATGGTGCCGATGTGTGATGCCTGGGCCATTTGGAGCCCCTAGAAGGTCCCTTTTCCAGGATGGAGGTGAGGGACGGGGATCAGGATTCCCGGCCCGGTGCCATCGGTGGTGTGATGTCAGCCCCCAGTGGGGTGGAAGACGGGGGTCTGGACGGTGAAAGTGAACATCCCGGATGAACCCAGGCCTTTGAAATGAAGGCCGGTTTGCCCCTTCTGATTGGAAGTGGAGCTGGGGCAGTTGGGAGGATCAGCAGGGCTTGTGCTGCCTCCACTGCTTCCGGGGTGGACGGGATGAGAAATGACTCTGTGTGAGTCACGGGCAAGTCCTCGCTAGGGGAGGGAGGACTGCTCAGGCAGGAGGGTTCCTGTTCCTTCGGTACCAGGCTCCACGGTGCCGAGGGTGGAGTGAACCAGTACCAAGGTGATGTTGGCACCGCTGAGGCCAGGCTGTGCCATGTCATTGGCACCGGAGATGATATGGCGCGGTGCCGAGGTGAGCCCAGCGCTGACGGTGCCAGGTTGACTGAGGGCGACCTCGATCAGTGCCAAGGTGCCAAGGCGCCGGGTAGGCACTGCAGTGCTGGAGTCGGCACGGAGGTGGTGCGGCAGCAGTGGCCACTGGTGGCACGGTGCTGCGTAGGCTCCAGTGCCGAGCTGGGTTTCCGTGCTGGGCTTGAACCCGAAGTTTCAGGTGAAGGGTGCCGATCCTCCTCTGAGGCTAGGGCGTGGTGTTGCTGTTCCCTCTCCTTAATCGTTCATGGTTTAAAGGAGAGACAAATGGAACACGCAGAGACCATGTGGTCTTTGCCCAGGCACCTGAGGCACTTCCCATGGGGGTCGTCCTGGGGGAAAGCCTTGCCGCACTCAGCACAGGGTTTAAACCCCGTCATCATCGATGCGATGTTCCGGTCTGGTGTTGGGCTTTCTTGGTGGAATTAAATCCACAAGGAGATGTGCCCCGCCGGACAGTGAATCCAAGGCGAAGAGACAGGCTGCTTGCGATTCACAAGGAGTGAACGTTCCAGATCTGACACGCAAGGCGGAAGAAATGAAACTGAGGAGGGGGCGGGGAGGCAGCTGTATATATAGCCATGGGTGGTGCAAGGGGCGGTGGCCAGGATCAGGGGTAGGGGGCAGTGTGTGACACCAGGATGAGGGTAGGGGGTGGAAAGGGCAGTGCGTGAGACCAGGATCAGGGTCGGTATTTTTATGTAGTAATAACCATATTTTTATGGAGTGATAACTGATGCATTTGGTACTGAGAAGTGGTTGCAAATGCCTACCTGGGCTGGGGCCTGCATATGCATGAAGGGGGCCTGGGCAATACGGGGAGAGGGCCTAGAGATTTGGAGGGTTCCAGGGCCTGTCAAATTATACTTTTTTGCCCCCACTGCTCCCTTTGGAAGGCTATTCCAGAACTTTACTCCTCTGATGGATAGAAACCTGCATCTAATTTCAAGTCTAAACTTCCTGATGGCCAGTTTATATCGATTAATTCTTGTGTCACATCACCACCACTCCTCCTGGGCCCCACCCGTCCTTTACAGAGGTCCTCTGTGGTCTCAGTTTCATTTTACCACAGGAACACCCCCACAAAGGGTTAATGACTGGTTGTGCAATGGGGCAGGTCAGGGCAGCTCCCCGGAGTTGGCTATCGTGGATTAGCTCCTGGGGGTCAGGCTGAGTGCAGGACAGACAGAATCAGCCCGGAGTCCTGAGCTAAGAGAGACCTGGGGAAGGATCCGGGCTCTATACCAACAAACACAGCCAGGGTTTCCAGTTGGATGCAGGTTTCAAACCATCAGAGGAGTGAAGGTTAATAGGTAAGCAGGCTAGAGGTTTAATACAGGAGTGGGTGGGTGAGACTCTGTGGCCTGTGTTGTGCTGAGTTCACATTATTGATGATCATATTGGTCCCCTCTGACCTAAGTCTATGAGTTTAAGTAGGACGTATTCCTGGACGTTTCACCACATGGCATAATCCAGGGTCTCAAACACGCGGCCCATGGGCCGCATGCAGCCCCCAAGGTTATTTTCTGCGGCCCTCAACGACACTGTTTGTTACCAATATTTGCAATGTAGTTGTATGAAAAGGTTTCCGTGGTATGGCCCTTCGGCTAATGTACTAGTCTTTATGCGGCTCTCTATTAGTCTTCATGTGGCCCTTGTGGTGATTTGAGTTTGAGACTCCTGGAAAAATCTTTTATTAAGGATTCATCTTTCATTCTGGGTGACTGCAGTGCAGTCCTGGTGGGCTGGCTCCCCTGAGCCCAACTGATTATCACCAAGGCTGGCTGAGGGTCCCTGCACCCCTTCACCTGCACTCATTGGAGCCCATCTCTTTGTAGGAGGCCTTCCGGAGCGCATGCTATGCTGGGCTCAGTCTATTCAGGGTGTATGCAGAGCCTTGAATGTATGAGTACTGAGCAGCAAGGGGGCCTGATCTAGACACGAGGGGAGTGTTGCTGCAACTTTGCCACCTCCTGGCTCCTGCATTGTATGTGGGGCATACAGAGCTTGGCACCTCCTTAGCAGGGATGGGATGGGACTGAACCCTGCAGCCCCATCACTGTTAGACTCAGCGTTTGGGAATAAGGGAGTCTCCGTGCAAGGGGCATGAGGCCTGCTCCTCAGTGATGTGCATGTCACTGATGCCCACGTTTCCCATCACTCACCCCTGGCAGGACCCAGGCCATAATCTATGAACATTGCTATTTTCAGAAGCTGACACTCACTCTCAGCCCCTCTGCTGGTGCATTTTTTTCCATAAAGCACCCTACAATGCCACTGCTGCCACTTGCCCTGCACAAAATTGCATTGTGTGGCTTGCAAGCATCTACCTGCCTGAGCAGCCCCTGTGACTGAGAGATTCAGAGTGTCTTGCTCAGTGTTGTGAATTGGTGAAGAAGCTAGCCTGAGGCTAGAACTAGGGGCTCCTGTATCACACAACCAGCTTTTTTCATCTGCTCTGTCAAGCACAGTAGCTTTGGCATCAGAGTATGCCAGTCAAGGTACCATAGCAGGTCTGTTGAGAGGAGCTGGGACAACTTCAGTCCAACAGGGGCGCTGCTAACTAAAGGTTTGTTAGGGACTTCACTACGCTGGTGGTCAGTGTGATGTAAGAAGGCAGCTAGAAACAAGCTGCACAGCTCTATTCCCTGATAGCTACACCTCCAGGCCAAATGCAACTGTTGGGCTGCAGTCAATTCTTCTACCTACAGCTGGGCATGTACTAGTGAAGACTAGAATTCAGTCTCTTCAGTGCAGAGCTAGTGACTGAAAAGCAAGTGTCACAAACTAATAGAAAGGGCTAGACAAGTACACCTCAATTTTCCAAGCATCAACCCTCAGTAACTATGCTGGTCCCACATAGCAGCCTGGTTCGTAAACAAAGCTGGGGATAGCTACCACTTCTAGGTGAAGACTGTCTCTTCCTTCTTCTGGTTCTTCCAGCTTTTGGTCTATTTTCTGAGTCCCTCCTCGTGGGGTCTAGGTTACCCTCAGGCACTCTGGTCTCTAGTCCCTCTTTTGTCTAACAGTTTCACCAGGCTTCTTGGCTATATGCTTGTTTATAGAGCTATAGAACATGATTCTCCTAGTATTTATACCCTCTTCCCAAAGGTGTCACTGGTCCCCAACATATGCAAAATATACTTTGCTAGCATATCATCTAGCTAGCATAGAGTTGGCATACTGTGTCCTGTCTGTACTGTTCAGTCATTTACCTGACTCTTGCAACCTGTGACTGGCATTCAAAGCAACTGGGCCATGGGTCAGTGGCCGTGTGATTGCAGCAAACATGTACATGAGCAGGCAGAAAAGCTGGGGTCAAGATGAAGCCCTGCCTTGAAACCACAGCTTTCTGGCTCCTTTGGGGTGTTTTGTTATTGGATCCAGCAGGTCTCTCCTCCCGCTTCCTTACTCCTTGGGGATCCATGGGCAGAAAGCCAGTGGGGACACAGAGGTTGGAGGGCATAGCTGTAATGTGTGTGAATAACAACGCATAGCTCTCGTGGAGTGTGTTTCATGTGTAGATCTCAAAGCACTTTACACTGGAGGTCAGGATCATTATCTGCATTTTACAGATGAGAAAACTGAGGCACAGAGGAGGAAAATGACTCACTGAAGGTCACCCAGCAGGCTGGGGGTTGAAATAGAACCCAGGTCTCCTGGGTTTTGAGATCATAGCTTGTGGTTTAAGCCATTAGCTGGTCAAGGGATTGCAACTTGTAAGACATTAGCTGGTCAAGGAAAACTTCAGGCTCCCCCCTAAAATATAACTTGATCAGGATAATGTCTTGTCTATATTGGACTGTTCTAGCATGTTAGCTAACACCTATTGCTGCCTTCACACCTTTTATCCCTAGGACAGCCTAAACAGCTGGGAGAGAATGGGGGTAAATGCTACCCACAACATGCCCTTACACAGCTGTCTGGGTGTTCTCCCCGTCTTAGGAGGGAGCATGGATTAACAATCCTGTGAGAGTGAGCTATTGAGCTGTTCCAAGGGCACACGTAAGGGGGAAACATTACTTGCTGATATGTGGGTCTAAGGGTCTATATGAGTCAGATTTTCTCTTTCTCATCTTCTGTATGTATTGAGCTCTCAGCACCCGATCTACTGAACAGTCTGACAGTTGTTCCACTTACATACTGCTTCAGTAGAAGCGGAGCTGTTCTGAAAATCACACTCAGTGTAATTAACCAGGGAGCAGCTGGAAGACATTTAAACACACAACCCCCACTTTCCATGCCCCCTCTGATCTTAGCGCCTACGCTCTGCTCACGCCCAGCAGCCTAGCCCGGACAAGACCTAGGGCGGCTCTAAAATTGAATGGTGTCTCTCATTGAGGGCAGGTCACTCTGTTGATCACATGCCCTGATAACTGCGCTGGGTGAGCTGGCCTGTTTGTCTAGTTGTTTTGGGTGGTGGTCTCAGAGGGTTTCCCTGGGTGGATAAAGAAACATGACATCCCCGTTTCACAAATGGGGGAAATTGAGCCAAGCAAGAGGAAGTGACTTGCCCAAGGTTACACAATGAGTCAGTAGTGGAGATGTAGAAATGTGGCATCTAAATGTCCAGCCCCTGCCCTAGCAACCAAATCTGCATGTGTCCACAGTTGGTGCTGGACTAGGCCCATTTTTGCAGGTGCCCTGTACAAGTGGGGACACGTCGTTCCGTTGTTGGAATGTATGGATTGTCGTGTAGATGGACAGATGGACACTGCTCCCTATGCTCTCTTGATTGATGCTTCCAGTGATTTGGACAGCCCTCCTGGCCCTGCTCATGTACACTGGCATAAATCAGGAATAGCCCCACTGGAGTTAATGTATTTACACTTGCTTTGCATCACTGTAAATGAGATCAGAATCAATGTTCCCTCTAATTTCTCATAGGCTGTGTGCACAAAAAAATTCTTCTGTGCAAATTTTTGGAACCAGTGTCCAAATTTGTGCGCACTCCAGTGAGTGTGGTCAAACTTGTGAGTGCAAAAAAGCAAGTGTGTATGATGCAAATAATAGCTATATTTTATTTTGATATAGTGATGGAAGGGATTTTATAAATTACAAACCTTATTTGAAACATGGTAGTTGAAACCGCTTTCTTAAAGTGGCATAAAAATATTAGCACTGTATAACTTTTTTGTGCAGCTTTATTTTGTTGTGTGCACGGGTTTCATGACCTGTGTGCACACGTGCACAGCTTAGAGGGAACATTGATCAGAATTGGCTCATTACTCTATATCTCTAAGTTCTAAGATGCCCATCACCTTGGTATTTAGGATCTGATATTCCAGAGTTGCAGTCCCACCCACTCCAAGACATTTTCCCTCCTCTTTGAAGGTGGCACTTGCTCCTTTTCACATGAGGCTTCCTTATTAATGTGGCCTTAGTCTCAACTTTAAATGCTGATTCACCCACCTACATTGCTCAGGGGAATGTAAAAAAAATTAACACCCCTGAGTGACATAGTAAAACCGAATTAAATAACTTCTGGTGTCATTTGCTGCCAAGGTCTGTGGATTATTTACAGTGACCAAAAAAAAACCCCTCAACATAAGAAGTGTTCATGTTGCTTCAGCTGCATACCTGCAGTCTGCCATGGGAGAACCCAGATTGTAAATGTGTCCTGGGACCACAGCAGTTACTGGTTAGGCAGGTTACTGGTAAATGGTGCTGTACACCAATTTCATTGTGTGTACACAAATTGACAAATAACATCCCCATCGACAACAAGCAAAATCTATAGCTAGGCAAAGTAAAAGATATTCTGTTTGAGGATTTTGATCTCTGACCTAGATTTGCTACAAATGACCTCCCCAACAACTAGCAAAACCAGCTAGGGCTGGTCAGTTTAGGGCTATTAACCGCAGTGTATTTTTTAAATGCCATGTTGACAGTTTGTGTTTGAACCGTTTATAAAGCTATCATGTGTTCAGTTTGCCTGTCAGTCATTAATTGTCTGATCCCCTCCATAATTTCTTACACCTAGGAACACTGAAATTAAAAAAAATCGAGGCGAAAATTGCTTAAAAATAAATGCCTATGTGAGCCGTCGAAATTCTATATTAAAAAATATTAATTCTGGCAAACCTAAGCAGGCCCTAGCAACAAATTGAATTATTTCCGGCTATTGCAGGTACCCGGGTGTATATCCTTCACTGACTGTGCATGGTCCAGAGAGGATAAGGGGGTGGGTTCTCGCACCAGCAGGTTTTTGTGCCTTCATCTGTCGGACAGTGGCACTGCTAGACAAGGTGCTTGGCTGGAAGACCTGTAGCTCTGATCCACTGTGTTGCCAAGGGTTAACTGGGATGTCAAGAGGGGAAGAAACAGTGCTGGGCTTGGGACTTAAATCTCTGTGCCCCGCCAGCTTCCCTGAAGGCAAGTCAGACAGTAGCTGAGCTCCCCAAATGTTGCCCAGATGGGAGTGTGGATCGCCACTCTGGCCTGCGCTATGACTGATGCAGCCCCTGTAGCCCGGGGAGGCTGGCTAAGAGCTAATGAGTAGAGGTGGAAAGGCGTGTGCTACATAAAGAGTGCCCGCCCGGGCCCCTTTGCACCAGTGTGTGTGAGAGAACGAAGCACAGAGGAGTGGCTCAGCTCAGCCGCTCTGAGTGTGTTAAGTTTCTGTCCTGCAGGGGGACAACAGGAGGAGGACGAAGAGAGCTTTTCTGGCAAATCCAGACCACTGCTTTGCTGGGGCTGGCACATTTCAGGTACAATCTGATTTCCTCACAGGGAGCTGGACTCTAGTGGGAGTTGCCTCCTTGTGGATTTTGCTGTAGCTATGGACAGCTGATTTCTATATGAAGCAGCTGGGGAAGGCAGTGGGGGAAATCGGCTTCCTGGATTTATCACTGATTTAGGGGAAGGGACAGGACAGGATTTTGTTTCTTCAAGACCTGGATTCGGTTGTGATTTAGGTTTTAAGCAGGTTGCAGCTCAGGGGGTCAGCTCCCAGAGAGGCTGGCTCCACTGGGGTGAACTTTGGAAGGCTTTACAACTATTTCATACCTTCCTGGGCAGACACACTGCCGGTGGGGATTGCATGCAGAAGGAAGCTGGGGTGGAGGGAAGCTGTTACTAGGAGCGACTGGGACAGTTACAGGGTGCTGGTTGCTCCTAGATGCAGGGAGGGGAGAGCACATCCCCAAATAGCCAGCTGCTAAACTCTGAAGGCAGGTTGCCTCTGGGCTGGGGATGGAAAGCTAAATCCTCCTAGCCTTGTTCCTTGCTGAGGGGCTAGGGAAGCTGAATTTGCCAGCATCCTTTCCCACCAAGCAGACAAACCACACTTTATAAACAAGGACTGAAATCTGGTCTCATGTAGTACCATCCCCCCCACTTGACTTCAGCATAACAAGATCAGAATTTGGCCCTGCATTGGTTGTAGGGCTGACTTCATCCACTGCTGAAATGCAGCCTCCTCTGGGGTGGGACATAACTGCTGTTTTACAGTCATGCAGCAATGCTGCCCTGGGAGTGCTCAACTAGCAGCAAAATGCAGCCACCTCAGAGTGACATCCAAGTGGCGGTTTACCGTCGCACAGCAACATGACTATATACAGTAGTTTAGTTACCACCAGCCACCAGATTCCAAGCATTTTCATGAGCCTGCATTAGCGTCACTGCTCTGGGATTTATGCTCTGTACTGCTTGTTTCTACGCTGTTCCAGACCTAGGTCAGAGGGTTAAGCTAACAAAGCAAAGGCAGCTTGCTTACCTTGCAGTGGAAGAGCAAAGGTGGTGGCAAAAATAGATTGAAATCCCTTCCCTGCCTTTTGACCTTCATTACCCCCCACC
Organism: Podocnemis expansa; assembly: GCA_007922195.1. Classification (NCBI taxonomy): domain Eukaryota; kingdom Metazoa; phylum Chordata; order Testudines; family Podocnemididae; genus Podocnemis; species Podocnemis expansa. The sequence goes on along the minus strand of ML681963.1, from coordinate 52,042,639 downwards.
CTCCATGCCTGAATTAGCTGCTGAGATCTGGAAACTCATCACATTGTTTAAGTCCTAGATCACAGTAATGCATGCATGCAGGTGCACATTTAAACACCCCAAAAGGACTGAGCAGGAAGTTACAGGCAAGGAAAGCTGGACTAACCCAAGTGGATATGAAAGGGAGGGAAGGATTGTGTGCAGGCTGGAGCTGGGAGCAGCGTGAAAGTTCTGGACTAATTTCCCCTCAATAACTCTGCTGCTGCCCCATCAGGCCTGCCTGGCAGCCCTCCCTGTTAGCTTCATCCTGCAGTCCAGAGCACCACTTGGGTCAGAGATGGTAAAAAGAAAGCTAAATTCTGAAACATCCACGAATGATGCTAAGAAGAAGGTGAATCAAACTTTCAGGCGTGGCAGCAAATGCAGAGGGGGGAAGAGCTGCTGGATGGATTCCACTCTCTGGTACTGATCCATCAGCAAATGGCTACCAGAAGAACAAAACCAGTTTAATTAATCCTTTTGTCTGTGCTGGTGCAAATGGGGGTGGGAGAGGGCTCTTGTCAACTAAACACAGGGTTATGAAATAGGAGGATCCAGTGGTCAGGGCAGGACCCAAGGGATTTAGGAGACCTGACTTCAAGTCTCCATTTGGGAAAAGATTCCCTAAGTATTCCTGGGCAAATCATAGTCACTCTGTGCCTCAGTTTCTCATGAGGGAAACAATAGCATTGCCCAACCTCACAGGGGCGTTGGGATAAATACACTCGAGTGTGAGTGAGTGCTCAGTTAATAGGGTGATGGGGGCCAGCTAACTAAACCAGCTGAAACTCTTGTGTCGATACCTGGGACTGCACCATTCTGCCTGGGGATGGGGGCTGCAGTGGGGCTGTTACACCTGTGCAAAGCCCAGGTGCAGCGGTGAGGAAAGGAGCTTGTGCTGGGCGTCTCAGCCTTGACTCAGTGCATCAACTCAGGACCTGAGCCTTCATCACCCAGCCCCGCATGCAGCCACTGACAGCAGTGTGGAGAGAGTGCAGCATGCCTGCTGGCAGGGGCCATTGATTCCCACCCACTCTGCACTGGGTGCCGTGTGTTGTAGAATCGGCCCTGGGGTTCAAAACTTCCTTGAGCAGGCAGTGCAGAGGAGAATCCAGGTCAGGTGGTGCTGTTCTAAGGTGTTGGGGTGTGCCCCTGAGTGGATGAGTGCCTGATGATTCCTGATGAGGGGGGCAGAGATGCAGAGGAGGATACATCCCTTCTGTTAGAACAGTGACCCCAGAGTTGTAGTTGAGCTGCTGCATGGAGCTCACCAGACTGAGATCAGGCTGGGCTCCGATGTCGGTCCCCTTGCTAGACCCTGGCCTCCTGTGCCTGGACCTGTGCCCTGGGACCAGTTGTACTGAAGCTGTACAGGCAGACAGCCAGGCCCAGCCGTGGAGTGGTTCACAGACTTTGGCCTCCCTGCTGCTCCCATCCCCTTTCAGAGGCCGCTCTGGCCTGCCCAACACTGCTGGACTGCACCAGTCTGTGCCAACTTTCTTCTTCCAGTCTGGGGTGATTAAACAGAAACACGCTCTGAGCCATTCTCAGCTGCTTCCCACTGCCCCCAGCTGGTCTGGGAGAGGCCCAGCCTGCTGCTGGCTTCCAGGGAGCAAAGGCTGGGCAGTGCCCAACCTGTCAGGTGAAACTAGTATCACCTGCCCATAAGCCAGGCTGTGGAAAATCCTGGGATTTAATGAAGAATACAGGTCAGCTGCTTCTCCCAGTGGAGGAGCACTTACGGGGACCATTTTTCCAGCTTCTCTCTGCAACCAGCGGAGCTAGGAGCTTACTTACTTTTTAATGGAACCTGAGAGTCTCGGAATCACTTGACTCCAGGTGCTGGGGATTTAATAAAAATAGCAAAGGCCCAAGGCCTTGCAACAGAATAATGAGAGCTGGGAACACTAAGAATCTGGTGTTATGTTAAGCGAGCAGAAATCTTACATCTCGCATCTGCTTGTGTAACTGGGAGCATGATTCTCAGTTTTATTAGGCTTGCTGCTAGCCTGGGCTTCACTCCTACCTACCCTGCAGCCTGCTGCAGTCTTGATCCCATCTAACCTCCTGGGGTGTAGCTATGGGGTGGTCTGGCTGGGTCATGGCCCACCCACTTTGAAAGCAGACCCATTCAATCAGCTTTTAAGCAATTCACTCACATTTTTATCATCCTCTTTTTTACTTGTAACACAAGTTTTGCGTCCAACTGTGTGAACTACAGGCCCTGCCACAAAAATCCATTCTGGCTATGCCTCTCCTTGGGAGCCCTTACCTTGGTTCGCTGACGTGCAGAGAGCCCAGGTATTTTGTATTGTTTATCCTGAGGAAGCTATGGGAAGCAACAAGTAGGTCATTCTTCCCCTGGCCCCCCCCCCCCCCATGAAAGTGACCAGCGCCACAGCTTCCCCCTGGCTTTTCCAAACCACCTGCAATGCTACATGACTGACAACCAGGGCTGGCACAAGGTTTCTGGGCAACCTAGGTGATGGGGGATTTTGGCACCCCCCCACACACTAGGCACCCATCCCAGGCGCCGCCCCTGGATGGGGATCTGGATCTGGCTGTGGACAGGGAGTGGTGCTACCACCACGGGGATCTGACCCTGGCCGGGAATCCAGATCTGGCTGTGGATGGGAGTAGCACCGCTGATGTGGGAATGCAGCTCCAGGCAGGGAACCCCTTGGCACCCACTAATTTTTGGCACCCTAGGCAAATGCACACCAGCCCTCCTGACACCTGCCAAACTGCAGGGAACACCCCAACTTGCAGCTCTGTCTAGTTCTTTGGGGCCAGACCCTATAAGTTATTTGCGCCTAAATCTCTTTGAGTCTCTGGGCTTTCACTTGATAAATCAACCTCTTCCTGCTTATAAAGCGCCCTCTGTAGTTCTCCATTTTCAGGCATCTGACGAAGTAGGATTTTCTCCCATGAAAGCTCGCGTGATAAATAAATTGTTTGGTATTTAAAAGTGCCACTAGACTCCTTGTTCATTTTTCACTTCCTAGCTGATTTCCGTGATGAGAAATAAAGTGGGGGGAGAAATCTGTCCTTTGCCCCACAGAGCTTAGGACAGAGCCATGTGTAAATATACCCCTCACTCTCTGCTCATGAGTTTCCATAACTGAGTTTCATTTGCTAGCTGAGGAAGCAGCCGGTCCATGTTTCACACTCCACTGGGGCACAGGGGTGCACTGCCTCATGGGGAGATGTTCTCACTAGCCATGGGAGGGATTGTCAGAGTTTGCCTTCTGGAGAGTGAACTAGTTGATGTCTGCCTTTGAGGATTGTTCTCTGCCTTCGCTCGCACCTCCACTCTTGGACCCACTGGTGCTAGCACTGTGCCACATCTGAGGCTGCAGTTGTACTTGCTGAGATAACCAGTGGCTGCCATGCAGTGGGGGGGTGGGACTGGACCATGCTGATGATGCAAAGCACACTCAGGTGGCAGCTAGCAGTGCGGGCTGGGTGCTGTCCTCTGTGTAGGATGCGGTGCCAGGGAAGCTCAGACTCTGGGCTGGGATTTTGGAGGACAGCCAGTCAGTGGGTGGGTTGTGGCGGGGCAGGGAGTTACTCCTTCCTGGGATGGGAACAAGGGAAAGATGCCAGCTGCATCTCATGTCTGAGGCTGGGCAAAGCTGGAAAAGCTCTGTTCCACCCTCTCCAGGCAGCCATCAAGTTACCAGTCCCTCCCACTCCCTTCAGGGCCCAGCAGGTGCTGCTAGCCTAAAGTGAGACCATGGTGACCCTGGTGTCCCTGGGAGACTTGCTGTCATTAAGCCTTTCTCTGTTGAGCCCTGCTGGCAATGCTGGGGCAGATTTCAGCACAGCAGGGTGGATCTGGAGGTTCATCTGCCCCTGCAACCTTTACTCCAGCCATAAGTAGGAAGGTGTAGGCTCAGAGAAACCCATGTCCACTCCAGACCTTGCATTACTCACATCCTGTCCTCTCTCCCTGGGTGCTGCTGATTTGGGGACATCAGGGAAATGAAGAGGCTGCTGTGGATTCTCCTGACCATCTGGCTGTTGGCGATAGATCTCTCTGCCCACAAGGTTCGGACACGGAGAGAGCTGGCACCTGGCTTGCACGAGCGAGGGATCCGTGATGCTGGTGGCTCATACTGTGAGAGGAATGATGCCTGCTGCCATGGCAGGGACGACACCTGCACCGTGCCCTACATCGATACAATCTGCTACTGCGACCTATTCTGCAACCGCACTGTCTCTGACTGCTGCCCTGACTTCTGGGAGTACTGCTTGGGCATCCCACCTCCACTGTTAGTGCCCAAAGGTAGGTGGGGCAGCCCCCAACAGTTCACTCTGACATATGATGCCTGATTGCTGGGGCTGATGATCCAGGACCTCCAGGTACCGCAAGGGGTCAGCAGGGAAGCAAGCACCATCCCTCATGCACGCAGCTCTGTACGCTCCCCCTCCTTTGCCTGCCCAGATTTCCAGTAAATGACGATAACATGGGGTCATGCCTGCAGCAGGGGTTGAACCAGCAAACCCCTGTGTTTCCAGCCCCTCAGTGCCCTTCGCTGCATTGTTCTCCTTTGGACTCAACAGCAGTTCTGCTCACCAAGACCTCTATTCCCTCTCCAGACTACTATGGCAACAGCCATCTATCCCCATCTGTAAGGGGAACCAGGCAAGGTCAAATCCCCAGGCATGGTGAGCCAGCTCCCCATGCTCCCTTCTGGTTTGCTCGGCATCAGGCTCAGGCTGCCTTTGAATCTTGGTGTGGGATGTTGCCAATGGTCTGTCCTGCCCGCCATCACCCTTATCGGATATCCCACTTAAGATGAAGCGGAGCTGTAACTAGTAGTTTACACGCCTGGAGAAAGCAGCCCCAGAAGTGCCACCCCCTGGGCCCAGATCCGGCCCAAGGCCCCGATCCATCCCCAGCCAGGCCCCAGCAGCACCAGAAGTCTCAGGAGTAGAATTTTAAAGGGTGCAGGGGACGGATCTGGCTCCACACAGTGGCTGGGGATGGATCCAGGTCCATCCACAGCCACTGTAGGAAGCTGGATCCATCCCCTGCATCCTCTCAAATTTTGCACCTGGGACTTTGCCCCACTCACTCCGGGCTAGTTTTGGCCCTGAGATGTGGTCATTTCCTTGGCAGCCATGTGGCCTCAGCCTGACTGTGGCTGGGAATGTGGGCACGTCACACACATAAAAGCTGCCTTTATCTGGGCCTGAGCAGGAGGGTGGAGTTGCCAGCTGGAGATCTGGCTGTCCCTGGAGTGAAGAATCATAATCCCAGAGGTGCAGAGTACTGGGAAACCCTTGGGACTGGAAAGGAGATCACAGATCCTACTTCTGTGCTAATCAGTCCAGGGGTAAGAGGTGCCAATCCCACTGTGGAGGGAGGCAATGACTTCCTTATGCCCAGGCTGACTTTGGCACACTGGCTAACTGAGAGCAGAATTTGGCTCAGTATGTTCCAGTTCCACCTCTAGGAACAAAAAGTCAGATCCTCAGCTGATGTAAATCAGCATCTTCACTGGAGCCCAGGTGACTTACACCAGTGGAAAATCTGGCCCATGTTAGTTACTGACTATTCCATGGCACCCTTCATCTAAAGGCCCTGCAGTGCCGTACAGCCTAGGATTATATTCCCCACTACGTTACACCAGCGTAAACCCAGCTAACATCCTTGCCTTCAGTAGACTTCCTCCAGAGCTTCACCTGGTGCAACTGGAAACAGAATTTGGCCTTTCCTTGGTAACAGGTTCCTTTGCCCAGGGCTGAAATGCAGCCATTTCTGGGCTAGAGCATGGCAGCTACCTCATAGCAACATTACATGGCCAGTTGGGATGGAGCAATGAAGGTGAATATCAAGTACACTTTGATATTACATAGGCAATTCCAGGATAATGAGCAGGGCTGGAATTTAGCCAGTTATACGAGTTATATCCCCGCTTTTGGAAATGAGATCTTTACTTGTCAGGAGGTCAGGTCCTTGTACCCGTGTTGCTACCTCTGAGATCAGAACCTGAAGCCACATGACCTCATCATGCTCAGGGCCCTGTGAGTTTCACTGTAATGCTAATCCTGATGTACAGCCCCTGCCTCTGCCTTGCGGGTGAGATAGCTCATCTGTTGGCTGCGTTTCCTGCCCTCTGTGTAACAATACTCTTTCTAAGAAGTCATTGAGGAACCAGCCAGCTTATAAATATGAATAAAGCATCTGTAACTGGCTTCTTTGTTGGGAATGTTTCCAGTCCCTGTTGGCGTGCATGGAGTGACTCCTGCCCTCCCCGTAGCAGTGTCACAAGATCATGGCACAAACCACTGTGCATTCCTTACTACTTCCTGAGGGGGGAGTCACTGGGGATAGCCCTGAAAGGTGCTCTGTGGTGGACATACTGGAGTCCAAAGCAAAGTGGCAGCAAGCTGGTCATGTGGGGAGCCAGCCCCTAATTCGGGGGCAGATTCTGGTCTGTTACACCAGCGGAAATTTGGACTGTCCCCAGTGGAGCTGTTCTGGATTTGGACCTGTGTGGATGAGAGCAAAATGTGATGACTGAGCTGCAGGAAGCAATCAGAAAAGCCTAGAGCATGTTACTTTAGGGTGACGTGTCACACCTTGGACACGCTTATTACCTTTGTCTGGCAGGGAATCTGACACTGTGCAAACAGCTTCCCTGGTACCATGGCACATTCCCTGAGCCACTGAGTCAGAGGTTGATAAGTGTCCCCCCCCATCCCCTCCAATTGCCCTTTATACAGCTGCCTTGGTCACACCCTGTGGCTGGGAGGCAGCAAGGAAAGGCATGAGTTAAGCCTGCCGGGCTCAGATGTTGTAGGGTAGTGGTTTTCAAACTTTTTTCTTGGGACTGAGTTAAAAATAGTCATTTATGCCTATGGCCCAACAATGACGTCTTTCAGCAATGCTTTCCAGTCTTTTGGTGGCTGCAGCATGGGGCACCATGACCCAGTGCCTGAGGGTCTGTGACCCAATATTGGCTCCCAACTCTAAAGTTTGCAAACCTCTGCTGAAGGGCAATTCAGTTGGGTCATAGCAACAACTGCATGGCTGCTACAGCTCGCTGACCACAGAAGGCCCCGCAATACAGATCAGGGAGGCTGGGAAAACCTGTCTGATTGACACAGAGGGGTGCAAAATATTTCCAAGGCAAACATGAAACTGTTCTAAATTGGGATTGCTGTGGAAGCGTGAGCCAATAGTTAGAGCACTCTCCTGGGTCTTGTGGGCTCCCTTGCCTGCTTTGCCACAGATTGCACGTGTGATCCTGGGTGAGTCATATAGCATCTTGGGGACCACGGCCCCCTGTTCTGCGTTGACAGGCCAGGTGCTTTATTGCCCAAGTTCTGCTCCTTCGAAGTCAGTGGAAAGATTCCCCCCAAACCCTAATACAGGCTCTGTGGGTATAGCAATCAAACTAACTTTGTATGTGTCCCTGCTCAACAGTGCCTCACCATGGTCTGCTCTTGTCTTTCTCCCATTCAGGTTGTGTTCGTGGAGAACACAGGTACCCAACCGGAGTCACATACAAAGAAAACTGCAACCTCTGGTGAGTACACCAGGGTCCTGTACACTAATGGCCAAGCTTCTTTGCTAATTATTCCCTGAGCTGCTAATGAGGTGTTTGCTGCAAGCTGAGTCAGATGACTCTGGTTTCTTTTTAACCTGTGTCCTGCAAATTGGGCCCACTCCTGACAATTTCCAGAGCAGCAGCACCATGTAACATCTGGTACATCTGCAGATCATGAGCCCAACCCTGGCTGAGACCATGCAGCCTAAAATTGAGGGGCAGGAGGGTGGCAAGCATGTGACAATCATAGCTGTATAAAGATCAGGTCTGAGCATCTCTGGAAATGCCCCTGTCCCTGATCCTCAGAGCACTGGAAATCTCCTCCCAAGCTCCAGTTGCAATTGTCCGAATCATCTCAGGAGCCAACTCTCACTGACAGTTTATCAGCGTGAACGTAGGGGTCGGATGCGCTCAATGTTGAAGCCAACTCTTCCCCAGCCAGTTCCCTACCTCCTGGAGTCACATAGGTCAGGCCTGGCCCAGGGTGGGAGCTTTAAGTGCTTAAGGTTCCTGGCTGCCTATCCAGCAGGAAGGGAGGTGTTTCTCAGCCGGGCTGGGCCTTTGGGGCTGAACACTCCTCCTGTCAAAATATTTTGAGTCCTGACCCCATGTAGGACTTAATAAATTGTGCCCCATCTGGCTTTTACTCCAGATGTGTCTGCATCGTGTGTGATCCCTGCTTCTATCTATCTATCTATCTATCTATCTATCTATCTATCTATCTATCTATCACCAGCACCACCACCCTCTCCCCATGGCAGCTGTTTATAACAAGACCTGCTGCTCTGCTCTGCTCATCAGGTCAGTTCTGAGAGTGAAGCCATGTCTACACTGGGGGAAGTTTCTCAGGCCAGGGTGGACACTGTGGACTGCAGCAGGGTGAAATCCTCTCCTCAGGGTTAATAACAAGGTGCTCCAGTGGGCTGGGTAACGCTGTGCAGCATGCAGAAACCAAATGAGGAGGAGGGAGAAAGCACTGGAAAGCACTTGGAAGGCAGCAGAATTTGAACTCTGACTTTTTCCATCATCTCCTGGGTGCAGGGTGGGTGGAGTGATCACCAGGCAGAAGGGCCGGGAAGATCCCCTGGAGTTGTAAGACACAGAAGGAATGTTGGGCCTGGGAGAAGAAACTGCAACCCCATCATCTCAGTTGTTCCTGAACCCCCTTCTCACAGCACAAACATTGTCCCACTCCCAGCAGCCCCCAGGAATGGAGATGCTGCAGCCTCCAGAATTGAGCAGTTCTCAGCCCTTGCAGCTCTGCAGACTGGGTGGGGACAGAGACAGCGAGAGGAATCTCCCATGATTTGTTACTCTTCAATCTCCTGCTGTTTTCTAGCAGATTACAAACCCTCTCCTCCCTCTTCCTGGTTGTTGAGAGCTAACTGTGAGTGAAGGGAAGGTGCAGGGGCACACAGCTCTGCACTGATCCTGCGGGTAAGGTTCAAGTGTTCCCTTCTCACCAGACTGCCCTGTGGCTGCTGAAAGCCTCTTCCTGTGTGTCTGGCACACACATGGCCCTGGGGCCTGTCTAGACCATAGGCGTCGCTGGTGCCAGGCACCAGTGCCCCAAGTCCAGCGGGGCCCCACCTCTCCTGGTCTCTGGCTCGATGGGGCCGGAGGTCCAGGGCCCAGCCATCTGTGGCCACCACAGCCGCTCCTGGCCGAGGATCCTAGGCCCAGCCGCCCATGATCGTGGCTGCCGCTCTCACCCCATCCCCATCCCCAGCCAGGAATCCAGGGCCCACCCACCCGCGGCCCCATCCCCAGCCGGGGATCCTGGACCCAGCTGCTCGTGGCTGCCGCTCTCAGCCCCGTCCCCGGCAGGGGATCCGGGGCCCAGCTGCCCGCAGCCACTCCCGGCCCTGTCCCCAGCCAGGGGCATGGCCTGAGGCCAGGGGGTGTGGCCTGGGCTGGTGTCCCGGGTCCTTTCCCAGGGCAGCAATGCTTCTGGTCTAGACAGCTGGTTCAGGGAGCTGTGGGAGGGGGCAGTCATCCTCCCCAGCTCCTTTCTTCTCCCCCTCACTTCTTTGTCTGGGGAGCAGGGGAATCTCCACTCCTTCACCCAGGCAACACTCCCACCCTCTCTCCTCTGGCCAGCAGGGAAGGTGTCAGTATCCTTCAAAGGGAACAGTCATCCCCAGCTGGGAGGAAGGCAGGGCGAGATCTCCCATTTACCTGACTTCTTTGCCCTGTCCTGCCCAGCATCCCTGGGAGGGAAGGATTAAAGTGGGGGGTCTCCTTCGACCATTGCTCACATCATTCAGTTACGGGTGTCTACGTGCCACAGCGCATGGTAGCTCAAAGTCTTCAGCCTTAGTCTGTCAGGTCAGGGCATGCAGCCAAAGGCCCCTCCACACCGCAACTGCAGCTATATAGGTGAGCCTGACCCTGACCCTCCCAATTCCTTTTTCCGCCCTCAGCGATGGTTGCAGATCAGCCAAGAAACTTACATAAACAAGTGCCTGTCTTCTACCGCGAAATTCAAGATGCCTGGTTTCAAACCTGGCTTAGGATGCTGCAAAGCTTTCCCACTTGATGATCCGCACAATAAATGTCTCGCACGCCTCGGTGAGTCCCATCTTGCTGAGAGCTGCCCCCTCTTGCGCCTCTGATCCCTTGCTGGGAGCAGCGCGCAAGCCTCTGATGCTGCCCGAACCCTGAGTGCTCCGCCGACTCACCCATCGGCCTGAGCACCAGAACCCTGGGACCGATCTCTGGTGCCCAGCCTAAAGTCTCAGTCAACGCCCCCGTCAGTATCGTCGGGGCGCCGAACACTTTTGTTGTCTAACCAACCTGGAACCAAACCCAAAGCAGCACCACCAGCGGCACCGCTGATGCCTCAGGCTTCTGTGACGGTGCGGCTGCATTCTCTGGTCTGGGTACTGGCACAGTGGAAGAAAATCAGCTCAACGTTGACCATGGCACTGGGAGTGCAGTCGGCTCAGGAAGCGGTACCACCCACCAACACGGTACCGCTTAGGCCGCTGCCGGCACTGCAACCCGGCGCTGGGGACTGCTCCCTGGCCACCCCAGTGCCGTCCAGTCCGCCTCCAGTACTGCAGTCCGCTGAGGACTGCTTTCTGGCCTCCTCCCCATGTTCCTCCCCGGGGGTGTCGGTGCCGTGCTCCCAAGCCTCAGGGGCCCCGTCCCATGGATCGGCATTGACTTCGCCTCCAGCCTTGGCATGCTCTTCTCCACTCAAGATGGTAATAAGGATAGGAGAACATTTAGGGAAATGGCGCCGTAAGCACCCTCCCTTGCCCACGCCTCGAAGCAAGAACAGACCGTTGGGCCTACCTGAGCCAGCAGGGCCTTCCCCTTCCGGTACCGCACCGCAACCTAGTCTAGGCCGTTCCCCTCCATGCCATCTGGAGGCCGGAGTGTCTTTTAATGACTGGTCTCACGATTGGCTGCACATAATGGCCAACAATACCCTAATCTCACAGCACCGCTCCATCCAGTCCCCCTCGCAAACCATGGACTTGGAGTTCTTGGACATGAACCTGATCCCGACTCCACACATCGTAGTAGATCACTGGCCCGTTCTTCATCTTCACCTGATGAATACACCTTTGAGAGACTGATTGACTGTAATGAGGACTCTCGTGCCCACCAGGAATTGCTACACCACATGGCAGCAAACCTGAACCTGGAGCTTGGAGTCATCCAGGAGGAGACAAACCCCCTCTTTGATGTTGGCCAGAGGGCCCCACCTGCTAAGGTGTCTGTCCTGCTCCACGAAGGGGTATACAGCATTGTCAGGGCCCACTGGCAAACCCCCTCCTTGATCCCGCTGGTATCCCGGGTCACGGACCGTAAGTACCACGTCTCTCAGGACAGGTTCTTCTTTCTGTTCCAGCACCCCACTCTGGAGTCGTTGGTCGTCAATGCCATGAACCAGAAAGAGAGGTAAGGTCAACTAGGTTCCCCTCCTAAAAATACGGAGGCAAGGAAACTCGACCTGCTTCGCAGGAAGGTTTACTCCACAGAAGCCCTTCAGCTGCGCATGGTAAACCACTCGGCCCTTATGACAAGGTATATCTTTCCTCTGGAATGCCATGCAAGGCTTCTGCAGCATTATCCTGAAGGATCGCCTTAGGGACTTGGACATGATGCTCGACGAATGGGAAATGGCATCCAGAGATGCTCTGATGGCCATCTGGGATGCCGTGGACACAGCCTCCCATATGATGGCATTGGCTGTGGTAATGCGTTGCTCGGCCTGGCTACAGGGCTCGGGCCTACCACCACAGCTGCAGCTTACCATTCAGGAACTCCCGTTCAAAGGCCCTGACCTCTTCACTGAGTCCACGGATGTGAAGCTCCACGGCATGAAAGACTCAAGAGCCACACTCCGGTCACTGGGGATTTACACCACACAACCTAGCAGACACTCTCTAAAACCCCATCAGCTCCTCCAACAACAACTTCAGCAGTTAAAACAACAGGTTCAACTGCAAAGTACATTCCCAAGGTACCTCCTGTTTCCCCAGTGCCACCTTGGAGACATGGACAAGGACAAGGTCCGTTCAGGAAAGAATGAGAAGTCCCACATTCCCCAATCAGGTAGGCGTGGCCAGGCCTCCGAATGCTCATTGGGAAGAAACAGCGTTTTTTTACTGTTAATATACAGCCAGCAAACCCATGACCCAACCGGTCTCCAATCGCTTACACCGCTTCACACACCAGTGGGCCAACAGCACGTCCAACCAGTGGGTCCTTGAGATGGTCGCGGAGGGGTATCATATTCAGTTTCTTTCGATTCCTCGGGACAGAAAACCGCCCCCTTGTCCAACCCTCGGAAACCAGGAACTATCCCACCTTCTCAAGATCAATTGCCAGAAACTCCCCTTCCTCGGAGCTATAGAATAGGTTCCCCAGCGGGAGTGGGGAAAAGGGTTTTATGCCTGATACTGCCTGGTCCCGAAATCCAACAGGGACCTTCGACCCATTCTAGATCTCAGAGCCTTAAACAAGCACATAAGGAAAATAAAGTTCCGCATGGTTTCCCTATCACAGATCCTCCCGTCTCTGTCTCCCAGGGATTGGTTCGCAGCCCTTGATCTGAAAGATGCCTACTTTCACATAGCCGTAAGGCCCCGCCACAGGCGGTTCCTAAGGTTCATAGTGGCAAACGACCACTTCCAGTTCACTTCTCTCCCTTTCGGGCTCTCCCTGGCTCCCAGGGTGTTCACAAAGTGCGTGGGACTGGCATACTTGCGCAGACGGGGCATAAGAATTTACCCCTATCTGGATGACTGGTTAATAGTCAGGAAATTGAGCTCCCAAGTAGAGCTTCACATCGGAGCAGTAGTGAGGCTCTGTGACTATCTGGGCCTCCACATAGACCAAGAAAAGTCAAAGCTCTGCCCGTCCCAAAACATAGAGTTCATAGGGGCGCGTCTGGACACCCGCGAGAGGTTAGTGTTCCTACCCTGCTCCAGATTTAGGTCCATTTGCACCATCATTATGCAGCTGCAAACGTCCCCCGTGACCACGGCCCGCCGGTGCCTGCAGCTCCTCAGCCACATGGCAGCCTCCACCTCAGTGATCCAGATGGCGTGCCTGAGGATGAGGCCTTTCCAAATCTGGCTTTCCATGGTGTTCCACATATGGAGGGACTCCCTGAATAAGGTACTGTTTGTCCCCCAGCATACTCTGGGGACACTTTGGGTTTGGAGGGATCCCTGTTTTGCAATGGGGGGCATTCCCTTCAAAGACCTCATGCCCTCAGTAACCTTAATAATGGATGCTTTGAACACAGGGTGGGGGGCCCACATCTCTGGGGGGCTCTTCACTCAGGAGCTCTGATCCCACATGGACGGTCCTCTCCACATAAATGTGAAGGAATTAAGGGCCATCAGGCTAGCATGCTTGACCTTCCTCGACAAGATACGGGGCAGGTCAGTCCAGATCCTCACGGACAATACCACAGCTGTGTTCTACATGAATCGGCAAAGGGGGGTCCACTCCAAGCCACTTTGTGAGGAGGCGTGCAAACTCTGGGAATTGGCTATACTACACAACTTCACCCCAATGGCCTCCCACCTAGCGGGGGTGGACTCACTAAGCAGAAAACTGCTAGTGAACCACAAGTGGTGCCTTCACAACAAGATAGTCTCCCTCCTGGTAGACAAATGGGGTCTCCCCCAGATAGACTTGTTTGCAACACAGAAGAATCGCAAGTGCCCCCACTTCTGCTCCCTCAGGGGCCAGGAGAAGTGGTCCCTCACCGACACCTTCCTCATCAACTGGTCGGGGCTCCTGATGTATGCCTTCCCACCAGTTCCCCTGATACAGAGGGTTCTTTTCAAAATTGACAGGGATGGAGCAAACATAATACTAATAGCTGCGGACTGGCCCAGACAGCACTGGTTCCCACTTCTGCAGGACATGTCCATAGAGATCCCACTCTGCCTCCCACAGTGGGCAGACCTCCTGACACAGGACTCGGGGCGCCTTCAGCACCCAGACCTGGGCCGCCTACGCCTGACAGCCTGGATGCTCTTTGGTTCAGTGAGCAGGAGAGGCTCTGCTCAGACAGGGTTAAGAAGATCCTGGTTGGTGGCAGATGACCATCCACCGGGTCCACATACACAGCCAAATGAAAGCGATTCTCCATTTGGGCTCGGGACAAGGGTGTAGACCCTATTTCAGCCCCGATTCACCTGATCCTCGATTATCTGCTAGACCTCAGAGAAGGAGGCCTTTCTCCTTCCTCACTGAGAGTCCATTTAGCAGCAATTTCATTTCTCCACGAGAGCGTGGATGGGTATTCAGTTTTCTCCCATCCCACCTCCGTCAGATGCCTAAAAGGGGTGGAGAGACTTTTTCCCCAGCCTCATAAACCCACACCACCTTGGGACTTGAATATCATCCTCCGGGTAATGACAGAGCCCCACCCTATGGACCTTTAGACTCAGCCACCCTCCTGGTCCTGTCCTGGAAGGTAGCCTTCTTGGTAGCAATCACCTCTGCTAGAAGGGTTTTGGAGTTGAAAGCCCTCTCCTTGGACCCCGCCATATACGAGGTTCTACCCAGATAAAGTGGTTTTACGTCACCACGCATCCTTCCTCCCTAAGGCGGCCACCCTCGTCCACCTTAACCAGGAAATTTGCTTGCCAGTTTTTTTACCCAGACCCCCAGGTTACACAGAACCAGAGGAGGTGGCATATGTTGGACATGAAAAGAGTGCTTCTAACTTATATCAAGCGCACCTGCCTGGTCTGCAAGACACCCCCAACTGTTTGTGGCGGTCGCTGAATGTAAGAGAGGTTTACTGGTATCCCCACAACATATCTCTAAATGGATTGTGAGCTGCATTAAAGACTGCTACGGAAGGTCGAACACACCCCCTCTTGGAACTGTTAGAGCCCACTCTACCAGGGCCCAAGTGTCCTCAACAGCCTTCCTTGCCAAAGTCCCGATCCAAGAGATCTGCAGGGCTGCTATGTGGTCATTGATACATAACTTCACAATGCACTACGCCATCGCCCAACAGGCTAGAGATGATGCCGCTCTGGGCAGGGCTATACTCGGTGTGGGTAGACAGTAACTCCTCCCACCATCCATTGGTACAGCTAGCAGTCAGCTGTAACTGAATGATGTGAGAAGCGCTCAAAGGAGAATGGTAGGTTACTTACCATTAACCGTCCTTTGAGATGGGCTGCTCACATACATTCAGGCTCCTCCCACCGTCCCCACTAATGGAGTTGGCGAAGGTATATGGGACTGGGAGGGTCAGGGTCACAGTCACCTATATAGCCGGGGTCGCGGCGTGGTGGGGGCGTTGGCCTCATGCCCTGACCTGACAGGCTAAGGCTAAAGACCTTCCGAGCTACCGTGCGCTGTGGCACGTAGACACCTGTAACTGAATGTATGTGAGCAGCCCATCTCGAAGGACGGTTACTGGTAAGTAACCTACCGTTCTCCCCCTACTTGCTGGCAGGGCTGGGCCCAGTGTCTGCAGAGCTGCTGGCCCAGCTCTGTTCTGTCTATACTTGGAGAGCTCCGTTTGGCCACTCCTTAAAAGGAAGGGCTGAAAAAGGCACAAAACCCAACGGAGCTCTTGGAGAAAATACCAAGCATTTCTTGGAGTGCGGTTAATGCTGGAGGGTGCTTGTGAGATCTCCCCTTGGGTGCCAAGATTGGAGGCGTTGGAATGGTGGTTATGCTGAGGGAGAGGGGGACGGGTGGTGCCTGTGAGAGGGAGGAGCCTCAGGGGCCTGCTTTTGTTTCACTGCTCCAAGGCTGTACCCTGACCCTGAGCTGAAGCCCTCCCCCCTGCCATAGTGGGCTCCCCACACAGCTCTATCTCATGGGGCACAGGGCACTTGGGTCTGAACAAGATACCATGGGGTCTTGCAGGCAAATTTAAAGGTTTCCATAACTCAGGCTGAGGTTCTGGGCCCCCATAACCTAGTGCAGATGGGGGGTGGGCCAGATTTTGCAGCCTGTAACATGCAGGATGTCAGAGGGACCAAGGTGGTTCCTTCTGGCCTTAAAATCCATGAGCTGGTCCTGCTATTCCTGTCTTGCCTGGCATCTTCGAAGCATCTGAGGAAGTGGGATCTTCTCCCACGAAAGCTCATGCAAAAAATAAATCTGTTAGTCTTAAAGTGCCACACAACTGCTTGTTGTTTTTTTTCTTCTAATGCAGCCTGGGAGTGCCCAGAAAAGTTGTGTCAGTGTATATATACTCATAGATCAAGCAAGGGTGTGAAAAATCCACACCCCTGGGGCTGGAGCTGTGCAGACGTCTCCCCTGGCAGAGATGTAGCAGGAGTAATGGAAGAATGGTTCCTTGGAAAACCTGGAGATCCATTGCTGTCAGCCTTTCCTCTGCAAAGTGACCTAGCTGTGGCAGCATGGTTTTGCTGCTGCAGCTTCCATAGTGTAGACATGGACTGACTAGGTTTCCCTAGAGGTTTAGTACGGACTTTCTAGGGGTCTGTGGTTTTCACACAGGCTGATAAACTAATTGAAAGGTAGCGATAAATGTTCTAAACTGGGATCCAGCCTTGGAGCTTACTGCTGTTTGTAAAAGCCTGGCTAACTTTCCAACTCATTAGTTTTCCTCTCATGCACGCACCTGTGCATTTCCAAGCTCTGGCAGCAGCCTGCAGGGAAGCAGGTCACGGACTCATGCGAAGGACTGGTTTCAAGCTTCCTGGCCCCGTTTTGCAGACCTGCGTGGTTCCAAAAACATAGGGAGGCTGCCAAACTCATAGCTGATTCCGTGAAGGCAGCATCTAACCCTTTAAGTGCTGGCTTGCAGATGGAGAGTATGTAGATTTGCTGCTGGGGAGGATTTTTTGGGGGTGCATGGGAAGGCTTTTAGTTAGAGTTCACAGCCACTCTGGAGTTGTTATCTGTGCAACAATGGATGCGGCTTCCCCTTAGAACTAGTACAGGCTGCCCCCCAGAGTAGCTCCCTCAGCTTGTGTTGTGGGGAACACATGGTTGAGGCAGCTTTGTGTCCAGTCAGGAAGCAACCACACAACAGATCTCTAGCATAGGTAGATATCTAGCAGCTTCATCCCACACTGATGGCAAGACTATATCCACTTTCCTGACTGACCTTGGTCTTATCTCCTTCTCTTCCCAGCACCTGCAGTGGGAATGGCCAGTGGGACTGCGAGCAACATGCCTGCCTCATCAGTGGTGAGATGATTGATGCCATCAACAGAGGGAATTATAGGTAAGAGCCATTTGCCAGGAGGGTGGAGAAAAACCTTTGCCATGGCCTTGGAAAACTTGAAGGCTGGAGTTGTCAACAGTTTTCTGAGGGTCCACAGGTCAGCCCACTGCTCTGAGAAATCTGCAAAATGCTGGGCTAGGTTTGCTGTTGGTGTTTGGGTCACTTAGAGCTCCCTGCTGAGGTCCTAACCCTGTTGTGCTAGGTGTTGTACACCCATGCAGGAAGAGATGGCATCCACAGAGACTGCAGTCCATGTAGACAAGCCAGGCACAAGGTGGGAGGAAGGTAGAGGTAATTACAGAAAGGAAGTGAGGTGCAGAGACTTTGCCTACACAGGTCAGGCTAGGGTCCTGTGCTGCCCAAATGAAATATCCTGATGACCCTTTTGATTATGTTTTCAGTGCAGATAGGACCCCAAAAGGCAGCATGTTCTTCCTCCCGCATATGGCAAAAAAATTCCAACCCTTGACCACAAAAATATTGATTTTTTGGGGGGGAAAAAGAGGGTCATTACTTGTTTGAAAAATTGAGTCCAGCTCTTGGGGATAGCTGGTACACCCACTGTGTTGGCACTTCACATCCGGGGTGAGGGGTGGAATCTCTCCTGAGATGGGGGAGTGTCTGTCAACCAACACACTGTAATTACTGTGCTGCCAAATGTCCCTGAGCCCCCACAGAGCACTGATAGGTTCATGGTTAAAGCTCTGGCCAGACACCTGGGTTCAGGGTCCATCCTTGTTGTAGGCCACTAATGTGACCCTCAAAGGTGGGTGGGGCTGGTCCACATACAGCTTCTGACTGAGCCAAGCGGTGTCTTCTGTGCCTGGTGCTGTGAGCCTGCCCCACGCTTTGCTTTCTAACCTGGTTCATGCGCATCCCTTGCTAGCTGGAAAGCTGCCAACTACAGCGACTTCTGGGGTATGACTCTGGATGAAGGGATCAGTTACCGGCTGGGGACCATCAAACCGCCCAGCACTGTCATGAATATGAATGAGTTGCAGGTGAGTCTGCCTTGTCTGGTCATTGTCTTGAATAGGGTGACCAGATGTCCTGATTTTATAGGGTCTATCCTGATATTTGGAGCTTTTTCTTAAATAGGCACCTATTACCCCCTCCCTGATTATTCACATTGCTGTCTGGCAGGGCCATAACTATGGCGGGGCAAAAGGGCAAGGCCTTGGGTGAATGGTTTTACAGGGCGCCAAAGCCATGCTTACACAGAGAGGTCCTGACAGCAAAGAAGTGGAGAGTACTGTGCTCTGTTCCTCTGCAGACAGGAGCTTGTGCTAGCCTGACAGGTTAGGTACTCCCCTGCCAGGACAATTTAGTGATTTGCACCTCTCTGCCTCTCTCAAGTCTCTTACAGCTCCTGGTATTGTGTAAGCTGCCCAGGGGGCATGCAAATTGCTAAGATAAGTGTCAGTCTGCTCTCAGCTCAGCACCCCCTCAGGTTTGCTGAGACACAGAGTAGCTCCTCTCTCTGTTCTAGAGGAAGAGAGGAGGGCAATTTAAATCCCCTTCCAGGCAGGCAGCCTGTGCACATGGCATGGCTTTGACTCAGTTTCGCTCCCCTGCCCACCAGCACAGGTGTAAGTACAAGGTACCAGGGCTCAGGGAAGGGAAAGGAAGCTAGGGGGTGAGGTGGGTGGCAGGCCACCCAGGGGGCCCCAGGCCAGGGTGGTGCCCCAGAGGACAAATAAGGGCCACGGCAAGGGGGGAGGGGCTGGCAGAGAGACAATTTGGGGTGAGAATCTGAGCAATACTGGGGGGTGAGTGAGTGAGAGACCCAGATGGGACAGTAGCCGCCCAGCTGCAGTGGTGTGGGCCACAGGGTGGGGAAGTGGGTTGCTTTGGGGCAGGTGGTTTAGGGGAAATGGGGGGTGGACAGTTTTGTGCTGGGTTGGGGGGGTGGCTAGGAGGGCCTAGGTGGGGCAATAGACATTCAGGGTGGTTTTGAGCCAGGTAGGGCACTGAGGTGTGGGGTGGTTTGGGGGGCAATAGCAGGGGGCTGTTTTGGGCCAGGTGAGACAACAGCAGGGGGGGAAGAAGTAACTCCAGGCTCCCTGTAACAGCTGGGAGAAGAGACTGGTAGTGGGTTTTTGAGTTGGGCGGGGGGGCTGGAGCTGCTTTGGTTGCGTGAAGCTCTCTGAAAGAGTCTGGGCTGCAGGTTGCTGGCTGTACCATGGATGGGCTGGAAAGGTGAGAAGCAAGTGCCAGACTCCCTACAGTGGGTCTCTGAGGTGTTTGAAATAACTCAGGTTTCCAGCAGAACTTTCATAAGAATAATTTTTAAAAACTGTTTAAGAAAATTACTTGTTCATAAAAATAAATAGTGTGCAGTATAAGCCCTCCTGGAACATGATGCTATGGGAAAAGAGATGGGGCTCGGGGAAGATGTCATTGAGAGGGTGGGGGAGGAGAAGAAAGGGGGCAAGTGCATTGGGGGTGTGTGTGGCAGATGAATGATGGGTTGCTGGTGGTTGGAGAAGTGTGTGATGGATGAAGAAATGGGATGGAGCCATGGCAGCTGGCACCTGGAGGAGACAAGGAGGGATGGCATGGGTGGCTATAGTCATAGTCACTTACAAAGAGCCTTTCAAAAGGCATCAGTTTCTTGAAGTGACTGATCTTCCTCTGTGGCTGGCCTGTGGATCTGAGGAATGGGGACAGATCCTGCCATTGATAGCTAGCAGCTGGGCAGATCCTTCTGTTCTTCCTACCAACAGGCCCTGGCACCTAATGCTCACAGCCTGCTATAATCCAAAGGGGTAGCCATGTTAGTTTAGTTCAGTAAAACAAACAAACAAGGAGTCCTGTCGCACTTAAAGACTAACAAATTTATTTTTTGCATGAGCTTTTGTGGGAGAAAATCCCACTTCATAGAATCCTTCCTTCTGAGCCACTGCCCAGTTTCCTTAGATGTCAAGACCCTTGTGTATGTGCATGCAGGTAGGAGGCTGATGTTAACAAAACTTGGTGGTTTTATGCCAGGTCTTTTCTCTGCTATGTTATGTTTCACATAAGAATAGAGAAGTGCTTTGTTAGATGAATCTGCAGCTAGTCTCATGCAGTGGTGAGGCAGGATGCTTTAAAAGCTTTCTTGAGAAGACTGCTTAACATACATGTTACTGTAGCTGTGGTATTTTGGGGCAACTGACTGGCTCCAGAGAGGGGTAATGAGTTACTGAACCTTTCACTTGTGGCTAGTTCAAATCCAGCTCAGATTAATAATGATTTAA
Source organism: Podocnemis expansa (assembly GCA_007922195.1). Taxonomy (NCBI): domain Eukaryota; kingdom Metazoa; phylum Chordata; order Testudines; family Podocnemididae; genus Podocnemis; species Podocnemis expansa. Next base: position 52,022,117 of record ML681963.1, on the reverse strand, counting down.
GATTATGAAAGTGCTGTGTGGTGGTGGTATGTGAAAAAATTGTTAGTCTTAATCCATTTCCTGATGGACAGACTTTTACAGCACCAGGACATAAATTAAGAGCAGAGAGAGCAGTAGATGAATGGACCATGGAGACTGGACTTCTAAAGTTTGAGATTGAAAGGGGTAGTTGTGTTAGTCTGTTGGAGAGAAACAAATAGAGTCCTGTGGCACTTTTAAAGGCTAAGGGTATGTCCATACAGGCTTCTTATTTCGAAACAACAGAGGTTGTTTTGAAATAAACGGCACGGACGCACCGTTATTTCAAAACCGTTAAACCTCGCATCTAATCGAAATAGCCGTTGTTTCGAAACGGTTGTTCTGAAACAACGGCATTCGGACACGTTGTTTTGAAACAACACCATTGTTTTGAAACAACTGTTTCGAAACAACATGTCCGAATGGCCTAACAAGGGCTATTTCGAAAGCAGGCTTTCCCTTAATTTGAATTAACTTATTTCAAAATAAGGACTTTATTTCGAAATAACTCATTTTGAAATGGGTTATTTCAAAATAATGATGTATGTGTGGACATAGCCTAACAGATTTATTTATCACATGAGCTTTTGTGAGAGAAAATCCCACTTTGTCAGACACGCTGAAAATGAAGCATCTGATGAAAAGGGATTTTCTCCCCAAAAAGCTCATGAAATAAATAAATCTTTAAAAGTGCCACAGGACTCTGTTTCTTTAAAGTTTGAGAGTTTGCATATCTGTGTTTTACTGAAAGCAATAAATGCAGTTTTGTGTTTTTGTTTGTCTCAGTTGTTTCTGCTTATGCATTGTGTTCAATTACATATCACTGTGTTGCATTGTGTTCAATTCTATATTGCATTTTATTTAATTATCACATTGTTAATCACAATACTTCTTGTGTTATGCAGTGTTTTCTAGTTTGTGACAATAATTAATATGCATATGGTACTGAGAAGCGCTTGCAAATGCCTACCTGCGGTAGGGCCCGCACATGCATAAAGGGGGCCTGGACAATATGGAAAGGTGGCCCAGAGATTAGGTGGGTTCTGGGGCCAGTCAAATTATACTTTAACCATAAGGTATGCTCCATTCCTTTGCTGCCACTCCTGGAAGGGCATACTGGTGGCGGGGTGTGGAGGCCCAGCAGTTGGGGAGGCACACCGGTTGGCAGCAGGGGACAGATTGGGCTATGTGCTGACAGTTGGTGGTGACTGGGGATGGATTCCGGCTCTGCACCATCTGGCAGCAGCACAGTGTTGGATCAGGTCCTGGGCTCAATTGGGCCCTGGGTTGGAGGTGGGGGCCTTTGGGACTGCTTGCTCTGGGTGACAAAAAGTCTAGTTATGGCCCTGCTGTCTGGTCACCCTAGCCATCCACGGGATGAGGGTGAGGCGAGGGGTTGGGTTATGTCCCTCTACCTCCCTCATCTGGGGTCTTTAGCTCCTCCCCTTGGTTGCTGCACCTGGGAGTGACTCACCTGGCCTACAGCCCCTGTTGCCCAGCAGCTCACTTTGTGGCTCAGCTCTGTCCTCTTCCACAGGCATGTACTTTGGGGGCCATCCACTGGTTTCATCCTCATTGAGGTTCCACCAGAGAAACAGAGGGGGATGGATCAAAACACTGCCTGAAAAGGCTGCAAGGACCAGCCAGCCCAGCCACAAGCTTCTATGGCCCTTAGCTGTATAGTTCCCAAGAGTCTCATGCTCTGAAATGATTTGGTGCCTGTGGGAACATCTCCCTGTTGTACAGTTGAGTACTGAGGCACAGGGCAGAGTAAGTGACTTGACCAAGGTTATGTTAGGAGGCTATGCTCAAGCTGAGAATTGAACTCATGGCCCAGCCCTGCACTGACCCACCTTCCTAACCAAGGCGGGTCAGGCAGACAGGCAGCGCCCTCCCCCTGCTGCTGGAAATGGTTTCATGCTTTTGGCTGAGGGCTGCTGCTCTTGGCTGTTGGTGCTTAACGAGGTCTGGAAACTTGAGGCTGTCCTGATTTGATTTCACCCACCCATAGCCCTTCACCACACAGGCTTCATGTTTCTGATATGGGGCTAATGACCAGGAGGGGGTCACATAACAAGGAACGTTATCCAGGGGTACACCTGCCCACACACACCCCTGTAATGGGGTAAGGAGGCATGTTCTCTGGAGGAGGCTGCAGTCTCCCCAGGGGAACCTTCAGTGCAGGGACTCAAAGCCGTGTCCCCTGCTTAGCAGATCCAGTCTTTTCCTTTCCTTCCCCTCTTTGTTTCCCATCAGAAGCAAGCTCCCTGTGGGCCTCCAGGCCCCTGCTGTGCTGCTGAGTCTGCAAAGCCAGCCTGATGCACGGTGCATTAGCCCGGACACATTCTGTCCCCAAAGACTCCTGCTAGAACAAACAAACAGGCAGTGGCTGCCGGTGCACAAAGCAGACATGGAACATCACCCAGGGGCTCTGCTCCTGTCCAGCGCAGCCCAGTTTACCCTGCAAGGTGGCCTCTGACAGAGCATGAGGCTGAGTGATGGGGCGCTACTCCCACTAATCCTTTTTCAAGTGCATTCTTGGAGAATAAGATGCTGTTTTTCCAGAGGGGAAGGGAGGTAGGCAGGAAACTCTGGCTGCCAGCGGATGGGACAGAACATAACTCCAGCTCGTGCTATTGTTTGCTTGCTGCTCTTTCTGATTGTCTCTTGGCACTTCTGTTTGACCTAAGACTCAAGGATTGGCTAAGCCAGGATAGGAAGTGGTGGAACAGGAGGAAAGGCTGCTGTCTGTGTGCAGGATGATTTCATTCTGCTTTCCCATGACCAGGGATTCCCTGTGTTTGCCTGAGCCAGGTGCAGGGGCTGTGTGTACAGTGTGTGAGGGCTTCTGCTCGATGTATGAGCCTGAGGTTGGGAGAGAGCAGATCTTATTATCATTCTCCTTCTGGGGTGGCAGAGATCAGGGCACTGGAGAGGTAGCACGCTCAAATTCCACTAAGGACCTGAGGGGGAGCATTCCCAACAGTGCCTCCTGGGGATGATGGCAGTCATACAAGGCTGTGTGGAACCCTGGCCAAGCGTGTCCAGCGGGTGAGCTGTACTCTCCCCTGCTCTTGCAGAAGGGAACTAGTGATTCAGAGATCTCTACAGCGGAGTCAGAGACCTGGGGCGCAATCCTGCCTGGGTATCTGCTTTATGCACTGCAGGGATGGGCCAAGCCTGTACGGCCTTGGCGTTTATGCTGTTCTCCTTCATTGGGACGTCTTCCCACCTTGCAGGCTGGGGGCCTAACCTTGAGACCATTGAGATGCAGGGGATGGGAAGAAGGGTGATTTCACTGCTGTTATGGTCTGGCTTTATTTTTCTCGGAGCACATCTATCACTGGCCCTGTCTAGAAGAGATCACTCAGGGGAGAAGATAGCACAAGCATCACACCATCCCCTCTAGCTCTGGGCTTCCACGCCCAGGACAGCATTGCTTTCCAAGGCTGCAGCGTCCTTCACTCCCTGATCATGTGTATTTTTAGAGACGCTTCCTGATTACGCAGAAATGCATCCGCCCCTGGGAATGGCCGGTGGCAGTAGGGCCTGGACAATCAGTGCCCAGGAGGGACTCTGGAATTCATCCCTAAATGAAAGGCAGCCATTTTTTCTGCAACTGGAGGGTAACGTGGGGACATCTGCAGTTCAGCCAGATTTTGAGGAAACCTGCTGTTCTTACAGTAGCTCTAGAAGCCAGAGCCTGAGCTCACAGCTCCAAGTGCTTGGTGCTGTACACGCCCTGAGAGACGGCCCTGCCTGAAGTCCCAATTTAACATCTGCCAGGCGGGTGAGGGTTGATTGCCTGCTCACAGGAGGCTTGGCTCATGCGAAAGGCTTTTGGCAAGGAGGGGAGAAGGGAAAGAGTACTGGGGAACGGGGAGAGGCCTGGACTGTCAACGGGCCCTGGGATATCCTCACTAGAAGGGCTCCTCTCTTGAATGCATCCTGGAAATCCAGCTGCCCTGGGCCATGGTGTCCCCTCATTGCTAAGTCTCCCTGTCTTTGTCCCGCAGATGAGCATGGACACAAACGAGCTGCTGCCCCATCATTTCAATGCTGCTGACAAGTGGCCTGGGATGGTTCTCCCACCCCTAGACCAGGGCAATTGTGCTGGATCCTGGGCTTTTTCTACCGCAGGTAAGATGCCCAGTGTGGAGGGGTGCTTGGCTATGTGTCCCAGCAGGAGGCTGATGGTGGCAGGTGGAGAGAGTCGGGGCTTCTGTTGCTAAACCTGGTGCCAGGGCTTGGGTGGGGGAGGTGGTTGTGACAGTGGTGGCCACCTTACCTACTCACAGAAAGACCCCTGTCCCCTCCACCCCATTGCTGCCAGGGATCAGCATGGTGAGTAGAATGGGCCCTGGCTCCCAGTTGTCCTAGACTTGATTTTGCAAAGCCAGCACCTCCTGCAGCTTTGGCCCATCCATAGCACCAAGTACCAGCTTCTCTCTGCCTCAGATCAGGCCCAAGTGGATGAGGCTGGGGACCAGAGGGGAGTGAGGGGAGAATGGTTGTATTTGCTGTTGTAGGAGTTTCCTAACCATATGAGTTTCCTCCAAGCTGTGGCTTCGGACAGGATCTCCATCCATTCCATGGGGCACATGACGGCTGCCCTGTCCCCCCAGAACCTCATCTCTTGCAATACCCATAACCAAGGGGGCTGCAGCGGGGGCCGGATCGACCGGGCCTGGTGGTATATGCGCAGGAGAGGGTGAGTGGGGCCACCACAGGGCATGGCTGCTTCATTACTTGGGTTTAGGCTGGATTCAAAGGCATCGGCAGAGCTTTGGGTGGGAGGAAGCTCCACAGTGGGGCAGGGGACAGCAGGGTAGAATTGAGAATCAGCAGAGAAGGGTCTACAAGTTCGGGGCTTGGATGGTGGGGGGCTGCAGCTGGGGTTGGAGATCTAGATATGAGGAGGAGAGTGCAGGTCAGGAATAGCCTGGAGGCTGAGGCTAGAGCACAGGCAAAGCTGAGGGGACAGGGGAGGGAAGCCCAGGGCTGGAACAGCAGGAGAGCTATGGGTTGGGATCAGAGGGCACTGGAGAAGAGTTAGGGAGGGCGGGACATGTTGCAGTGTGCCCAGGAACACGTTAAGGTTGCCCACAGAATTATCCACCCTGTGGCAGTCACCTCCAGTCATTGCTGGGGCTGGCATCTTGGTCCAGCCATCCTGGGGATGCACCAGGTGTCCTAATCCTCCCTGTTCCATCATTGTCTCTCTGTCAGGGCCAGGGGACAGCTTGTGGGTGGAGTCTGCCGGGGCTGGCTCTGTGTCCCCACGCGCTACCCTACCTTCCTCTCTAACCCCCACCTCTTGCCTGTCAGGGTGGTGACGGACAGCTGCTACCCCTTCACCAGCCACGAGAAGGACAGCACCCCCTCCAACTGGCCCTGTATGATGCGCAGTCGCTCCACAGGCAGAGGAAAGAGGCAGGCCACCCAGCGTTGCCCAAACCCCCAGACCCACTCCAACGAGATCTACCAGTCGACCCCTGCCTACCGCCTCTCCTCTAATGTAAGTGCCTCTGCCCCATACCCAGGCTACGTGGTGGGTTTGGCCAGAATCCTCTGTGGAGTCCAGCTCCTGTAGGGTTAATACTGGCTGGACCTGGACTGTTAGCATCTCCTGGTCTATGTGTGAGCCAGTCCTGCTCTGTGTTCGCAGGAGAAGGAGATCATGAAGGAGCTGATGGAGAATGGGCCTGTGCAAGGTAAGGGATGTGCTGGCTGGACTGGACCCACCTACCCTCTTCCCCAGTGAGCCACCCCCAGAAGAGCCCCTTCGCCAGGCCCTGGCACAAACTGTTACTCGTCCTGGACTATTGCAGACTAGAGGGGTTCAGTGGCTGGCTTCCCTTTGGGCCACTTCTCTCACCCACTGGGAGTGGGATAAAAGGGGCACATCCCTTGGGCAGCTGCCCTCCATCACTGTCCCTGGCCATATCAGGTGCCCGTCTTCAGGACTTCAGGATGGAGCTGACAGGAGATACTTTGGCCTCAACTGCTGGGCTTTGAGGATTCCCTGGGGCTTAGGTATGGAGCGTTCTGTGCACCAGGTGGTTTTGTGCAGGCTGACCAGTGGAAACAGAAGGCTTTGCTGGGGGAAACGTCATTGCTGAGCAGCTAAGCAGGTTTTACAGGGTCCAAATTTTGGACATAGGAGCTTTGTGAATCTTGTGCTCAGCTGCTTTGGGATGAGTGCGATGGAGTATGAAGCTATGCAGAATAGAATAGACTGACCTGTTCTGCATGGTCTGCTACGTTGAGTGTTCTCCACCAAAGGCCAAGTCCAGTACCCATGCCTACCATGGCTCAAGCCTCATCTGGGGAGCAGGATCCCATCATGTACAAAGAGGAGGCAAGAATTAGATGCAGCTTTGGTGTGTGGGGCTAGGGCAGGACCTTCTCTTTGTACTGTGTTTGAACAGCTCCCAGTACAGGGAGTCCTGGTCCCAGGTCATAGGCCCGAGCAACCTGTTATCAATCATATTATTATGGGCATACCTAAGGGCTGAGATCCCACTGTTCCAGGCAGCCTGCAGGCACCATGCAGCAGGCCTATGGCATTTTGTCTTTGCAACTGTTCTTTTCAACATTAAAAGAAAAAGTTGTTGATCAGTATGTAAATCACTGGCTCTGTCCGTTCCATGGACTATGCTGGAAGACCTTTGCTTGCAGTCTGTAGTTTCTTTACAGTTTCCCAAGAATTTATTTGGGTTATATAATGACAATTTAAAAAGGCGGGGGGGGGGGGAATCAAAGTGAGAAATTAACTTCTCTGCTTTCTGGGTAAACATCAGGATTAATATTGGAGGCCAGAAAAAAAAGCAACAGCTAGAGAAAAGTGAGAGTGGTACAAGTAAAAACAGTTGAATACTGTGGTTTATTTCATGAATTGCACACTAGTGCTTCACACGTGTGCATGCTCTGCATTGCCTCACTTTAACAGACCGCCTTGCATTTACATTTAGTGTGATTTATTATTAACCAAAACACATCTACCTGCTGTACTGGATTTTCTTAACAACATTGTTTTTTCGTGATGTGAGTGGTCCAAAAATCAGTAAAAACCAAACACTAGCTTTTTCAAATCTGGACATTTCTCAGTAAAAACTTAAAAACAAGAGTGCTAAGTGCACCAACAGGAAGCTAGGGCCCCCCCATCTCAGGACCACAGTATACCCACCCAAATGCACTTGTAAACGCCTTGCATGCACCCTCCACACACCCATGTGCCCTATGCAGGAAGGACAATGTTGTTTAATATTTAACAAGCTGTTTGATCGGTAAAGTCAATGCACAGTAAAAACATAACCAAGCTGATTAATGGTCTCTGACACTGGGCCACTTGTCCTCTCAACACAAATGGGGTCTGCTTGTTGCTTGGACTGTGTTCAATGATTAACTGCAGGAAATGAGTTCAAATCCTTATTGGTTGGATTTTTAATGTGGATGACTCTAAATTTTGTAAAACTTCCCTTGGCATGACTTTAACGGTAGTCCGAGAGGAAGGGAGAAATCCTGTTCAAAAACCCTGCTGCGTTCTCCCAACCTGCTTTAGGCACCTGTGTATTTTCAGCCTGGCTGACTTTCCATTTAGATAGCAACCAAACAGCAAAGAGTGTACATCAGGTCTGCTTGGGGGAGAGAGTACAGTGTGTGTTTCTGTCCAAAGGTGCTGCGTTAAGTGCTCTCACAAAATGCCAAAGGAAATTTAAAGGTGCAGTATACACCATCTCACCCCACCAAGGTCACCTAGCTACTGGCACCAGGGAAGCTCATGCTAGACAGAGGCTAGAAGGGGACAGTGTAGGACAAATTAACTGAGGTGGTGACCCCATTGGCATTATGTTTGCTGACACCATGGCTGTGCTGTGCCTTGTACACCTAGCTCCTTGCTCTCTCCTGCCTATTTGCAGCCATCATGGAGGTTCATGAGGATTTCTTCGTGTACAAAAGTGGCATCTATTGGCACACGTCGGTGATGGCTGGAAAGCCAGAGCACCACCGGAGACATGGCACCCACTCAGTGAAAATCACAGGGTAAGGAGGGCTGGCCACTGCCTAGCAATTATGTGTGTGCACACAAGCACCTGTGGTGTCAGGCAGGGTTATGTGGATGCTGGAGAAGGCATCAGAGAGTTGGGGAGGGCTGCATGACAGTTGGAGTTTGGGGGGGGGGGCAAAGGGGGGGGGGAACTGTTAAGGTGTTTACAAGGTGCGTGAGTGTGCACCCTGTGGCCAGAGTGAGGGGGCGTTGTTGAGAGGCTGTTGACCAGCTGGGCATATTGAAGGGAAGGTGTCCCATGGAGTCACTGGGATATGTGCAGAAGGGGCAGAGCACTGTGTGTTTGGCGGGGGAGGCCAGAGAAGTGTCTGCAGAACCGTGCACTGGCTGCCCCTGCTTGGCCTGTGAGTGGCATTGAATGCATGCCAGGCACCATCTCTGGAATGAGGAGCTGAAGCACATTGTGGGGCCCTTCAGGGAAAGCAAAATCCTGGAGAATGACTGTAGCCAGACAAGGCACTCCCCTTGAGGTGAGGGAGCTTTTCCTCTGGCAGCAGAGAAGCAGTCAGGTAATAGGGCTCATCCCCAGCCCCCCCAACTCAACCCCGGGCAGCTCATCTCTGGCAGCCATGGGAATCGAGCAGGGTCTGCCTGGCAGAACAGTCTCCAACCAAAGAGACTCCCTGCCTGCCCAGCCCATGCAAATACCAGGGTGGCCCCCATGCATGCAGGATCAGGGATGGAGCGGTGTTCAGAGGGGCCAGGTGTTGGGGAATAGCCCCCTGCCCCCCCCACATGGCCTGCACCGGGGAAGCATCCCTGACTGTATGGATGCTGGTAGCTATGTGGTGAATGGCAGGAGCACAGGTGATAGTTTCTCTGTTGGCACCACCCACCTCTGCCCCCAGGATGGCACAGACAGCCCAGCTTCTTTTGGGAGTGCAGCCCAGCCTGACTTGAGCTCTCCACAGATGAGTGCAGGCGCTGCCTTGAGAAAAGCTCTCTGCATGGAAGACACTTTTCCTGCTGTGGAGGAAGGGAGTCCCTTCCTTGCACTGAAGAAGTGCATCAGTTGTGGGGGGTGATGGGAGGGGGATGTGAGTCCCATACTTATGGCCCAACATGCAACAAATTACACTCCATGGCTTTATGTTGCTGGGGAGGGGGTGGCTCAAAGGCCAGTTTTGCACCGATTGAGCAGGGAGGCAGGTCTCTCAGAGATCAGGCAAGCTGCTCTGTCAGTCCCCAGGCTCTTGGGTGGGAGATAGGGCCTTGGGGCTCCGTGCCATCTCTGCGAGCCAGGAAACCAGCAAAGCTAAACAAACCCTCTGGCCTCAGCACCTCTCCAGCCCGTCATCTTGATTTGCACTGCAAGCAAACAGAACGTCTCTGTGGTTACGCATTCCAACACTCACAGCAAAACACTCAGGATAGGCACCAGCCCTGTTCCAAGTGAAGGAAAATCCTGAAGCCCAGGGCAAGCCCCAGACAGACAAACAAGGAACATGCATGTTCTCTTGATCTGCTCACAGGAGAGTCACAGGCAGCTACTTGCAAAAGAGACCAGAATCATGGCCAACCCATCTCCAAGTGTGCAATGGGAGAGTGGGGCTGGCGAGCAGGGTTGCCTCTGGTGTGTTCTGGCAAAAGGTCAGAGCAGGATGGTTAATGGGACCCCAAGTCTGCAGTCCCCTCCCCGTGAGTTTGTTGGGTCAAGTTGAACTACGCTTGGGAGCAAATGAAAATGAAGGGCTTAGATGAGCCAGGTACATCTCATCCAGAGGCTAGGGCCTGCTGAGATCAGGATCAGAAGGGCCATGGATGGGCCATGAAAACTAAGCCGTGCTGAAAGCGTCCTTCCAGATTGTGGGCTGGGGGAGCTGATGCTGCTGTTCTCCCCTACTGAAAAATTAAATGCAGGCCTTTGCTCCCAGAGCAGTCCAGCTGCTGCCTTCCCAGGTGCTAATCAAATTCATCACCTTGCAGAGGAGAAAAGTGCCAGAACTTGGCACTGGTAGCTTCTGCTGTGCAAAAAGAATGAAGGAGCTGGACCCACCGGCTCTGTGCTTCTTCCTGCAACCCAGAACCCATGCCTTTACTGATCTGTTCCTTTCATTCCTGCTGCAGGTGGGGAGAAGAGAGAATGCCCTCCGGGCAGACTCAGAAGTACTGGGTGAGTGCCACTCTTATCCCCTCCTTAACCCGGCCATAGGCAATGAAGAACCCTCTTAAATGCTGGGGGCTGAACAAATAGGTTGGGGTGTGGTGGGAGGTGTTGAAACCCTGTGAGGCAGTAAAGAAATGGAGGCTGGTTGACAGAACCTGAGCAGTGATGGACAGGAGGCGTGCCTGCCTTCAGGTACTATCTTCATTGTACTTGGCAGCTTTGTGAGTGCTTGTGACACCTCAGAGGTGCCTTCAACACCCCCCCCCCCATGCCACGTGCCCTCCAAACTTGCTCAGTTCTCTAGCCCTCATCCTGAGGACGGTTGCAGATCTCCTGCATGGGGAGGGCCGGTTATTATGTTGTGGAGCACAAGGAGCATGCAAAGGCTCAGGAATCAGTGGCTGTATTCAGTACGACTGGTCTGCTGGACTCCCCAGACCAGACCAGTGGTTCCCAGCTGGCACAGACTGAAGCTAACATCTTTGTTCCTTGCCTCCCTGCAAGGTGGCTGCAAACTCCTGGGGCAAGCACTGGGGAGAGGACGGCTACTTCCGCATTGCCCGTGGCACCAATGAGTGTGACATAGAGACCTTCGTGGTGGGAGTCTGGGGCCGTGTCAGCATGGAGGACATGCATCAGCGGAAGTGAGCCAGCCAGGTGGCCTGGGCTTGCTCTTCCTCCTGCAGCCCCAACAGTGTGCCACGAACCCAAACTGTGATCTGGACCTGCCACAGGCACCGGTAGGAGGTTCTGCCTTCCTCGCTACCAGCCCAAGGGATCCAGGAGGATCCCCAGCCGCCACCAGCCTCTCCAAGGACCACACAGGGCTCTGCGAGGCCTGGTGCCCCTGGGGCCTGCACAGACCCCTGAGGCTACTGAGGAATGTCTTAAGAAAAGAGGCTTTTCCCTCTCGGTGACTAACCCTTAGCCTGTCTGCCTCAGCCGTGACTCCTCTCTAGCAGGAAACATGCTGGCAACCCTGTTCCCTAGTGAAGTGCAGGTCAGCAGCCAGGGCTGGGGCCTGTTTTTGCTCCTTAGGCATGGCCTTTATGCCGCAGCATCCCAGCACCCAAGCATGCTGGCTCTTCAGCCATGAAGACTTGACTGTCACTCTCTGTGACTGGGGCATGAGGCCTGGAATGAAAACAGGGGTCCGCACAGTCCTTTCAGCCTCACGGAGAGAGGGAGACAGGCCAGTTTGGTTGGTCACCACAGCCTCTTGGGAATGATGCTGCCACCTTTGGGACATGCCCTCCCCGTACCTCAGCCCCATCACCCATTGCAGGGCTTTTCTCCAGAGGTATGGGGCCATAGGGCTCCCTGGACCCCCACTCGTAGATCTCAAGAAACCAAGTTGTAGTTAACCCTTTCATCTCCTCAGGATAGGTAGCCTGACCCTCATGCATCAAGGCACAGGGAGTGCCCCTGAGCCAGGCCCTTGTCTCCTCCTTGGTGGGGTGTTTGTCCCTTTGCCACCTGCCAGTGGGCAAGGAGCTGGCACAGCCAATACAAGCCTTTCCCGAGAGCCTCTCACATTAGCACAGAGCCAGGTGGAGAGGGGTTACCTCAGCTACACTGCCTGCATGGAGCTGGGCAGGGTCTGGGAATAACTGATGCCATCCTAGTCCTCGTTCCCCCTCAAGCCAAACTCCTTAACACCCAGGCCAGCACATGCTGTTGGACAGGTCCCCCTGCTCACCCCTGAGATCCCACCCGGCTCTCCCGCTGCAGTCATAGAGTCATAGAACTGGAAGGGACCATGAGATGTCACTGAGTCCAGTCCCTTGCACTCATGGTAGGACCAAATTCCCTCTTAAACCATCCATGACAGGTGCTTGTCTAACGTGCTCCTAAAAACTTCCAGTGATGGAGATTCTACAACCTGCCTAGGTAACTTATTTCAGTGGTCCCCACCAGGTCTCCAATTGACCTTCCAATTTCTCACAAACCTTCCCTCCTTTCTCCCATCCTTCCACAGCCCCCTGACCTGTCATCCTCCTCCAGGCTGGAGCTGCTCTCAGTGTCTCCCAACATCCCTGGTCTCTCCCGGTGTCCTGTTGGGCCCTGGGCCAGGCTGGCTTTCTGCTGACACTGAGGTCGCCATGCGCTCATCCATGTATGATCCGTGTTGTGCACTTGAAAGCGCATCCCCAGCCCCCCCTTGGCTTTTAACCCCCACCCAACCTTTTGTACTGGACAGCAGGGTCTTAGTGCCTAATCCTGGCCCAGCTCAACAGGCATTGTTGGGAGCTGCACACTGCTCTGATGTTTTTGCTTGCTGCCCTAGCTGGCTCAGTCCATGACCCTAAGCTGCACCCTTTCATGTCAGAGACATGGAGGTTGTTAAAACAGCCCTCGGCTTCCACTTGACTGGGTCAGCAGCTCAGGGCAGGGAGGACTCAGAGCTGCCTGGTCCAACAGACTGGCTTCAGAGGATCTAGGCACTGTGCCAAGAGTGAGGACCCTGCGAAGGGGTGAGGCAGAAGGCAGGCTGCAGGGCAGGTGGGGGCATGGAAGGCAGGAGAGACAGGAAATTCAAGGCACTCTGGCCCTGGTCTCTGGGGCAGAACTGGGAGGTGTTGGATTTAGAGGCTTCTGCTGCCACAGCCCCCCGGGGCCCGCCCCCCCACACACACACATTGATCCAGTTCCGCACAGGCTGACATTTGCCCCAACCACACAGCCCTGGGAGCTCGCTGTTTGGCACCAGAGGCCATTTAGAGACAATACCCAGGGACCAGGCAGCTCTCTGTACTGACGGTGGGAAGCAGAAAGCTATCAGTGTTGACCAGGCCTTTGGATCCAGGTCAGGGCAGAGATGGAGCAAGGCAAACTGGCAGAGACCTGGTGTCTAATCTTTCCGTGACAATCTCTCATACTGACCTTGGTGCAGGTTTCCTGTTCCCCTCCATGATGCCAGCCAGGCTGAACTGCATGTCCTGCCTGTGCACACTTGCCTATTTGGATTTCTTCTTTTGCCCTCTCCACTCAGCTGGTGCCTTCTTTTAGTGAATCCCATTGGCCAGCTCAACTCTTAGCTACAAATAGCATCAAAAACTGTGAAATCCAATAGGCTGCCCACACCCCCACCCCAATCTCTGTACCCATCACCCTGGCTTCCTGGCTGAGCTTGGAAATCCATTTGCCCTTGTTCAAGTAGTGATGTTGAAGTTAGAGGCAGAGCTGGTGCTTCTGTCAAAGGCTTTGAGGGAACTTTAAAAGAGTGCATGCACAAAATGCACATGAACCTATGCATCTTCCCTTTCTCCATATGCAAACCTGTATTTGCACACGTGAATAGGCCTTTGTGTCTTTCACAAATGAGAGTTGTGTGTGAGGGGATGAAATTTGCCCCTGTGCAAATGTGGTGGCACACAGGCTATGGACCACTTGTTGGCCCTAAGCTATGCCACGTGCTGGCTGCCTGATTTCACACCAGCTGCATTTGTGGTGGCCTTTAACACCTACATCTTAATTGTGGAGCCAAATAAACCATGACCCCAGAGGAATGGCAACGTTCTTTCACCTGCCGGTGCAGCCAGCTTCAAACAAGGCCTCAGCCAGGGGCAGTTTGTGTATTCACCACACCAAATGGGTGATGTCCTCACAGCAGAACCATGCAACTCTACTAACAGTCTTAACTGAGTATAAGATAAACTCTTCCTCAGCTTGCCACTTTCCAGGATGATCAAGGAATCTGCCTTGTTCGTATGGTGCTAAAAGGCCCAGCACAGGAAAATGTCCATGACTGCCGGCCTCAATTTGGGGAATTTATCCTTCTGTCAATATCAGTGGCAAAAACCCCCAGTATTGACTTCAGCGGAAACTGGATCCAGGCCATTGGTCAATAATGCGTTACACTTTGCCATATTTGCTGATGTACTCAGCTTCCCAGAGGTGCTGTGTGGCTGTGAGCCATGTGTGCTGTGTGTCTCCTGAGCCAGCGTCCCCGTCCATGCAGTGAAGAGGAGAGCTGGCCTCCAAAATGTGGCTGATGTTTTGTCAGAACCATCTGAGTTCTGAGATGCTGCACTGGCCCAGCTTAACCATTAGTCTATATCCAAAGAAAACCAAGAATGCAATCTACCTGCCTAGCTAGCTATTTGGCTACACAGAAGGGTTGTATTTTAAGAATCTTTTGTATTTATTGTGCTTTTTATCATTTGTCCATAAATTTATTGACACCTCTTCTGAGCATAGCTGTTTGTTTATTGCCCACAGGGTGAGCCTGATTTCTACTGCTCATGTGTGGCCATCTGTGGGGATCCTTAACCCACTCCATCCTGCTGCCCTTAAAATTCAAACTCTAGTGAACCATCAGTTCAGAGGGTGTCAAGATGATTGGTGGATCCATCACTGTCCACAGCCCTCCTAGCTAGGCCACCAGCTGCACACAGCTCTCTAGCTAGCTAGCCATCGCTGTACTCACCCAGCTCCTGGCCCCCACACCTTTCTATCCACATAGACGCCTACCAGCCACCCCCTCCGATCTACCAGACACACTCTTCTAGTTAGCGTTCCATCCCCGTCCACTCCACTCCACCCATCCAATCTATCTCTGTCCCCTTAGAGGATGTCTCTTTCTAATCCCCACACACACCCCTCTATCCACCTATCCTTCTCACTCCCCATCTACCCATTCATCCTTCTCTTCTCCTTCCGTTGACCCATTCGCCTCTAGCCCTAGTCACATCTGTCTAGCTCCACATGGACCCTTCCAGCTAGCTCTTCCTCTCCCCACACACCCTGGCTTGCCCTCCCTGCCACCAATGGTCTTTTGAAAGCGCTCTGGCTGTCCCTGGTATTTCATGGCTCTCTTCCCACTCAGTGATATCTAAAGCCTGGGCCTTGGGGTTTGCATGCTCACATGCTGGGTTAATTTCTTTTGCCTGGCACTGGGTGGGAGGAAGCCCGTGGCTTTGACCCTTGCCCTGGGAGTGGCAGATTGTGCAGTGCCTGCCCTCCTGCCCCGCTTCTAGTGCAGGAAGCAGCTTTGGTTGTCACTCTGGGCACCCAGGCCTGCCTTGATGTTGCCCACCGCACCCCCAGGTGGTGCAGGCAGCTCTGGCGCTGCCACACACACCATGCACCCAAGGTCGTGACGATTGTTCTGGTGCAGGGGCTCACAAGCTGGCTGTTTGCAGGACAAACATCAGTTCCACAACTGCGGAGGTGGGAGAGGTCACAGCAGTTTCCTGAAATGCATGACACACGCTTAGGTACATGTGTGTGCCGAGGAAAATGCTCCCATCACTAGGCCAGCTCTGGCAACACACAGCCAGGTGGCAGGGCTGGCTGGGTCCTCTGTCACTGATAGCAAGAGAGAAGTTTAAAAAGAAATCTGATAAGTCTGCCTTTGCCAGGCATGCTCCCTGCCCTGCTTTGGAAGGGTGAAGGTTGGGGGGGGGAGGAAGGCTGATATTTCCAGCAATGGAGGGGGACTTGCTGGCCCCTCCCCCTGCTGTGAGGTCAGCCGCCTGGAAGGAATGTGCTGGCGAGATAAAGGGCCCTGTCATTGTCTTGTTTCCTGTTTTGTCAGGACACTGTGACCCCTGGCAAACCCCGGCCATGCTCACACCAGAAGCCTGTGCCAGGAACATGCAGCCAGACACGCTAATGAGCACAGTGGGGAGGGCATCCCTGCCCCTGCTGGCTCCCGCAGTTCGCACCCACCACTGCTAACGTCAGCGTGCTCACACCCCACTGGCACGTGCAAGGGGGACATCCATTCACATGTGTCTCTACGTGCCCAGCACCATGGAGCATTAATGCACATGCGCCTGCACACTCCATACTAAAGGTGCCCTGTGCGGCTCTGCTTCATATCTCCAGCCTACTCCACAGGACGGTGCGTACCAGCCCACATGTACACTGGGGCAGGGTGGGGCAGCCCGCATTCTGTACAGGCCCAGCCTTGTTACCAGTACGGTATACATGGTGTCTTCACAGTTGTACCCCGCACCCCCCACGTCTGGGCCTGTCCTTGGACTTCCCTCTGTAGGCTTTATCCCCACCGTGCTGCAAGATGGGTGGGGCAGGGTGGGCCAGCCCAGCCGCTCAGGCCTGTGCTCTGCCTTGCCTCTCGCCTTCGGCAGTGGGGGGGTAGGTGCCCCTGGCAGGGCACTGGGGCCATGTTGGGGGTCCCTGGCAGGGTGCTCTGGCCATGGAGGTAGCCGAAGACAGGGACAAGGGGCTGGCGAGGCACTGGGGCTGCAGGGGGAGCCAGAATGCCAGAGCCGCAGAGGAGGGTTTGGGGGCTCCGGCAGGTGGAGAAGGATGCTCCTGGGGACCCAGAGCCATGGGGAATGGGGTAAGGTGTCATGGCTGCAGGGGGCACTGAGGGTGGTCTGGGGGCCAGCAGTGGGGCGCTGGAGTGGTGGGGGACGTGCACAGAGGGGGTTGTGGAGCCAGTGGCAGGGAAGCCGGGACCATTGGAGGGGATGGAGGTGTGGTGCTGGGGCAGTGGAGGGGGCTTTGGGGGGGGGCCTATATGGTAGCTAGTAACAGTATTATATTAATTGAGTGTGCACCCCAACACCCCCACACACACCTTCCCCTGCCAGGGGTTTAAAGTAAGACAGACTACGCCAGAATGCTGTTCTGGGGCCCACGATTTTTAGGGACCAGCGTTCCAGCACCCCTAAAAAATAGAAGAACACACCGCAACACAGTGGTATGGTGCATTGCCCCTCACATTAACCCCTGCCTACAGCCCCCCACCCCTCCCATTTCAAGTCCCAGGGAAGCTGATGTGTGGGGTGGTCAGGGACCACCCAGGACCATCTCTGTCCCATAAGAAGTCAGCGTTTTTACCTGCCCACCCCCTGGGGCCACCCCCCCCTTCCCCATCCTTGTAGCAGTAAAGACACAAGAGGAGAGCGCCACCTGGTGACCTCACGCCACGTGCGCTAGGGCTCAGCCAGCCTGTCCCACCCCAAGCAGATGCACGCATATGAGGGTTTTTGCCTGTCTTTGTAGCATGGCCACAGTGCACTTGCTGCTGGATTTGCTGTGCCTTGATGGCTTTAAACCAGGGGCTGGCAACCTAAAAGAAGACAAGCCATTCGCACTG
>ML681963.1:51902087-52004749 GCA_007922195.1 Podocnemis expansa | reverse complement strand
CCCCCCCCCCCCCGCCCAGCTGTAACCCCTGTCCCACCCTGGTCTGGAGGCAGCCTAGTGCCCTACCACTTCCATAACACAATCAGTGTCAAGATCTCTCACTGAGACCCTTCCCCACTGGCCGTGGGCTCCCAGAGTCCTGGGTGCCTTCCACCCCTGCCAGCCCCCCCCCCCGAACCATCTGCCCGACCCCTGATCCCCAGGGCCTTCCCTGCCAGCTCCCCTATCCTCCCCTGGACCTTTCCCTGCTGCCTGCCAGCTCCCTCACCGACTCCCAGACCCTGATCTTTTGCTGCCCTTTCCCTGCTAGCTCCCGTCTTTGACCCCCTCCCAGGCCCCTTCTCCTTTTCTGCCCAGGCTGCTCCTGATGCTGGAGTGGTCTGCTCAGCAGAGTTCAGGCCCCTTCACTCCTGGACACCACCATGCCCCCCCATGCTAAATGGGGGCCTGGGGTGAGGTGGCCTCTGTTCAGCCCTGATGGGATGGGGGGGGGGTCTGTTCCACGGCCCTGCCACCAAAACCAGCAGCCCCGCACTGGCCACTCTCCACCCCCTGGGGAAGTGCCGCCAGTGGAGGCAGCAGCGCAGTGGGTGGGTGGCTTCTGGTCCTAGCCTCCTGTCTCCCCCCGCATTGCCAGGGGCTGCAGCATGGCCATCCGGCCACCTCTGGCCCATGTCATGGGAAGGCAGGGGTGGGAGAGTAAAAACCCCCAGCCTGGCAGCAGCTCTGCTGCCCATGTGGAGGAGTGCTCCCGGCTGTCCTGTCATCTGCCCCTCCTCATGGTGTGGAGCGTGGCTATGTAGAACTGCTGTTTTTGGTGGCAGTGTTGTTCAGCTGCTTCATGCCCCCGCCGCGCCCCCCCCCCCACCTGAACAGGCCCAATCCAGGGCTGGGGGCAAAGTGGCTGAACAAAGCTGGGGGGGGGGGGGTCCACAGGGCTCTGCCAGCAAAAGCAGCAGCTCCGCATGGCTGCTCTGTCCCCTGGGGAGGGGCAGCTGGTGAGGGGTGGGGGGGGGCAGTCTCTCTCCATACCCAACCAGCCCCCCCCACCAGCACTAGGTGCCGCAGCGCAGCCAGCTGAGTGCCCCCCTGCAGGTCTGGAAATACAAGGCGGGTCCGCAGGTTGCCGACCCCCCTGCTTTGCGAACGTCGGTAACAAGCATATGGGTGGGGGTGCCTATCACACAAGTGGCTGGTGAGGTACTTCTATGGCCTGCATTGTGCAGACTAGATCATATTGGTCTCCTCTGATACTAGAGTCTATGGCGATGGAGGGGGCTGCACTCCTGCCCCTGGACTGGGGGGGCACCCCCCCCAACCAATCCTGTACTAAAGAGCAGCCCACAGCACGTGGCCATTGAATAAAACGTAGGTAGGGTGCTGTGCAAAGGGAGAGAACAGTTAAAAGTATGCCTGGCTGCTGGCTTCCCACCTGCTATAAAATTGGGGCCGGGTGCACCCTATCTTTGTTGCCTGAGCCCTGCCAATGGGCTGGACAGATGCATGCATGCAAAGGAGTTGCCCGGTCTGTTCTGGGCCACTGCTGCAGGCGCAGGGGAGACTGGGGGGGGGGTCCAGGATTCACAGCCCAGCTGACAACAGGGTGGTCTGCCTCACTAGGGGCCTTTCTTGTCTCACAAAAGCTGCTGCCCTAGATACGATGCAGCTTGCACTGCCTAGCAAGTAACACTTTAAAGCGGGTGGCTTATTTGGCATTGCTAGCCGTAGCAAGCTGCGGGGGGGGCCTTGGGCCATGTGCTGCTGTATTGCCATGGAGGCAACTGGAGGGGCAGGTGTGCTGAACCAAGCCTTCAAACCAGGCTTGTCCAACCTGCAGCCTGGGAACCAGACTCTGGTCCACCAAGGGCTTTCATCCAAGCAGCGGAGAGTTGCTGCAAAAGCCTGAGTGATGGGGCTGGCCAAGGTGTGTGTGTCAGTCTCCTGTTCCGCACACAGCCAGCTACAGGGTGGTGTGACATGGCTGGAGAGCCGTTCAGGGGCTGGAGTCAATCCCTTTTGCGTGAGCAGGGGCGTGGGTAAAGGGGCAGTGCCCTGAGCAGTTTAAAATCTTGAGCTGGACCTCCCCCCACCCAGTTCTGCTCTCCTCCCACACCCCTAATCCCAGCACCCCATCCTTAGTGGCAAAAACACTTCGGTAGAGCGATTGCTACCCATCAATGTTTCTGATACAGAGTTGCCCAATGCCAAAATCTGTGACCCCCTGCAGAACTGCCAGGGTTTCTGTCCTGTCTCTGGCTGACTGTTCTCTTTCTCCCCAGCAGTGCTCTCCTTTCCCTGAGCCATGCTTGGCGGGGAGTGAGGAGAGTAGAGTTGGTGGGGGTCCCGGCCAGGAAGTAGCTGACTCCTGCCGCCCAGCCACTCTGCTCCCTCCACCTCACCCTTCTTTCCCTCCCCTCCTCTGCCATGCGCCCCTGTCCTGCCTTGCTCCCCACACTCTGCCTTGCCCTCTCATACAGGCACCTCTGCCCCCCCCCCTTCTCTGTACACAGTGCAAGGAAAAGCAATGCCAAATATCACACCAGTTATTTTATTAAAGTTTATTAATAAAAATCGATTTCTATGTTTTGGCTATCAAAAATTTTCTCACTGCCCTCCCACCGACAGAAGAATTGCAACGAGGGGCCCCCCCCCCCCCCCCCCCCCAAGCTTGGACACCCCTGCTTCAAACCCACTGGCCAAATAGCATCAAAGCGGGTGTGAAGGTTTGTGGCTGGTGCTTAGAGCTCTGGCCACCAGATGGTGCTACAGTCATAGAAATGGCTGCGGGCCTGATGCCAAGGCCTTCACCATTGCTGAGCCTTAGTCTACATTTGGGTGCTTTTCTGTAGCAGTCGCACTCTGGTAACGCAAGGAATGTAGAATTCCTTGCATAACTGGTGGCAACTTTTTGATCCACCGGTCCACATCAGGGGAAAGCCAACCACAAATTGCTTGTGGTCAGCTTTCCCTGATGCCCCTTGACCCCCAGGTCTTACAGGGTTGACGTCTGGGCATGGTGCGGTGAGCTCATACGCACTGTGATCTGCTCCTGGAAGGGCGAACTGACAGTGGCGAATTTGCTGCCATCGGTATAGATCTATCTTGAGAGGATGTGCAACCAGTGCCTCCACACCTCCCTCCCTGACCACTGGAGGGTGTGTGAAGCACTGATAAAGGCCATTATTGCAAAGCTGTGAATTGGGGGGTAATTTCAGCTCCCTCTGCATGTGTGGCTCCAGAGTGGGTTTGGGGTTGACCAGGTCATCCTATTTCATAAAGACTGAACCAATGTTTGGGGGTTTGCCTTATGGTCCCTTCCACCACCCCACCCTCAATTTTTTTGCCCTCGCTAGCCGGGCAGCTTAGTGGGGCTGCACTAAATAAACAGGGCAACTGCTGTTCCTGCCCTCTGAGCATAATGCCTGGGTGTTGCCAGGCACTGAGCTGGGGCAAGGCTGAGCCATGGGATTTGGGGCAGGACCCACATGCCACCCATGTTGGGAGGCTGGGAGGGGGGTGGGGGCTGACCTCTAGCACCACATCTGTTGCCTGTGCACTTGGCCCGGTTCTTCAGTGATCAGTGGTGTCACCTCCTCCCCCCAACAGCACCACTGGGGCAGGTTGTGCTGGAAGCAGGACCTGGTCTGGTTGTAGGCTATCCTGTTGCTCCGCTTTCTTGTGCACTTTGGCTGGTGCATGGCCCAGAAAGCTGCTAATTAACCCTTGCCAAATGCCATGCTGCATTAGAGCACAGAAAGGCAAGTTGGGACAACTAGGGGCTGGTTCTGCATCCACTATGCGGCCTACACATCTCATGCTTACACCACTATTACCTCAGTTTCAGGTCCCAGGATTGTCTTGGCGCCGTTAGAGCCAATCATCACACCAACAGTGAAAAAGAACCTTCTTTAATGTAGTTGTGATCACAAATAGGTCCCCTGAATTCCAACACAGTGAGATCCTGATTAACAGAAACAGCGTACATTTATACATTCGCATGTGTCCCCATTGGTTCTTGTACAAAACCATCATTTGCATGTACATTTCTATTGGCTCCTGTACAAACCTCGCATTGTTGCATATGCATAGGTAATTAACATAACTGCCTAGAGATAACAGTTTACAACAACTAGTTACCATTAACTGTCAATCAAAAAGACTAGAAGGTTCCCCAAGAACTAGACGTTTCCCTGTTACTCAACAGGGGGTTTCCATTTTGATTTACCATAAACTCCATTTTGTTTTATCAACATGTTAGGTCAGACACTTAAGCTAGGTTTACCCAACAACCTTCAGGAAAGAATTTATATAATTTTTGAACTGCCTACAGACTCCCCCCTTTTGAGATACTTGTTGAAAAATAACACAACTGTTGTCTCAAAAACTAATCAAGTGAGGAAATATTTATGAGAAAGTAGACCAAGGAGTACTACAGAAATTGCAGTTACTTTAGAGATCACGGAAATGAAAGCCTTGTTGAGTCAAGAAAGGTGATTCTGATAGAAGGTTAGAAAACAGACTAGAAGACTTAGTGCAGAAAGGAAGGGAAAATGAATCTCTGGAGTTTCCCAATAATTACGTCTTATATAAGAATCTACCCCATTGCATTCAGGCAACTAAATCAAGTCTTGCTTAACTCTTGAAACAGTGTCTTTCTGTCTCACAAAACTCAATAAGATGTAAGAAGGAAGAAACAAGAGATCTTTAGAAAAAAATAACATTTCCAAGGTTGGAGAAGAATGAAGTCATGAAGTTAGGAGACAAAGCAGAAATGACACTGTTTCCCATGAGTGTCATCAAAGCTAGTTTTCAAGACTCGGTAGGGGAATCTTCATAAAGAACCATAATATTTCTGGGGGAGTGAAGGCATGGCATAAGATCACAAAGAGCGTGACAACAGGCTGGAAGGCAATTAATACAACAAGAAGAAACAATTGCAATAACTAATAGTGCAGTCCTAATGCCAAACAAACCTTGTAGCCATGAAAAGTTAGGCAACCAAGAGAAAAGGAAAGCCCACCAGTCAGTGGCTTCCTTCATATGGGGAACTGTTGCAATTCGCCCTATGTGTTCTGCTCAGTCAATAACCTCTTGATCATTATCAGGGATATAAACACAGCATTCCTGTCCGATTAAGGCACAGGTGCCCCCTTTAGAGGCAAGGATAATATCAAGGGCCATATGGTTCTGAATAACCATTTGGCGTATAGCCTTTTGTTCTGTGGCAATATCTCGTAACGCCTTGCCAGTCTCATTGGCGAGAAGCTCAACCAAAGCCTGGAGACGATACATGGCATGGTTGAGGCTACGAAACAGGCCAAATCTGGTGAGTAGTTTATAATCCTGGACATATTTGCTTGGCCTGGTCCAAGTCTCAGTAACTGCAGATTTTACCAGATGGACGAGATGATACAACACACCTAGGGGGTACAAGAATAGCAGGATAACAAGATCCTCGCCATTTTGGAGGCAAACAGCGGTATGCTCGATTGCCACAGACCCAATGATGACCAATGTAAGCACACAGTGGCATGACTAAGAATGTATATGGTGAAACTGAACGAGCCCAAACATCATAATAACCTCTAAAATCTGTAACAGTACAATTATCATCAGTACAGTCAGGTGAAGGAGGGCAAAGAAACACATCTTGAAAAGGTGTGCAGGAATTACCTAGACTATTTGTATTGTAGAAAGGACAGCAACTAAAATTGATCCATTTGTCTTGGGAACTTTCCCTTACAAATGCCCCTCCTTTTTCTTGGTTGGGAAGGGGTATTGGCAAATAACTTCTTTTCTTTCAGTGGTAAGCTCCCGGTGACCTGGTGTAAGTGTAAAGCCAAGATACTGAACCTGGGGTTGGCAAACCTGTGCTTTATTATGAGAAACCTTAAAACCTTCTAGGGCTAAAAAATTAAGCAATGAAATAGTACCCTGCATACAAGCAGAGGAAGTAGATGCCCCAATTAAAATAGCATCCACGTATTGCAACACACAAATCTGATCAGGAGACTGCCAGAAACGAAGGCAGTCAGCTAAAGCAGTGCCAAAAAGTGTGGGGCTATTCTTAAATGCTTGGGGCAAAACAGTCCATGCCAGTTGAGCCTTACCCCAATCTGGGCTGTCCCATTCAAAGGCAAAAAGGGCTCAGGATACTTGTGCGATTGGAATAGAAAAGAAAGCATCCTTTAAATCTATAACCATAAAGATGTTGGCACCTGGAGAGATTTCTGTAATTAGAGTATAGGGATTCGGTACTATTGGGTGAACATCTTGAGTTATATTATTAATGGCCTGAAGATCATGAATCAAACGAACACTTCCATCCTTTTTCCGTATACCCATTATTGGTGTATTGAACGCCAACTTTATCGGTACTAATAACCCAAACTGCAAGAACTTATCAATAAGGGGCTTCGGCCCTTGATGAACACTAAAACTTAGGGGGTACTGACAAACACAGACTGGTTGAGCTCCTGTTTTTAGCAATATCAAAATTGGTAGAACATTCCAGGCTCTACCTCGTACCCCATCTGCCCAAACCCATGGTGCCACTGCTTCATCAACTTCAGAAGGAATAAGAGATCTGAGTGTCTGAGGCTGATGTAACAAGGCCAAGTAATTAACTGCCATTTCTTTAGGTACTGTTAATTCACATATGTCTCCGTTAAAGTGCAGAGTAGCCCCCAACTTAGTAAGCAAATCTCTTCCCAGTAAGGCAACAGGACAGTCGGGGAGAAGCAAAAATTGGTGGGAAAACTGATAACCATTAATTTTGCATTGAATATTTTGTAAGAATGAAGCTTTCTGTGTTTTACCAGTAGGCACCTTGCACTCTGGTGCTAGAAGTAGACAACGGAATCCCATAATCAGATGGCAGCACAGAAAAGGCCGAACCACTATCAATCATCATTGGGACTGGACAATCCCCGACCTTTAATTGCACCATGGGGTCTGGCCCCGATCAGGGTTTGGGGGCTGCAATAGACCCCTGGTCCCGTCATTGGGATTTCTCCAGCGTCAAGATTCTGGAGGAGACCCTTGAATCCCTCCTTGTATTGAAAGGGCACTCATTGCCCCAGTGACCCTCCTGCTTACAAATTCGGCACTGATTTTTGGACAGTGGGACTCCTCTACCTCTGTCTGGGCCATCTAATCTTTTGCCACCTCCCCGGCCCTGACTGCCTCCTTGAGATCCTCTTCCGTTAGATGCCCCTCTTCCCCTAAAGGGTGTAGGTTGAAGAGCCGCAATCAGTGCCATTGGTTTGTGATGTTCTCTCCTGTCTTCCCATTTTTCACATTCCTGTTCCTGCCCATTAAATACCTTAAACGCAATTTCCAACAACTGAGCTGGGTCCATGTTCAAGGGTCCCTCCACTTTATTTAATTTCTTTCGACTATCTGGGGCCGAGTTGGAAATAATAACTGAATTGAACATGGATCTATTAGCAACATCATCGGGATCAAGTGTGGTCCATTGCTGGAAAGCCACACGGATCCTTTCAAAAGCTGGGAGGGGGATTCCTCCTTCCCCTGTACAGTAGCATACACCTTGCTCATATCACGTTTTTCTGGGGATTCCATCCCTGACCACCACAGTCATACATTCGTGATATATATTCAGATTAGGACGGTGTCTTTCATTGTTATAATCCCATCGCGGTCTCTGAGTAGGCCATATACCCTCGAGCTAGGGTCCCCCTGCCACAGCCAGATGGGACTGCCGCTCAGCCTCTCTACATCCGGCTGCCATCACAAGAACCCTCTCTTCCCCCATCAATAGTATTCCCAAAAACTGCTGAACATCAGCATATGTGGGCTGGTGAGTTCCACAAATTGATTCAAATAGATTGGCCATCCTTATTGGATCTGTTGAATAATCTGGATTCTGATTTTTCCAGTTAAATAAATCCGATGTTTGAAAGGGTGTATGTTGGAAAGCCCTCTGATATTCACCTACATGGTCAGGGCGGGTATCAGGCTCTACCACTTCACAAAGTGGACACGCATTACTAGGCTCCCCTAGTTTTGTATAAGTGAGCCGTATGGGGACCTGAACAATATCCCGAAGCTCATGCCCACATTCCGTTCCCTGGTCCATTCTTCCCGGACCTTCCTCTTCTCTCCTACCCAAACCCGTTATCGCTCCGCGAGGTGACAATTCCAAGCCCTCTTCAGCAGTGAAGGCCCCTCCTTCATTTGCCTCAGACAGTGGTGCAGATGGTGTATACTTGCCACCCTGGCCTGCATCCCCCCCGGGAGCACAGCCAGCGCCGGGTCTGCATCCCCCCCTGGGTGCGCAGCTGGCCGCGAAAGCAATGGATAGGGAGGTGGAGGAACCTCAGGAGGATCCTGAGATAACACAGGGGAACATACTCTTTTCCTTTTACCCTTTGGTTTTTATCACCATTACCCTTGCCACCCCTGGGCAAGAATATTTCTCAGGATGCTGACAGAGTTCCATAAACACTGTAGCTACCTCGTGCTCATCCCACTTCCCAGACCTTTGCAGAAATAACAACAATTGCAATATCACATTATACTCCAATGACCCAAACTCTGGCCGCTGTACTCGTCCCTCCAACATGTAATACGGCCACCACAAAGTACACCACCGGATAATTTTATCCTTAGAACAATCCTGTAGGCCCAAAATTCGATGGTTCTTTAAAACACACGCCAAAGGAGACCCCTTCGGAATCCCAATACTACCTCCCTGTCCCATTGTACCACCTGACCATGCTCTATTCCTCTTGTGCAGAAAATTTCTGATGGAGGGGGATGTCTCGCGAGAGCAAAAGAAAAATCCGCCACTCACTCACCAACCACAGTGCCCAAAAACTGAAGCAGCGCTCCTGAAGTCCGTACCTGAAAC
Source organism: Podocnemis expansa (assembly GCA_007922195.1). NCBI lineage: Eukaryota > Metazoa > Chordata > Testudines > Podocnemididae > Podocnemis > Podocnemis expansa. Next base: position 51,995,874 of record ML681963.1, on the reverse strand, counting down.
CAAATCCTTAAAACCCCCCAAATTTGGTCTTTTTCACATTTAGGGACTCTAACCAGCTGTTGGCTCGTCCAGTGGGGCCGCCAAGAAACCAGCAGTCTTCTTTCAGAGTGCATGCTACTGCCGATAGCTGGCCACCCAGCCGGAGTGAGACCAAGACCTGCAGAGTCCCGGCGGAGTCGCCAAAACTGTTACCTCAATTTCAGGTCCCAGGATTGTCTTGGTGCCATTAGAGCCAATCATCACACCAACAGTGAAAAAGAACCTTCTTTAATGTATTTGTGACCACAAATAGGTCCCCTGAATTCCAACACAGTGAGATCCCGATTAACAGAAACAGCTTACATTTATACATTCGCATGTGTCCCCATTGGTTCTTGTACAAAACCATTATTTGCATGTACATTTCTATTGGCTCCCGTATAAACCTCGCATTGTTGCATATGCATAGGTAATTAACATAACTGCCTAGAGATAACAGTTTACAACAACTAGTTACCATTAACTGTCAATCAAAAAGACTAGAAGTTTCCCAAGAACTAGACGTTTCCCTGTCACTCAACAGGGGGTTTCCATTTTGATTTACCATAAACTCCATTTTGTTTTATCAACATGTTAGGTCAGACACTTAAGCTAGGTTTACCCAACAACCTTCAGGAAAGAATTTATATAATTTGTGAACTGCCTACATCGCTACATACCCCCTCTTCCCTATAAGCACATGTGCTATGCATGATGCCCCACCACTCAGCATTTGGCTCAGCCACATACTCTGCTCTCCCCTTATAGCAATGCTAACTAGCCCTGATGCAGCCTTTGCAAGGCATCTCTTTGCGTTAAGTGCTCCTACTGACTTCCTGGCAATACCAGGGTGGCGGGGGGGTGGGGGTGGGGGTGTGTGATGGAGACCCCAGACAAACCTCTTGGATCCCCTCTGTCCACAGCCAGTCAGGACTCTGCTACGGTGGAATCTTCTCCCATCCAGCACTCAGGACTCCACGCTACCGTGCAGCCAGCTCCCAACTCCAGGCTCAGAGGGTCCGAGCCTTGCTCTGTCTGGTCTCCCGTGGAGGAGTTTTCCTCCCTCCAGGAGGGTGCCAGCCATCCCAATCAGCAGCGACTCTCAGCCAGTGTGGCAATCAGAGGGTTTATTAGCAAACCAGTTCATACAGCAGCAAGGACAGTTGGTATCAGCATCATCAGAACAACCAGGAGTGAAACCCCCAGGGGATTAGGGCTACACCCCAGGGCAGGGTCCTGTCTCTTGGACCCTCCATTTCCCTCCTACCCTCCTTCCCCTTGGCCCTTTGTTCCCCTCTTCACTCTGCCCACCTCTCCGCCCCCTGGTCCGACCAGCTGAATCCAGTGTGACCAGCGGGGGGGAGGGGTCCCAGGTAGAGGGTCCCTAAACACTACCTCCCTGCCCCCTAGTGGCTCTACCTCATATCACCCACCTGTGTTCCATCACCCGAATAGAAAAGAAAGAGGGTCAACACCCGTGTCTTCCCTTAAGTAAGGTTCCCACTTCTCCCCGGGGGGGCGAGAGGCGGGGCAGCAGAGAAGTGGACTAACAGGAGCAGCTGTGCCCCACTGTGCCTTAGACCCAGTAGAGTTTAGGTGGCATTGATCCATATATATATCTCATTTGCAGTCTCTGTTCCAGACCATAGGCCTGAATTTCAAGAAGCAGCAATGCTCGTCTTTGATTGCAGGAACCTTAGGTAGGATTCCATGCAGGCTTTTCCTTCTCTTCTGGAACCAGCACCGTACAGTCAGTCTACTAGCACTTAGTCACGCACATGAGAAAACTCCACTGCAAAATGCTCCACAGCAAGGAGAGAACATCTTGCTGTCTGCTCATCACTCAACTTCTCTCAGTCACACATGAAGCACATGGGATCCTCTCATTACACCACTGTGGCTTCTGCGCTTAGCTGCTGCTCTCCTGGATCTGACCACAGAAGCAACAGAAAACCTAGTGGAGCATGCTTAATGCTACCACCCACTTAACTTCTGGATCTGATCAGCCAAACTTGCCCAGCAACTTAATCCAGCCTAAAGAGATCCCTAAAAGACATAGCTCCTTTAGGTAGGCGGCTGGGTTACATGTGCTCACCACCACCCTCTGACATACACACAGTGACAATGTGTGTGGTCTGTACAGCTCCAGCACCATGGTATCTGTGTGACCCCTGTCAGAGCCAGCCCACCTGCCTCTGTCATCAGGAGCTAAAGAGCTGGGAGCGGCATGGATGGCATGAACGCCGGGGCAGCCATTAATGCTGCACAAGGCACTGATCGTAGAGTAGAGCTGAAATATGAACTTTCCTGTCCCATGCTGACCCAGTGCTGGCTTGCTGCTCCAGAGCAACTCGTGGCAGGGTTTATTGCTGGTACTCTGACAGTCTCCTGGCTGAGTTGCTTAATCAACAGTGTTTGCAGCACCCTTCTCTCCCAGGGTCAGCTTCACCATCCACAGAAAGTGAACGAGCTGTTTGTCTAGCTTATTGCTTTTCTGCACCAGAGGTGGGCCCTGCCTAGGGCTACCAGATACCAAAGCCTGGAAGGGAGCACAGGAAAGTATGAGAAGGAGGCCATTGGAGAAAACATAGTCTTAATGTAATATTCTTCTGTTTTTAGGGGGCCCTGGAATGCTTTTCCCTAAAAATAAGGTATTCCGTGGCATTCCAGCATACTTTAACCCCTGTAAATAAAAAGCCAGACAAAAATCATGTATTTTAAAATGCCTGACGGATGGAGGATGTGAAGGTAAAAAGGAGGACATGTTCTCCTTTTGCCTGACATTTGGTAACCCTAGGCCTGGCTGATGTTAGGTTTCATCAGCTAACAGCACAGGCAGAGGGAGCTGTAGAGGCAGCCCTGCCTAGATGCTGACTTTGGCAAGACCTCCTTGGCTGAGCTTAGCCCCTTGGTGGGAGTTTGCAGCAGCAGTGGGAGGTTTGACTGGCAGTATGCGTGTCATATGGCACAGGAGGTAGTGCACTGGGTGAAGGGGGGGGGTGGCAAGATCTGGCTGGGAGTGCTAGAAATCAACCCTTAATTCCTGGTTCTACCACGGTTTTCCTGTGTGACTTTGGGCAAGTCACCTCATCACTGGGTGCCTCAGTTTCACCAACTGTAACATCACCTTATCTGTCAGGCTTAGTGCCTTGTTATCTGTGACAAGGTGCCTTGCTCCGTTGGGTGTTAGTTGCTTCTTTCCTTTAATGTTACTCCCCTCTCCCTGCTAACGACAGGGGGCTGTGTTGCTAAGTTTACTTGCAGTATCTAAGTCAGCCAGTAGATGTCATTGTGTGCTGAATAGTTCCAAGTGTGATTAAAGCAAAGTAAGAGCCAGGGTTAGAGCAGCAGCTGTGTGGGACCTAGGTGTCATCTTTAATAACCGCATCCTTTCTCGCACCTGTTTGATTCTATACCTATGCCATGTTACTGATAGACTTCAACCTGGACAGCGCACAATGCAGAGCTGCCAATGTCTAACTCTGGGGTTTGCTGTAACTTTCTGTTAAGACTGTGAGTTTAGAATTTCTTTTCTAGAGTAGGAAAAGTGCATTTCCACCCCACCCCCCCGACACCCGCACACATGTGCTGATAACGGACAATCAACTCAAGGAACTTAGCTGAGATTTTCTGTCACACTTTGCCTCCAGACAGAGCCCAAGCAGTGAAAATTTCAGCACCCAAAGCACCATTTTGGAGCATTCTGCACTTGAGAAACCAAAGCACCAAATTGGAAATGCTGGTGTGTGGATTGCAAGATCTCCTAGATCAGGGGTCTCAAACTCAAATCACCACAAGGGCTGCATGAGGACTAATACAGTAGCCCAAGGGCCACACCACTGAAACCTTTCCATACAATGATATTGGTAATGATCATGTCATTGCAGGCAGCAGGAAATAGCTTCAGGGGCTGCATGTGGCTCATGGGCCACATGTTTGAGACCCCTATGCTAGAGGCTCTCACTGAGGTTAGTCCCCTTGTTTAGGGTGTTGTGGACCAGGTTTTCACCTCAAGAGCTGTAACAGTAGAACTGAGAGTTGAACCTTCTTGAAAATCTAGCTCTTAATTGGGTGCTTAAACTGGAACAATTCTGAAAATTTATCTCTACCTGGACAAGTAGCAAGAGACAGCTGCCAGCCCAGTACAGTGCTGGCACATGTTACTGGTGGGACAGCCTACTGCCATGCTTTCAAGGCAGCCCCTAAGCTGTCTTTCATATGGTAGCAGGGGGTGTTCCTGCCCGTGTCACTTTCCTGGAGAAGGCAGCATGGACCAGTGGAGAGAGCATTGGCCAGATATGAGGACTCTGACTACACCATTGGCCTGCTGGGTGACTTGCTGCCCTGGGGCTGTCTTGTCTATTTAGATTGTCAGCGACTCAGTGCAGAGACCCTGTCTCGTGCTCATGCAGACTCTGTCCAGCACAAGCGCCTCAGTGGTAATAAGCAGAAAGTAGGCGCAATCCCAGCAGAACCACCCTGAGGTCTGTTGGGATGCCATTTGCACAGAGGGCAGAGTCTTTGCTCTACCCTTCCCCCCAGTCTTGCCAGCCACCCAAATGAAAAGGCTCCAGGAAAGATGCTGACTTGAGGCCAAAACCTGCAGCTGCATTTTGGGTCTGCTGCTGGGCTGGCTGTGCAGCGCCCCCTGCTGGTTCCCCTGCTTGCTTTTCCTGGACCATAAGGGCCTTTGCTAGGTCTTAATGTTCTGAGGCTGAGCAGCAGAGGACAGTGGAACATGCTGGCGAGGGCAGTCACTTCCCCCATCCCGGCTAACAGGACGCCCTTGGTGGACACAGCCTCTGTCTGACAGCAGCTTGAATGCCAAGTGCAGCCGGGGTCCTGTAGCCTGACATTTCCCAGTTGCCTGGTGGGACTGAAATTTCTGGTGACAGGCCATTATCCCTTTGCTGTGAGGTGTAATTACCAGCAAGCGGGAAGGGAAACAGGGCAGTGGCAACAGTTCGTGCAGACAGAATGAATCTGCACCATGCAGGACTAATTAATTTCCCCTTCCAGTGCTCCCTGCAAGGACCATGCAGCACAGTGGCACTCAGCAGAGTGATAAAAGGTCCCACCATTGCACATTCAGTTTGGAGTGAGGTACTCTCGCTACCATCAGTTTAAATACACTGGCCTAGACTCTGCTTGGTGTCAAACTGGTGTCAATCCAGAGTGACTCCCTTGCCATTCCCAGCGGCACTGGTCTACCTGAGACCCAAAGCAGCCAGCTCAGATCTGCCCTCCCATTGGTCTCTTTCCCGGGGGGCAGTCATGGCTTGTGAGGTGTCTGACACTGGAACAGCTAGGGCTGCTGTGGGTCACTGGCCTTCTGTGCGCTGATAGAGATGGGAATGGCCCAAGTGACATCATGAGTGCCCCAGGAGCTCTGCCAGTGCACACCTGCTGACACTCTGGGACCAATGGTCCCTCTAAGCTGCGCCCACGCATGCGCCTGTGCATAGCAGCCCTCACTCCCCAGCGCACGCCTCACTGCTGGCGGCACAGGGCCAGCAGCTTTGGCTCCTTGCTGGCCCTGAACACACATTCTTCCAGCTGACAGGGACCCATTCTGGGGAATTTAAAATCTCCCCTGAGTGTATGCTGGGCAGGAGATTTTAAACTTCCCGGCGCAGCTTCCTGCTGGCTGGAAGAATGGCACCAGGGAAGGGCATGCTCCACGTGGCATTAGCTCTGGCAGCCAGATGTGTGGCCTGAGGGGGTCATGGATGGGGAGCTGGGGCAAGGGGTGCCTGGGGGACTTTGGGAAGCCGGTGGGTTGGCCAGCGGGCATGCGGGGGAGGCGCCCAGGTGTGGGATGTGGGGAAGCCTCCCAGACTGCTGGGGAAAGTGTTCAGCAGGGAGCAAGCAGCTTCCCCAGGGCTCGAAATGGAGGGTGGTGTGGGTAGGAGTAGGTGGTGTAGGGGGGTGATCATAAAACTGATAACATTATCAGTGGACAACTGTGGGGGGTGGGTGTCAGGAAACTCAGGGTGGGGTGTAGGGGAAGTGTTAGGGAAATCCCAGAGTAAGCTGCAAACCAGGAGCCTTAGGGGTTTTTTTGGAGGCTCACTGTCTTGCTGGGTGAGCTCTGGCAATGCTTCACCCTTTTCTTATGGCCTGAGGCTGCTCCAGCTCCCACGGTAGCATGGAGGTGGGGGGCAGGGAGACAGGATCAGGCCTTTGGTGTCCCCATTTCTAGAATACTTTCAGAGCCCTTAAAACAAACAAACAAACAAGGAACCCTCTGGCACTTAAAGCCTAAAGAATATATTTCTTGCATGAGTTTCTGTGGGAGAAAATCCCACTTCATCAGAAATCCCACTTCTTCAAACTATCTGATGAAGTGGGATTTTCTCCCACAAAAGCTAATGCAATAAATATATTCTTTAGTCTTTAAGTGCCCCTGGGCATCTTGTTTGTTTGTTTTAAGTGCTCTGAAAGTATTCTAGAAACGGGGACACCCAGGGCCTGATCCTGTCTCCCTGCCCCCCCCATGTTACCATGGGAGCTGGAGCAGCCCCAGGCCATAAGAGAAGGGTGAAGCATTGCCAGAGCTCACCCAGCAAGATAGTGAGACTCAAAAATAAACCCTAAGGCTTCTGGATTGCAGTTCCCTCAGGGATTTAAGTGCCACAAGACTCCATGGGTATGTCTATACAGCACTTTTATTTCGAAATAACACTGCTTACTTCGAAATAAAAGATATTTGGTCCACATGACGTTTTCTTATTTCGAAAGGACAGATCCCGTCCTTTCGAAATAAGAACTGTCATTTCGAAACAGGTTAAACCCCAATTGTTTTGAAACGGCTGTTATTTCGAAATGGTTATTTCAAAATAAAGCCGTTTGGATACGTTGTTTCGAAACAACATCATTGTTTTGAAACAACTGTTTTGAAACAACATGTCCAAACCGCCTTATTTCAAAATGTTGGTTCCCAACCGCGATGGGAGAAGGAGACACCGGACTCAGTAGTTTGAACTGAGAAATGGGTTTGTTTATTTAGAGCAACAACGGGGAAAATTTTTCAATGGGCAATCACAGTGACACTTGAGGTAGCAATTAACAACTAAAACAGCAACCTTACAAGACCAACTAAGGTGGCAAATCTATATAAGCAACACAGTAAAACAGTAAAGCAAAAACTGTAAATCTATATAAGTGACACAGCAAGACTGTAAAGCAAAAACTGCAAATCTATATAAGTAACACAATGAAACAGTAAGGCAAAAACTACAAGATAAAACTGTAAGGTATTTGCAACAAAGTAAAACGGCTAGGTATTCCCAACAAGACAAAATGGCAAGGTACAACAAACTGCAATGTACTTGTAGGGGATTCCTATATACGTACCACAACCCAGGCTCCACTGACCAGCAGCATGAACACAAGAGGCATGGTAAGAGACACGACACGAGCTAGCTTTCCTCGGGAGACCCAACTGTCAGAGTGATCAGTTCTGGCAGGTAACACGTGAACCTCCATAACTTTTGCCAGTTGGCATCCCCTTTTTTATAGGATTTTTAGCTCAGTGTTTTTTCTGGTTCCCACGCTGGGGGGGTTTGTGTTCCCACGATTGAGATAGTAATTTTCTAATTAAGTTTTAAATTCCCAGGTGGGTCCAGATTCCTAGGTGGATCATAAATTCCTAGGTGGGACCCAAATTTCCAGGTGGGTCGTAAATTCTCAGGTGGGCCCAAATTCCTAGGAGGGACCCAAATTTCCAGGTGGCCATAAATTCCTAGGTGGGTTTCGGTTCCCACGAAGTTAGTGCCTTTGAGTTACGCTAGTCTGTAGCCTCCCAGATTCCAGGCCAGAGCCTCTTACGCTGTCCATAAGGGGTTTTTTAGTGTGCACTTGGTGGCAAATGGGGTGCCCGGGCAAGCGGCCCCCTATTAGTACATCAGGCACGAACATGCCCCCCTGGCCACTTGAATGAGCGAAAAGCGAAGGCAAGCGGCCCCCTATTAGTACATCAGGCACGAACACAAAATAACTATTTTGAAATAACAGCTGTTTGGATTGCAGGCTTTCCCTTAATTCGAATTAACATTTGCTTAATTCGCATTAACTTATTTCGAAATAAGGACCTTATTTCGAAATAACTCATTTTGAAATACTTATTTTGAAATAACGATGTGTGTGTAGACATAGCCCATGTTCATTTGTTCTCCCCCATTTAGAGGAACAGTCCCTCCACCATCAGCATTATGTTCTGAATGGTTCTTGGACCTTCAAGTATGGTCATTGCAAGGATTTGCTTGACATTGTTTGGCAACACCCAAGCTGACAATGCCTTAAACCAGGAACTAAGGAGTGAAATAAAAAATTAAAAGTGCCAAAGGACTCCTTGTTTGGTTTGCTGAACTAGACTATCATGGCTGCCTCTTTGGAATTTCACAATATTCCATGTACTCATGATCCATCATCATCATCCAGGGAAAATAGCACGAGTTGAACTTGTACAAAAAATATGCATTTCATGATAAGCCAAAGAAATGACTCTTATACCTTTCCAAGCAAACAGAACAGTTCTATATGCAGCTCTACCAACCAATGTTAAAAAAAAAAAAAAAAAAAACAAATCTTTAAGCAACATTTTCTCATCACTGAAAAGAAACTAAAATCAGAGGCAAAAATAAAATCTGTGGTATGTTGCCAATGCTTGGGTTCCCAACCTTAGTTGGGGAAATACTTAATTAAACTTAGCTAAACCTCAGCCATTCTGCTGTGGTTTACTTGAGCTGTACATAGCATGTCCCTAAAGCGGCTGCTTTATTTACAATAGGAGGATCAGTTAGTTTCCATTTTCGGGCTCAAGGTAGGAAAGAATTTTCTTCTTTGTGAACCGTCCCTGCAGAACCAGCTTTATCATTTCATTAGGGATGGAGCAATGTGCTTAGCATATGTCAGTCTTGCCTCTCAATAAAAGATATGAATCACTTAAGCCTGGTCTTTGCAGAATAGTAGACAGCTGAAGAGCTGAACAGATCTATTTAACAAGAGCTAAGAATAACTGACCACATCTTTTTTCTCTGTCTACATATTTGTAAGGCCATTGGACCAGATTCTGGTATGGTCCTGAAGCACTCAAGCTCAAACCATCTCCTTTGAGATAAGGCCTGGTTCAAGAAGAGCGATTATACAATCAACTATCTTGTGTATAAATGTGCACTAGTTACTTTGAAAGATGGTAGCGCTGCATCTATGAAACTGTTTTCTTTGCTCGGAAAGGTATTAGCATAATTTTTTTGGCTTATCACAAAGTGTGTATATGTATATTTTTTTACAAGTTCAAATCCTGTGATTTCCCCTGGAGGACGATGATAGATCATGCGTACATTGAATATTGTGAAGTTCCATGGGGTAGCCGTGTTAGTCTAGTGCAGAAAACCAAACAGAGCCCTGTGGCACTTTTAAAGACTAACAAATTGATTTATTGCATGAGCTTTTGTGGGAGAAAATCCCACTTTGTCAGATGTTTTGAAGATGGGAGAACCTACAGCAGGGGCATTGCTGGTGCTGGGCACTCCAGAGCACGTGACCCGAACCCCAGTGCCAGCCCAGCCGCCGGCGGCCACAGTGGCCCCATCCCCAGCCAGGGATCCGTGGCCCAGCCAGCCGGGGATCTGGGGCCCGGCTGCCCACAGCCGCGGCAGCCCCATCCCCGGCCAGGGATGCGGGGCTAGCTGCCCGTGGCAGCGCGGTGGCGCCTGTCCCTGTCCCTGGCCAGGGGGTGGGGCCTGGGTCCATGCCCCGGGTCCCTCCCCCAGCCAGCAACGCCCCTGACCTACAAGATGGAAGGAGAATAAATGCAGGGAGGTGTAAGTCATAGGATTAGGTCCAATGTTTCCTCTAAGCTAATGATGAAGCTGAGCAAGTTATGGATGTGCTTGGGGAGCCAGCAGACAGCAGGGAAGGGGCCTGGTATGGGTCAGGGATCTTGCTCAGCTGCATCCACAGTTTGCTCAGCTGCATCATCACCTTAGAGGGAACATTGTCTGGGACTATCCTTACACACCCATCATGGATTTTATACTGTGCCCATTGCCCTGGTATTGGTGGGTCAGCCTCTAGTTTCCCTTTACAATACCCAGCCTCAGGGACATGGGTTGACATCCTTAGGGCCCAATCCAAACTCAGAAATTACCCAGGGATGAGAAGCACTCTTGTCTTGCTGTTACCGGGGGGAGGGGGGTTCGAGGGGGGGGCTTGGGGATCCAGAACATGATTTTCAGTCCCAGGCCTGTCACTGACTCACTATGTGACTGTAGCCAAGTCATTTGGTTTCTTGCTTTGTCCTGCTAAATGCGGCACGTGTTGTTTAACCAGCTTGCAGGGAGCACATGAGCCTTGAAAGTGCTTTGGGCTTCTCTGCTGCAAGGCAATGCTGTTGATCGTTATTAACAAAAACCCACAGCTGAACCATAGAATCCTAGGGTTGGAAGGGACCTCATAGGTCATCTAGTCCAACCCCCTGCCAGAGGCAGGACCACTCCCACTAAACCATCCCAGTCATGGTTTTGTCCAGCCGGGCCTTAAATACCTCCAAAGATGGAGACTCCACCACCCATTGCGACTCTCAAAACACTTGGTTATTGAAGGAATTTTTAAAAATGGCTCTTCTTATCTTTTGGGTTGCTGACTCCTGGGTTAGGATAAAAAAGCTCTTATGACTCCTCTCATAAGGCAGGTTCTCCATTCTGCAGATCATCCTTGCAGCTCTTCTCTGCACCTGTTCAAGTTTGAACTCATCTGTCTTAAACACGGTGAACCAGAACCGCACACAATATTCCAGATGAGGTCTCACCAGTGCCTTGTAGAATGGTACTAACACCTCTCTGTTCTATTGGAAATACACCTCTTCTGATGCATCCTAGGACAACATTAGCTTTTTTCAGTGCCACATTGCATTGGTGGCTCACAGTTAGCCTGTGATCAACCAGCACACTCAGGTCCTTCTCCACTTCCATCTGATGCATCCCCAACTTTGAGGAAGAATTCTTGTTATTAGTTCCTAAATGTATGACCTTGAACATCCTATTATTAAATTTCATCCTACTCCTAACACTCCAGTTTACAAGGTCATCCAGATCTTCCTGTATGACACTCCAATCCTTCCCTCTTTGGCAATATCTCCCAACTTGGTGTCATCTGCAAACTTTATTAGCACTTTCCCACTTTTTGTGCAAAGGTCAGTAATAAAAAGGTTAAATAAGACTGGTCACTAGACCAGTCCCTGAGGAAGTCTACTAGCTGTGGGTCCTCAGAGTGCCCACCTCCTTCCCATCACCATGGCCAGAGGACAGCATATGCAACAACTTCACGAACAGCTGAACTATTAGTTAAAGACTATCACTCCAAAATAGGAAATGAAATGATGTTATGGGGATCTAAAGTGGATAGCCCCAACTGAAGACTAGTTGAGGGAAGCCAGGCTTCCATAGTATGGGCATAGCTAACACAGCCCTGAGAATTATACTGGTAGGATGTGGCCCTTGCAATGATATGTGCACCCATTTAAATTAGCCAACGCCCATTTAAATTACAGAAGTTACACACTTCTCAGACTGAATACTTTGCTCCATTTATTATAGATTTTGCAAATTAATTCCATCATAACTACTTAAACTGGCAACAATTCCAGAGTTTGGGGAGTTAATAATACACATTACACAATCCTAGTAGTGCAGGCCACTGAGCCATAAGTTTACCTGACTCCCACATGGAAAGCCTTAGGGGAGGGGAAAAAAAAAAGTGCTGATTAAGAGTCACATAACTCTTGTCCTCAAATATTAGTCTGAATGGAAGCTAGGCTTGAGACCTCAAAGGCATAACCAAGTTTGTTAAAGAGCTTTAAACAAACTTTTGAAAAGTAAGTTTTCCTTCTGCCTCAAGATTCATTTATGTACTGAGTGCATTTTCATTCAGTATCTCTTACAACCTCAACAGCTCTCTCTATTTCAAAAGAATCTTTAAAAAAAAAAAAGTGTCTTAAATGGGTGAAGTCTCTTGAGAAATAACAATTGATATGCCTATTATTTCCCACATTTTAACAACAATGAAAACAAACTAGTGAATGGCTAAATCCACTGTTTGTTTATTCATGCTTTCCTTAGAGTCTTTGGTTTCAAGGAAGGACACCTCAATAATTCAAAGTTTTAAACAGGAAACACAAGAGGACTTCAAGTCAGAACTGTTCACTTCTCAGATGCATGAAAGAATCAGAACTTGAAATTTAAAAGCAACATTAAAAGTCAGGCTCATGCTGAAAACAAGAAACTTGACATTGACAGAGATTGTCTATTTATTGGTAATGTACTTGTGTACCAAGAAAATTAACTCTGCAACTTTTACCTATAAACAGTGGGGAGATACCTTGTTTCCACAATACCACCTGCCAATCATATTTCCTGAAGTGGTCTTAACCAGTAGCCTCACTCTCTGCAGCACAGCCATTGCACCCGAGTACCATTGTATTTCGCCCACTTCAGCTGTGGGCTCTCTCCACTGCCACTATCTCTGCATGACCTCACTTCTGTTCGGGTGGCACCTATCAGTGCCCACTGAGTGCAACAGCAGCATGCAGAGCTGAAAGGAATAACACAAAATTGCAGCTATGTTTCTATCTCCAACTCCCATTTGGAGCAACAGAGGAATAGAATAGAATCGAATCATAGGGTTGGAAGGGACCTCATGAGATCATTGAGTCCAACCCCCTGGGGTTTGAACCCAGGACTTTCTGCATATTAAGCAGAGGTGCTAGCCGCTAATAAAGCATCAATCTCTATTTTTCCTGCAAGGTGAACATTTCTATATAAAGTCCTGGGAGTTCACAATACCTAAATGCTGTAAGGAGGAGGATGTTTGGATGGAGAGCAGGGTGTAAATGTCACAAGAGTTTCTGACCAAAAATAAGAGCCAATTACCCCTGTAAAATGCTTGAGCAGCAGGTTCTTCTTCAGTCTGCAACTTATCGTCCCAGCGTAGTGCTAATGAGGCAAAAATAAACCATCCAACCCCATGAAAAGCGCAACAACTATGGACCACTTAAAATCCAAAATGAGTTAGACCGCTGGACAAAAATCTAGTTTTCAAACTCCACAGTAGCTCTTCAAAGATCTTCCGGAAGATCTGGCCAGTGATGGGCAGAAACATGAATGTGGACAAAGCAGCACAATCTCAGGGCATGTCAGGATGGGAGACACTTGCCCCAGCATGATGGCACCAATGGAGCTATGCTAGTAAACCTCACATTCCCATATGCTGCACTGGTGCCAAATGAGGCTCGCCTTAGTATGTGACTTACCCAGCTATTCACCAGTGCAAGGCCATCTTACCCCAGACCTCCATATCTGTGCAACTGCACTAGTGCTAAAATACTTCCATATGGACAAGGCCTGACTTTACAGAGCTCTAGATCATTGTTGTTCCACTGACTGACATCACAGCTAGTTTCTATCAACAGGCAGGTATTCCCCACCAATTCCACTTTCATTCTAATACTCTAGAAGCACCCGGTGGTATCGCACTGGAGATGACTTGGGCCGGACATGACAGAGACTGGCATTTTGACATGCCACATCAATGTCCTTAGACACACATCATGCCACATCAATCTCCTTAGACACTTTGGAAATGGGTGTAAGATCATCCTCTGAAGTGAATATCACCTCAGTGGAGGAAATTTAATGGTGTTCAGTCAGCGGAGGCCACACTTAGTAGAAGAGAAAAAGTTTATTAGGAAAACTATACGCAACCCTGGGACCAAAACAAAAGCCCAAGAGCCCCTAACAAAGGGTGGAGTTACCTTATATAACTAGTACATTACCTTAATACATTCATGCATACATCACATAGTGTGACTTGGCTTTTCTCCAATCCTGCAATGTCTGTACCATCTTCTCGTGATAGGAAGATGCTCTACTTTCCCTATATGGGGGTCTGCTACCTGGCTGCTTTCCTAAGTTTCAGTTTCTGCTTTTGTCGCTTTCTCATGCTAATTCACTCTTCTCCCTGGCCCAGCAGAGTACGGGACCCCCTTGCTCTAGCTGAAATGAAGCCTGCTGGTTACAAAATGGAGTTAGCCAGTTGCTATACTTAATTTCTTCTACACCTCCGCCGAGGCCAGCTGCACAAAGTCAAACCCACTGCGTACATTCTAGCGCAAACCACTGGGCTTAGAGTGCACTCTGGACCTATGTTCCCTCTAAGCTGTGCACGTGCGCACAGGAAGTGAAACCTGCACACACAACAAAATAGACCCTGCACAAAAAAATTCAACAGTGCTAATATTTTTATGCTACTTTTAAGAAGGCGATTTCAAGTAGCATGTTTCAAATAAGGTTTTTGTAATTTATAAAATCATTTCCATCACCATATCAAAGTAAACTTTAGACATTATTTGCATCATACACACTTACAAGTTTGACCACACTCACTGGAGTGTGAACAAATTTGGATGCTGATTCCAAAAATTTGCACAAAAGAAATTTTTTGCACACACAGCCTATAAAAAATTAGAGGGAACACTGCTGTGGACCTGTGGGTGCCCATGGGCAGCAGTGACAGTCACATCCTTGTCTAACCCCTTAGGGATTGAACCAGGCATCTTGAGAGCAAAAGGCATAAGCTAAGGAGTCTAAAACAGGATACACTAATTGGACAGTACTCTCTTAATAGTTTAGGAGCCAGTCAGCTAGTCCAGTGGTTTTCAGCCACTGTGTTGGGGTACATTACTCTCTCACCATACAGCAATAAGTGTGTCGCAGAGACCTAGCAAGCTGGCTTGATTTGTTCTGGAGGGAGTTGAACTAGTGTGTCCTGTAGAGTTTCAATATGCTGCCAAGTGTGTCATGACCCATAACAGGTTGAGAAGCACTGGTGCAGTGGGCCACCAGGCCCTGACAGGTAGCAGTGGATAGGTCTACACTGCAGAAACAACCGCCTCCCCCACCAGCTACAGGCATCTTGCAGGTCTTTTGTTGCACTGCAGATGTACCCTGTGTGTCCCCAAAGCCAGGCTATACGTAGCTACTGGGCAGCCATGTTTATTTGGAACCCAGCTGCACCTGACTGGTTGCTTCCTTTTCTTCATGTCACATAAAGCAAAGAGGCAAGAGCAAGGCTCCCTGGCTAGGCTGTCACAGCCTCATGGATGGCCTATGCAGATCAGGTACAGGTTAGGGCCAGAGATGCTCACCAGCAGGTGAGACCTCACCCTCTATCTGTGCTGGAGTGAACTGCACTCATGCCAAGGCTGGGCTTGCCCAGACCACTTTGCAGAGGGGGCAGTGTGGTAGCTAAGCCAGGACCCCAGGAAGATTGCTCAGGGTGACCTACATTCTGCTGGCAGGGACCATTAAAGGCAATAAAATAGAAGAGTAAGAAAATAACTTCTGAAGATATTTTTATGCCAAGGGGACAGTTTTGACTGACTGCCCCAGGCTTTGCCTTCAGATTCTCATGTTGCTGCAGGCTCCCTGGTCAGTGGGTGGCGGGGGTGGAAGAGAAGTAATTGGCTTGTGTTAAATTCAGATGCGAAATAATAGAATTGGCAGAGGACTGCAAAGATATGCTGAATTCTCCTGGCATGTGTCAGCTTCTCCAGCACACTGGTTTATGCTCATCCCTCAGCAGATCTTAGAGCAGGAGGGGAGCCACTGGTGACAGGAAGCCCCAGTGAAATGGCAGCTCTGTCACTCCCAGGAACTGAAGGACCATGTTCTCTGGCCCGTGCCATACAGGAGGTCAAACGGAATGATCATAATGGCTCCATCTGGCCTTATGGAGGGCCAGCTGATGTAAAAATGGCCTCACACACTTGATTTGGAGCAACACTGCTTACACCAATGGATGATCTGGCCCCATGAACTAAGTGGCTGCCTCATGCATTGCCGGGAAGGTATTGTGTGCTTTCTTGTCATGTTGATGCAGGTGAAAACAAAGACAGGGGAACCTTTTAGCTCCAGAGACAGGAACATGGCATAGCCAAGTCTGGAAAATGTGGGTTGTGTTACTGCCATCACTGATGCACTAGGGTGTGTCACTAGGGTGCTCACTACCTTTCCAGCATGAGTCTGGTTTGGGCTGCACCCAAAACCACTGCAGTAATGGGCCACTGGCCCTCGAGTCAGTGGCTCTTGTCCTGGACTGGGCCACAGCTCTGTATCTCCCCAAATGTACCTGACTGTACAATGACCAGTTGAGAGGCAGAATCTTATCTACCCACCCCAGTTAAAGACCAGCTTTTGAAGAATTGGGCCAGAGAGCTTCCATTGATATCCTGGCAAGGGGACTGGAGGAAGATGCTCTCATTCCTGGAAACATCAGCACCTTCATCTAAAACTGACTCAGGTTTGAGCCTTGCAAAAAGCCAGAGTCACTCACGTAAAAGCAGAACACTAGGAACAGACAGCTGGCCTGCCCTGGTCCTCTCACAGGGGGCTCTCTGTACACAAGGGTTACATCCTCTGCTGGGGTAAGGGGCTGGAGCTCCTTTGCTTTTGGTGAAGCTTTAGGCCAGATTTCCTGGTGGTTAACCATGGGAAAAGCATCATTTGCTAAAGGAAGAAGCAGCATTTCAGACAGACCGTGCAGGCCAGTCTAGCAGAAACACAGCCCTTTATTTGCAGAACCAGGGGGTGAGTTTGGGGACTTTGGTTCTTGGATTCCCCACTTGAGCCATTGAAAGTGGCTCAATTTTCTATGGTTCTGAAAATCAGGGCTCCCAGGGTTTCACAGAGTGAGAGTTAAGAAGGGACCAACCTGCACACCCCCGGCTGTTTCATTTCACATGAACACTCTCTGTTGAGCCCAGTGACTTCAGCTGAACAACAACTTTGAAGGGGACTGGAGTGCTGTGTGCCATGGACAGGACTGAGCCAGCATCATTAGTGACCAAGGCCCCTGCAGTGATGGCACTGGTCACCTGAGACATGCCCCGCTGGTGCCAGCAGACGATCCACACCCCAATGTGGCCAAAGAAGGTGAAAATGTCCCCAGTTTCCAAACAATCTGATCAGGCAGGAAGGGGGACTTCTTCCTGTGCCAAAATCTGACAACCAGATTGACCATGAGCATATGAGCAAGACACATGGCCATGCATATAAGAACAAGGATTCTCTGTACCAGCTCAGAGCACCCACTGGATACCTAAGATCACAAATCACCTTTCCTAATTCACGCATTGCCTTCTAGCGAGTGC
Source organism: Podocnemis expansa (assembly GCA_007922195.1). Taxonomy (NCBI): domain Eukaryota; kingdom Metazoa; phylum Chordata; order Testudines; family Podocnemididae; genus Podocnemis; species Podocnemis expansa. The sequence continues at coordinate 51,978,647 of ML681963.1, read as the reverse complement.
TCCATGTTGACCTTGCACCCCAGCTCCAGATGATAAAGGATTCAGCTTTTCAACAGCTGAAAATGTCAGGATCAGATCAGGGAGATCCTGCTTGCATAGTTTATACCTCACTCAGGAAGCAGGGAGGGGATAGGAAGGTTTGTTTCTTTGCTAATGTTTTAAGTATCTTTCCCTTTGCTGATTATTTGAATCACACATCTGCTCATTATCCATGTGGCTCCCCTGACTCCCAGCCAGTAAATTGGGAGCAAAATGAAAATGGACTCAGCCTCTGCTCCCATTATTGCCCCGAGAAAAGTTAATTGCAAAAGCATTTATGGGGAACTGTCGCAGTCAGCCAAGCCCTGATTTCAGTTCACTTTGATTTGTCGCATACGGCGTAGGCCCAGAAATCCCAGTCCAACAAAGGAATATAACCATCTCTTTGTAAAACAAAGAGGAACTTGGTAGTAAACTGCTCTGAGAAACTATTCACACTCCAGAGAGCCGTATCTGGAGTTGGCTTTTTGTTATTTTATCAGCCTTATACATCAATGACAAGCATTAGCAGAGACCCAGAGCTATGAAGTGGAGGCTTTAATGACACCTGAAACCGTTCTGGCTGTGAACAACCAAAACAGACTGAATTAGGGCTCCCTTCTCTGTTACTTTAAACAGAACCAAAGTGAGCAGAGGACAGGAGTGATTAATGATGCAACACAGAGAAGAGTTAGCAGGGCTTAGAGGTTCAGGGATGCTGCAAATGTTGGGATGTTTAAAAGAGGTGATGATTTGTTTCCACTGTTTTCAGGTGGGCTCTCTTCAGACACTAGCAAATGGATTAGCCAGCAGGAACGGCTGCTAAGAACACAAGTCAACAAGGGCATGTGTCCCTCCCTAAGATTAATCTTTTGTGTATTGGAAGAGCTGGAAATCACATGATGATGCTGGTTTATCATGGACAGCAGCCTGCTAAAGAAAATCAGGCACTGTGACTTTTGTCTTAAGGAACACAGGATGGTAAGGGCAAATCAAGCTTCCTTTAGATCAGTGGTCATCAAATCATGGATCGCGATCCAATACTGGGTCACAGACACATTGGTATGGGTTCACAGCACTGTGGCTATAGCTGTGAGGGGGTGTTAAAAGGACCCCAGCAGTCTGGCTGCTACTTGCAGCCAGGGCAGCCAGTGTCTTCTCAGTTTCCTGTGGCTGCTTCCACCCAGGGTAGCAGCCACGGGAAATAATATTTTTTTTCAGCTGGGTCATGAGAAAAAATGTTTGATGACCACTACATTAGATTGACCTTCCTATGTGTTTTTAATGGCTAGCTGCCTAGCTTCATAGATTCCACATCCAGAAGGAACCACTGTGGTCATCTGGTCTGAGCAGCTGTATAACATGAGCCAGAGAATTTCTCCAAAAGAATGCCTAGAGCAGACCACTTAGAGAAACAGCCCTTCTTGACTTAAAAATTGCCTCTGCTGGAGACTCCATTGTGACCCTTGCTATACAGTATTATTCCACTGGTTAATTACACTCACTATTAAACTTTTAATCTTACTGGCAGGCTGAATTTCTTTAGCTTCAATGTCCAGCCACTAGATGGTGGTATACTTTTTTCTGCTAGGCTGAAAAGCCCTTTGGTAAATATTTGCTCTCCCCATAGGCACTTACTGACTGTGACCAATTCACCCCTCAGCTAAGGGTCTTTGCTAAGCTACAGAGATGGAGTTTATCATTAGCAGGCATCATCTTTGTGGCTCTCCTCTGACCCCTCTCCCATGTATGAACATGCTTCGTGGATTGTGGGCATCAGAACTAGACACAGGGTTCCAGCAGCAGTAACAGTGCCAGTATAGAGGTAAAATAACCTGGCTAACACCAACTCAAGATTCCCTTGATTGTGCATCCCACGACTTCATTAGCTCCTTTGGCCACAGCATTCCACTGGAAGCTCATGTTCACCTGATAATCCATCAGTGGTATATAAATAAGCTTCATTCTTAATGCCACAGTGAGGGAAGTAGAATATGACTGAAAAAGTCTTTGTCCTCCCCTGCATGAGTGTAAAAGGTCTATTCCTTCATTCATTTGACATTCATCTATAGGAACCACTCACTCACATGCTCTCCTATTTATCATTTAATGGGGAGAAACTTGAAATCCAGCTGTGAGTAGCACAGCACAGGAGGTGAAGGAGCCACAGCTAAACACAACAGGTAGCGCACAGTAACCTGACTCCTGCCAGCTCTAGACCTTAACAGCCAGGTTAACAAGGCATGCAGAGAGATTCGCAGAAGCTCTTATTAGTTCAAGGGTGCCAGGGGTAACAAAGTTCTGCAAGAATCTGAACATTTGCGAGGAAAGGGAAAGAAGGATGCTATTGACCAGCCACCAGACACTGTGATTTTTGCCAGTGTACGGAACCTTTCCAGAGCTGGAGGTAGAATTAATTTCTACTCCGTGACATAATGACTCTTTTTGAGTGAGTGTTTAAAATTGGGCAGACTGGCACACTGAATAAGTGCTGATGAGCTGGGAAAATTGCCAAGGCAGAAGCAAAATTTTGGATAGAGGTATTTTGTTAAAGTGAGGACCGGGTATTCTTTGGCAGAAATACACAAGGTAATCCAGCCAGACCAGGTTCAATGAGCATCAGGGGAGGCAAAAATAATGTCTCCAAGAGCCTCCTCAGGGACACAACCCTGGAAGGAATACTTGTAGACAGTGGAAGTAAAGAACACAAGTAGCTTGGGACTCATTGAGCCCATCTCTGAGTTCAACTAGAGATGACAAGCCAATTCAGGACATGCCCAGTATGGGGGCCAGGAAGATGAGGGATCTTTCATGATAGCTCAGGCTTAGGTAAGAGTCTAATGCTGATGCATGATGTTTCCAAAGTTGGGTTAACATTTTCCCTAGCTGCCCTACAGTCTTGGCACCCAAGAGTGAGATGGGAATTCACCTGCAAAACATGGTAAATGCAGCGACTGAAGAGATGACACCAGCTTTACAATCAGGCACAAGCGCATTGTCGCATATGCTGATTGGTGACACTAAATCCAGCGTGACTCCCATGACTTCAAGAGCTGCAAGTGAGATGAGAGCCTGAGATCCCCTTGTATCCTGCATTAGCAGGGAAATTGATTCAAATCTAAGGGCTTGTCTTCACGTACAGCACTGAACTGGTGCAGCTGTGCTTGTCTGCATAAGCATTTATGCTGGAAAATTGTTTGTTGTTCAGAGGCACTAAAAAAAAAACCTCATGCCTCTAAACAACAAAAGTGGTAGTGTAGGCAAGGTGTCCGTGAAAACACTGTTACTCCATTTCCCTGAGATGTTCCTCCATTGACCTAGCGCTGTCTACACAGGGAGTCAGGCTAGTAGAACGATGTCACTGAGTGGTGTGGATTTTTCACACCCAAGTGACTAGCTATGCCAAATATATGTCCGTAGTGTAGACCTGTCCTCAGTGTGCTAGCTGCTATTAAGAGTGTGAGTGTGCTGTGTACTAATTACGGAATAGTGTAAATTAGGCATAACCTAAGTCACACTGGTGTGAAAGTGGAGTCAGGCTCAGAAGCCTTTCGGATTATTTACTTGGCACAGAGAGTGTTTACTATCCTTCTATTAAATATAAGAGGTGTTAAGTGACTGGATTTTAACTTAAACCAGTCAGACAAGGAGCCTAAAATAAGGTTCCGTCTACAAGGGCATCCTCTGGTAGAGAAAATTGGTACTGTGCCTGGGGGCGGGGGGGCACGCTTGCCAGAGGTTGCCCTTCAGTGGAGACAACTGGTACTATGCCTAACTGGGGTGCACTCACCAGAGGTTGACCTCCAGCAGAGACAAATTATACTGTACCCAGCTGGGGTGTGCATGCCTTAAGGCAGTGGTTTTCACACTTTTTTCTTGGGACCCAGTCGAAAAAAATAATTCATGTCTATGCCCAACAGCTACATCTTTGAGCAATGCATTCCAGTCATTTGGTGGGGACAGCAGGAGGGGGCACTGTGACCCAGTACCTGAGGGTCTGTGACCCAGTACTGGGTGCCGACCTGTAATTTGAAGAACCACTGGTCTAACATGACATTAGCTCCCCTTTTATTACAAGAGGCTTTCCAGGGTTTAAAGTAATAAACTGATCTTGCAAAATGTTTCTAATGAAAATTAAGGGTTTATTTTTTTTGACCTTGGCTGACCTCCACTAGTTCCCTGGTGACTATTAAATAGTAACATCTTAGTCATACTTTATATTAAAGGCAACATTTATAAATACTTTATAAAAAGTTAATAGATTCTATTAAAATATTACATTTGCGAGTTATATGTGGTACAGATGGCTATTAAAACATCAGCATCTGTTGTTCTGAATGGTTTTAAGAAGCCTGTTGGACTCTTAAAAGTTGTCTAGCTGTGTCTTAAGACATCTGTCAATTATTTGTTAACCCTTTACCAGTGCAATTTTAATGTAAAAGGGGAGCAGTTTTATTTTGCACTCAGTAAACGGCTTTTCATCCAAGGTCAGAAAGCAACAAAGAGCTCCCAGGAATCCTGAATCTAACCACAACACCACTTTAGCACCACTGGCATCATGCAATTTTATCATTAGCAATCTCCTGCAGCAGCAAAACATTAGATGAATAAACTCTCCCCACCGACATTTTTTGATTTTGTTCAAGAATAAGATGACACAGATCCAAACTCAGGAAAAAACTACCCATAAAAGGCTGGTTTTTCAAATTAAGCCATTTTTAAAAGGAGGCCCTATTATTTCCCCCCAGTCCACCAACGAGGTCCCCATCTGGTTGAATCTGTATAGTTCTATTGTGTTTAGTGGAACTACACCAGCCGGGATCAAACCCTTTCTCTGAAAAGCTGTCACCCAATTCAGTCCACTTGCTTTTGTTCTAACCCAAAAGGGGAAGGAAAAAAAGACAAAACTGAGCTGACAGCTTTTAATGGGGCAGCTTTAGCCTGAAGTGAAATAAACCAGCCTGATTAAGAAGCACAGGAGATGAAATTGGCTTGTTAGAAATGGACGTTGTCATTTCATTTTATGGCAAGTGCTGCTTCTCCAGCAGGGTGTTGGGATTGATGGGCAGACCCACTGCAACCTTACTGGGACTTGAGACTCATTTGATGGCTGGTAACAAACATGGGGTTTTGGGGAGACTTACAAATCCTCTATGGGAGCATTTTATAGTAGTCAATGGCAGAAATTGCACTGCTTTATTTTACAAAGAACTAGAGCCATGTATGACACCTGGAAACTGCTACAATCTCACCCACCTTGTCTCTCCAATATCCAGGGACCAACACAGCTGCAAGAACACAGCATACGACTGAGAACAGACAAACAGTCACCTCCAGCGGCTTTACCGATTTTGAACTCTTAACATTTTAAACAGGTGCAGAAGGCACTTCCATTGCAAATGAACTCTGCCCTGGTATTAATAGTACTGGGGTCTTGTCTGTTTGGATTGTAAGTTCTCAGCAAGATTGGGAAAAGGAGTGGACATTTCTGTGGAAAACAAGAATATCCAGGGTTGGAATAACTGATGCTAACAAGACTTTTGGAAGGGTTGTTAAACTGCATGCTTCAGGCTTACGCTGACTGCTAACTGTTATGGCTCAGGGTTAGATCTGTGCAAGGGAAACATAGTACATAAGAATGGCCAGATTGGGTCAGCAGGAGTGGATTACCATATGGGCCTGGGGGGCCTGTACGTGGGGCCCAGCATGATGTGGGGGCCCTCCACCCAGTCAGTGCTTGGAGGGGAAGAAGGGTGGGCTGAGGCTCTGCACTTCCATCCTGCCCCTAGGCCCACTCGTCTGCCCAGGGGTAGGGTGGCTCAGAGCAACTGGTTGCTGTGCTCCAGGGGCAGGGCCGGCTAGTGTAGGGTCATACCAAAAACTGCATTGCACACACCAGTTGGCCCTGCCACTCCCAAGTGCTGACCAGCTGGACCAGGGCCAGCCTCTGCTCCCAGGCCACCCGTAGCACTGGACCACCTGCAGAAGGCCATGGCCCTCAGCTGATAGGGGGTGGGGCCCTTGTGGCACTGGTGGGAGAGGCCCAGGGGCCCTGCAGCCGCTAATTCACACCAGACAGACCAGCTCAATATCCTGTTTTCTGATAGGCCAAAGGTAGCTGCCCAGGAGGAAAGGGCAGAACAGGGCAATCACTAAGTGATCCATTCCCAGTTGTCACCCTGTGCTTCTGGCAGATGTTGTTGACTCAAGACACCCAGTGCATGGGTCTGTATCCACGACCACCTTAGCCAATAGCAATTGGTGGACTGGTCCTCGGTGAATTTTTCCAGTCCTTTTTTGAATCCACTTATACCTTTGGCTCTCACAACATCCCTTGACAATGAACTCCTAGGAGTTGTGTAATGCAGTGTTTCCCAACCGGTGTGCCATGGCACACAGGTGTGCCACCAGGTCTGAGCAGGTGTGCCACAAAATTTTTTGAAAAACTACTCAAAGAGCTCTGGATTGGCTCATTGGCTCATGAATATTCATGAGTTCATTTGGAAACCAAACAGTGATGTGCCTCAAATTAATTAAAGGCAGCAAGGTGTGCCACAGTGGAGAAAATGTTGGGAACCATTGGAAAGTAATACTGCCTTTTTTGGTTTCTTTTAAACCTGCTGCCCATTACTTTAATGGGCTGCCCCCTGGTTCTTGTGCTATGTGAAGGGGGTAATAAAGTTTCTTTGACCACACCAGTCATGATTTTATAGACCTTTGTCATGTCCCCCACACCCAAGTCATCTCTTTTCCAAGCTTAGCAGTCCCAGTCTTTGTAACCTCATCTCACATAGAAGCTACCCCACATTATTTCTGTTGCCCTTCTCTGTACCTGTTCCAGTTCTAATATACCACTTTTAAGGTGGGGCAACAAGATCTGAACACAATAGTCAAGGTAAGGGCATATCATGGATTTATATTATCGCACTGTAATATAATATAAAATTGTATCTTATCCCTTTTCTAATGCTAATGATATTATGAAACTTTTTTGACTACCACTGCTCATTGAGCAGAAGTTTTCAAAGAACTGCCACAAAGCCTCCAAGATCTCTTTCTGGAGTGGTTAATTTAGACCCCAGCATTTTGCATGTATAGTTGGGATTACTTTCCCAATGTCCATTACTTTGCATGTATCAGCACTGCATTTCATCTGCCATTTTGTGCCCAGTAACCCAGTTGTGACCTGGACCTCTTAGGATAACCACCTGAATATGCAAAGATCAGGGCAAGCTGCAAAAATAAGAACAAAAAAAGCAAGGAGTCTTGTGACACTTAAAGACTAAGGCTGTGTCTACACTTACCATGTCAGTTCAAATGACTGAATTCGAACTAGTCAATTCAAACTAATAATTATTAGTTCAAATTGAGTCAATTCGAATTGACATGACTACACAAGAAACTCCCATTTGAATTAGCATGTCCATAGACTGAATTTGCTAATTCGAATTGGAGAAGGAGCACCATGGGAGGTGTGGCAACATGGCCCCAAAAAGGGGCCATGCCACCACCCAATCCCCTGCTGAGCTTCAGCCTTCTGAGCCCAGCATAGGGAAAAGCATCCCCTGCCAGGCTCAGAAGGCAGGAGCCTGGCATGGCCTGTCTTCCCCTCCCAGGGCTCCCTGAGGCCAGGTCACCCCCTGCCACAGGGCACAATGGGGGCTGGGGAGAAGGGATTCTTCTGCCCAGTGGTGTCAGCGCAGCCAGGGGAATCCCTTCTCCCCCACCCCCAGGCTGCGCTGTCAGAGCAGGGCAGGGAGAATCCCTTGGCCCTGTGCTGACAGTGCAACAGGGGGCGGAGAGAAAGGATCCCAGCAGGGCAGGACTCCCCGCCACTGGGAAGTCACCCTCCTGTACGGCTCCTGCCCAGCTGACCATGGGGGGAAAGACGCCCCCCACACCAGGCTCCAGCCCAGCTGACCGTGCACAGGGGAAGACACTCCAGAGCAGGGCTCCAGCCCAGCTGGCTGGGCATGGGGAAGACTCCCCTGTGCGCAGCTTCTCCTGGGCTGGCAGCACACAGGGAAGACACCCCCATGCACAGCCAGCCCAGGAGGAGCTGTGCACAGGGGAGTCTTTCCTGCACACCTCAGCTGGGCTGGAGCCCCACAGGGGGTGTCTTTCCTGCCTGCAGCCAGCCCAGGAGAAGCTGCGTGCAAGGGTGTCCTTCCCATGCACGGCCAGCTGGGCTTCAGCATGGGCTGTGGTCTCTGTCCCCAGCCAGGAGACACAGAGCCCCTTCCCCCCCCCCCAGCCTGATCTGGCTGGGGGAGGTGGTGGATGCACCTTTGGGCGGCTGGCCCCAGGTGTTATAGTGTTGATCTTCCTCCCAGGGTGCATGGGACCCTGGGAGGAAGGTCAACCCTTGTCAGTTCAAACTCAGTGAGATCAAACTGACATGGCCACACTGGGTCAATTCGAACTACTGGATTTGAATTGACCCTGACTTTGAAGTCAAATGAGGTTTGACTAATTCAAAGTCAGCTTTCCTCAATTCGAACTGAGGAAGGCCAGTGTAGCCATGCACTTAATTGAATTCGAACTGATTGTCCTTAATTCGAATTCATGTCTAAGTGTAGACATACCCTAACAGATTTATTTATCGCATGAGCTTTTGTGGGAGAAAATCCCACTTTGTCAGACTTTTTGAAGAATGGCAAAACTTGGCAAAAATGAGAACTAAACTCTCTAAAACACTGATGGGTGACACTGAAGTCAGATGCCCAATCAGAAACAAACAATGCTTTTGACTCCCCACACTAGGTATCAAGAAGTGCCCTAAAGTACACACAGCCCCTTTTACTGCATATCAGCCCCTGGTTCCTACTGGGTCTCTTAAACAGATCAGTCCTCCTGACCCCAAAGGGCCAGCCACATTACACAACAGTACAGGCTTGTATCATACTATGCAGCCAGTCAATCCTTTAGTAACTAAAACTAAAGATTTAATATAAAAAGAAAAGAACAAAATAGGAAAGATGTTAAAGGGAATCACATACATACAAATGGTTAAGGGTCTATATAAAGCAAGTCCTTAGAAGAATTTGGAGTTTATAGGCTTGTTCATTTCTCTAGTAGATACTCAGCATTTGAGGGGGTCTCAGGCCTTTGTCCAGTTGTAGGTGAATAGATCCAGAGGTGGTAGTTGACTGAAAACAAAAAGGAGCTGTTTAAAGCTACTTCTATCACCTCTGGCCTTCCCCATGCTGTGTGGAGTTGAGTCATGTGGTCAGTCCAGGTGATTCACTGAGCAGGTTTCTCCCCAGGTCTACTGTACCTGTGGTTCCCTTAACGGGCAACTAAAGAGACAGTGACTACAGATGTGCTGTCTGGGGTCCATGAATTAAACAATTTAGAATACAGATATAAACAAATCTAAGACAGGCTTAGAAGCTGTGCCTAACAGCTTCTGAGGGTGGCTTCTAATCTGCATGCATGGTTTTATATTAGCATGAACACAAAAGGGTACAATTAGCTGATTAGCATATTGGGTGCAGGGCATACTGGGTAATGTTATTGGGGTTAGTCTGCTCACAAATCTATCAATATCCGTAATTCTACTAAGGGGAAATATGAAATATTGTCCTTGTGTGATCTGCTACTTTCTTTTTGTTTCAAATCTGTCTGGGTTAGTTAAGGGGTAAAAACTACCCTTTACTTTAAAAGAGGCTTTGAGGAGAGGCAACTGCATGTTTTAGCCTGAAAGAGTGGAAAAATGGGGGGGGGGGCAGGGGCAGGGGCAGGGGCAGGGGCAGGGGCAGGGGCAGTTCTAGTTCTAGTTCTGTTCTTTGTTATGGAAGTAGCTGTTAGCAGCTACTTAAAGACTAAGAGAGCTGAAATCACTGAGCTCACTAGAGGGGAAGAGTTCTTCTGTCTCTGAGATGAAGAGGAGCAATGATGGGGTAACCAGCTAGTGGATGGTGAGAGTAACCAAGCTAGTGGCTAGGTGGTGTGAGTGACTGGAGGGCAGAGCTGGCAGATGGTGAGAGTAGCCAGCAGTGAACTGGGTGATTTGAATGACAGGAGGGTGGAGATGGTGGAGCCAAGAAACAGTTCTAGAAGATAGAGTGAGTGACCAGTAGATGGTGTTGGTAGACAGCTGGTGTGAAAGATACTCCTGACATACCCTAGGGTTGGTTGGGAGCCTAGTTAGCACTGATTCTCCAGATCGGTGCCAGTTTTGCCATTAAGTTTGTATGTTCTGTTATGTGGTGTGGGTTGTTGGGAACTTTGCTCTATGCTAATTTTTCTAGATTAGTGCTGGTCTCTGTATTTGTCGTTTTGCGTTCTGTTTTACTACTATTAATAGTTCTGTTTACTACACTCAGTTTTGTGCTTGCAAGTGGGGAAGTCTTACCTCTTTGGGGTGCCCAAGGAACAGTGCAGAATTCCCAGAAATCTGGTTGGGGGCTGGAGCCAATTGGTTGTGTTGCATCATTGGGAAACCCCTATATATAGAACCTAGCCCTTGTCCTGCCAGCCTGCCCTGGCAGAAGGGTTACACAAACATTCAAAACATCTAATACAGATATAGTTCCTATGCAAATGATATAATCATTCCTGGCAAGTTATAATCTTTCTATTGGTACCAGACAATGCATATCTCATATAGGTAATAATAATAAATAAATAATAATAATAATAATAATGAAATATTAATATGAAATACCATAAATGGGCCCCTAAATCCAGAAATCATCACACCAGGGCTGTAAGATCCCTGTGTAACTCTTTGCTGCCTGCTTTGGACTTAACTGTCTTAAGTAGTATTGTATTGTCTGCAAATTTTGCCCCCTCACTATTTACCCTTTTTTCCAGATCAGTTATGAATATGTTGATCAGCACTCACCCCTGGAAGGATCCTTAGGGGACACCCCTATTTACAACTCTCCATTCTGAAAACTGACCATTTATGCCTATTCTTTCCTTTGGTCCTTGTCTTTTGACCAGTTATTGAGCCAGGAGAGAACTTTTCCTTTTATCCCATGACAGCTTACTTTACTTAAAGCCTTTGCTGAGGGACCTTGTCAAAGCCTTTCTGGAAGTGCAAGTGGACTCTAGCCACTAGATCACCCTTGTCCACATTTGTTGGCACTGTCAGTGAATTCTAGTAGATTGATGAGCATGCTTTCGCTTTACAAAAGCCATGTTGACTCTTCCGCCAACAAATCATGTTCATTTATCTATTTGGTAATTCTGTCCTTTACTATAGTTTCAATTAATTTGCCTGGTACTGAAGTTATGCTTACTGACCTGTAATTGCCAGGATTGCCTCTGGTGCCTTTTTTAAAAACTGACATCCCATTAGCTCTCCTTCAGATAGAGAAGCTGATTTAAGCAATGGGTTTTATATCACAGTTGTTAGTGCTACAGTTTCATATTTCAGGTCCTTCAGAACTCTTGGGTGAATACCATCTGGTGCTGGTGATTTATTACTGTTTCATGGCTCAATTTGTTCCAAAAACCTCCTCTACTGACAGCTCAGTCTGGGAGTGCCCTGAGATTTGTCACCTAAAAAGAATAGCTCAAGTATCATCCTGTATCTGCTACTACAGGGCTCTTGCGTTTTCCTCTAACACAGCTACTGCTAGCTAGTATCAGAAGCAGGACTCTGGTCTGGCCCAGTTCAGTATTTTCTATGTATGTATTGCACTAGCTACACTTATGCTGCAGTCTTATTTGGGGCCTCTTGGTGACTCTGGCATATAAACAATCAGTAATTTGGCCTTCTGTTCCCCTTTTCATTTCTGGATCTCCAGGCATGTTAGAGTGCCAGTCTTGGGATTAGAATCCTCAGTGCACACAGACTTCAATGGGAGCTACGGTTGCCCAGCACTTGACCAGCAGTGCTCAACCAGGCCCCAAGTAATTAAACCATGAGGTAGATAGAAATAGAACATATCCAACAAGTCGCTCCCCTTACCTGCCACTAAAATGCAGCCACATCTGGGTGGAACACATCAGCTACAGCAGCAACATAGAACAGGCAGCAGGAGCTGAAGAACATGGCATGGTAGCTGGAGTGCAATGAAGTACAATGGAATTTTCTCAGCACATTACTCACAACACTGAGGATCAAGTGCTTGTAAATAGCTGTGTCCAGCTACTGTTAAGTATTAGCATCAGGTATCTAACCCTTTGCCACGCTAAGCATCCACTGCTGTCAACGGGTCTACCTGTGGGACCGCTCCCCTTCCCAGAAAAGCCCATGAAAAGTCTCCCATTAATTTCATCTGTCTCTGAATCAGGCACAACATCCCTAAAAGGGAGCATGGCCTTTGCTGGACAAAAGCCTCAGCAAAGCATTAGTACTTCAGATTTATAGCATCAAATACAGGCCAGGTGATTGACTTAGTTTAGTGGCTAAATATTTTAATTTCCAAGCCCTGCTGTTTTCAGAACCAAGAGCAGCAATTTTTGAAAGATTAAATCAATTAGAGAGACTATTAGGTGAGGCTAAAATTAAAATCACATCTAATCTAAGTACCAGCACTGTGCACCATGCCCTACAGATGTCACCTGAATATTTTATGCTCTGCTGTGACAACCCTGCATGTTTGCACAATCTCAAAGCATGAGCCCCTCCATAAATATTCAATTCAGCCAGCCCTGGTAATGGAATTTGGGTCTGAAATTAATTGCAACAGATTGCATCAAAGTCTGCCGCCTGCTGTTAGCATCCAGTGACTACCTGAACTGGGAGATAAGCAAAGCCATTTCCTTCTCTCTTATGCTGCATCCTGGCAGAGCGCCCTGCTGTGCTAGGGAAAGCTCAGTTTCTTAGTTAAGCTGGTTAAACATGACATGACCGCTTATACAGAACAAAAAAATCTATACCGCTTTGAGTTGCAGGGAGTCTTCCATGGTACATCTATCGATGTGGCCATTGAACCATCAGCCCAATGAATCAGCAAGAACCTGCTCAGTTGGGTGAGGAAGGGAAGCCTCACTGGCAGTGATAAGGAAGCTGTTTCCCTGGGGAAGAAGATATTTACTCAGCAAGATCGTTACTATCCAAGGAAAACACACCTCACACCCTGCGCTGACACCACCACTCCCAGCTTGTAGCTGCTCCAGCCCCTTCCCTGCCACCTGCGGCTCCCTGACATCCCCTTTCCCCCCTCTCTGGTCACCTGCAGGACACCAGGGCACCCCATAGTGGCCCCAGAACACTGCAGTGACCCTGAACCCATGGCAGGTCTTAGTATCCCCACTGCATCCTCCTCCCTCAGCAGCTCTGGCACCTGCCTTCCTGCAGGTCCCCAGCATCAGGCATCCCTTCCCCTTGGCACCCATCGTGGCCCCGCCATTCCCTGGCAGCCTGGCACGGCACAGAAATAGTAAGAGCACTGACACTGAGCACCCAGTAGAAGTAACAAGATCAGAAGCCATGATAACCTAGCTTCTAGCACAGTGTGCCCTCCCTTGGCTTAACAGGCACTCTGTGGGGCAAAGGAGGGGGTTTGAGCTCCATAGGGTTAAGCTTAAGGTGAATTATAATGCAGTAATGAGAGGCAGCATATTCAGAGCTGTGTAGGGCATCTTTATTGAAAGAGAACTGAGAGCAGGGGGGACCAGACAGACAGGTTTCCCCAGGAGTCCTGCTGGCCTGGGAAAAGACCTGGGGCTTGGTGCACTGGGACTAAGGGCTCATATGCCACCGCTGCAGCAGCAGGCAACCTGGCAGGGGACCTGGGGCTTGGGCACTGGGACTTGGAGCTTGAGCCCTGTAAGCCTGTGCCAGAGACGGCCCAGGGTTTCCCTAGCACTAAAACAACCCCAATGACCCTTGGTAGTTCAAAACACCACACGTAGCTGCCCAATCTGGCCCAGGGATTTCCTCAGATGGGGAGGTGTTAGTGTTCACCATCAAGAATGCTAGAGGAAGTAGCTTGGCTCAAGCCCACCAAGGAGGCGCTGCAGGAGGTTGGTGTGTCTTCTGGTTACATATAAATCTGGAGAAACTCCTTATCAAAGCGACTGCAGTTAGGGTGTGCATGGAGAAGAGCTGTGTGATATGCCTAACTTTACCAATTTGGGACATGAAGTTAATTACAAGACAAAAATTCTTCCTGGGCCCCCGAAAGAAAATGTCTCTGGACGACAAGATATCCAGCACTTGTCAGGGGTGACTCTTTCCCCACGGGAGAAGCGTCAGATCCCCTGGCAGTGATTTCTGAACTACTTTTCAATCCCTTATGAAACAGCCTAAGTCAAAAGCCTCATGCGTGTGACTGAAAGGCCGATAATCTCCAGCGATGATCTGTGCTGCCACTACCAATCTGCCAGGCAGGAAGAAAGATTAGTTAGAGATCATTTGGCTTCCTGGATCATTTTACCAACAAGGCTCCAGCTGGGGAGGAGGGGAGGGGAATATGAAAGCTCTTTGGCAAAAGCAGCTCACTCTTTTCACTGAAAGATTTCCCCCATGCCCAGACCTACATGGCCTTGGAGCAGCAGGAAGTCAGAGCTAATCAGGACCGAGGGCTCTCCTTTGCTCACATAAAGCTGTCTTGCAAAAGGTATTAAAAAAACCACAAATCACCACCACCACCAAGGACATTCTTCACCAGAGTCTCCACTAAGCCTTGAGAATGATTCTGGGTTCCCTGATGATCTGCATTAAAATGCCTTCAAACTGGCACCTCCTCCACAGGTAAGAAGAGATGAAGTGAGCCTGTAGCATTTAATAAGAGCACCCTGGGTTAATCAGGAGAATTTCAACCACCTGAAATGTGAGAATCCTACAAAAAAAATGAACACTATGTAGATGACAAAGTCTGCATGTAAACAAATAAGCATGTAGGGACAACAATTAGAAAGGCCAAACACAAAACGAGATTAAAGTAGCTAGAGACTTAAAGGGTAACAAGAAAACATTCTACCATAAGGCAGGTTTAGAAGCTGTGCCTAACAGCTTCTAAGGAGAGAGGGGGCAACTAATCTACATGGGTTTTGTATCTGCATGAGCACAAAGCGCATATTAGCATAGTCTCACTATGGGTAATGGTATTTGGGTTGATTTGATCACAGATCTGTCAATATTTGTAATTCTACTGAAGAGAAACATGAAATAGTGTCTTTGTAATATGCTACTCTCTTGCTTGTTCAAACTCTGTTTAGGTGGGTTAAAGGATAAATGCTACCATTAACAAAAAAAAATTATTAAAAGAGGGGCCACCCTCTCCTTCCAGCCTGGGGAAGTTAAGACAGGGGTGGGGTTTAGCATTAGCTTGGTTTAGAGCAGTGGTTCTCAACCTTTTTAAGGCTGGGGACCCCTTGTGGGGGGAAAGAAAGTCACTCCCTGTCTTGAGTGAGACACTGCCGCCTCCACGCTCCAAATGCGGCCCATGTGGAGCTGGGGACACGCTGTGGATGTGGCCCCCTACCCAGAGCCAGGGAACTGCCACGGCCGCAGCCATGGCCCCCTGGCTTGAGCTGGGGAGCCGCCGTGGCCACGGCCCCCTGCCCTGTGTTCCCTTCCCACCCGCCCGCCTGTTCTCTGTCCCTGCTGGCTCCCCATCCTCAACACCCCCCCAGTCCCTTCCCCTGCCCTTACCTGGCTGTTGGAGCCAGAAGCACCTGGCTGCCCCCCCCCCCAGCTACTCTGAGCATGCTTTGCATGCTCAGGGCTGGAGTTTTTAAAACTCCCAGCCTGGGGGAGCATCCTGCTGGCTGGCCAGAAGCCTGGGTCTTCCTGGCAACTGGAGACTCTGGTGGCATCCGGCCCCAACTCCCAGGCCATCTGCAGCCCCCCTGGAGCCACTCTGCAGCCACCCTAGGGGTCCACAGCCCACAGGTTGGGAACCAGTGGTCTAGAGCTATGCTTGAAGCTCTGCCTCATCCCATTGTCCCACTGTCAAAGGACAGATCTGGCCAGGCTTCCTGTGAAGCCTTTCTTTTGCTATTTTAATGAGAGAAGCTATTTGCAGCTATGTAAGGTTTAAGAGCTGAAATTAGAGAGAGAGGCAAACCCTTTCTCTGAGCTGAAATCACTGAAGAGGAACCAGCAGATGGTGAGAGCAGAGTGTGAGTGATGCGGGTGGAGTCAGCGGATGGTGAGAGCAGAGCGCGAGTGACCAGCAGGTGGGGATGGCAGTCAGCAGGCGGAGCCAGGGGACCATGCAAGTGGACAGCATGAGTGACCAATGGGTAGCGCTGGCGGATAGTTGACATGAAAGACATTCCCTACATACCTTGGGGTTTGTTGGGAACCCTGCTCTGCACTGATTCCCCTCATCAGTGCTGGTTTTTCTACTGAGTTTATATGTTCTGTTATGCCGTGTGGGATTATGCTGGGAACCTTATTCTGCACTGATTCTCCAGATCAGTGCTAATTTCTGCTAATGGCTTCTTACATTCTGTTTTACTCCTATTAAAAGTTCTGTACACCACACTCAGATTCATGCTTGCAAGTGGGGAAGCCATACCTCTTGGGGGGGACCCAGGGAATAGTAGATTTCCCAGAAGACTGGGTGGGGACTCAAGCTGGTTGGTGCTGTAACATTACTTGGAAACACCTAGATATAGAAGCCAGCCCTTGTTCTGCCAGCTCGCCGTGGGAGAAGGGTTACACTAAAAATACATAAGAAGCAAGAAGAAAAAAATTCAAAGATGGGGTAGGCCCATTACTACATGGGGGGGAAGGAGAACAGTAACAGAATTTGTTGAGATGGTAGAAGAGCTAAATAATTTTTGTGTTTCTATTTTCACCTAAAAGGTTAGTAGGAATTAGACATCCCACTGCCACTCAGAGAATGCCAGTGGAAAAGAAGCAGGATCAGAGGCTAAAATAGGGAAAGAACAAGTTAAAAATGACTTAGACAAGCTAGATGTCTTCAAGTCACCAGGGCCTGATGAAACAAATCCTTTCAAGGAGCTGCCTGAGGAGATATCTGAACACTGAACACTCTGAGTGAGTGTTTTTTAAAAGTCAAGGAGGAGGGAGAGATTCTAGAGGACTGGAAAAGGGCAGATACAGTGTCAGTCTATGAGAAGGAAACTAGAGACAACTCAGGGAATTGCAGATCAGCCAGTTTAACTTCAGTAAAGCAATACACCCACTCCTAGCACAACACATCACAGCCACACATGCACCCAACCCACAGTTTCTCCTAGCCAGACTGACATTAAACATCAGTCTCTACACTAGGATTGGAGGGGGGGGGGAGGAGGGAATGGGGGATTTCAAGTTTCTCACTCCACCTGCAGTTCAGTGGGAGTCCTAGTGTAGCTAGAGCATTGGTGGCCACCAACATTTTAATCACCGTGTCATCAGGGGTTGAGTGCCTTGGCCAAGGACACAGCCAGTGAATGGCAGAGCTGGAAATGGGATGCAGGGGTCCTGACTCACTGACTACCACTCCAAACAAAACACACTACCCTTAGCCTATGAGGACACTGACTTCTAGTCCCCTAGACTAACCAACAAACACTGCCTCATCTACACTGTCGAGGACTGTCCCTGCACTGGCACCTTGCACCCTTTAGCAGCACCACAGCCATCTCGTTCCTCTTGCTCGTTATGATGGTGCCACAGGCCATGGTGATGGAGCACACCACTAGAGCAGGCTAACAAAATGCTGCTCTTCTCTGTGATGAGCAGATCTGTCCCTTTAGGATATCAGCCTAGGCCTTCAGGTGACAATTCCCTAGCAAGGGCTCCCTGTCAGACAAACTTCCTTCCTTCACTGCACAACTAGAAGGGCCAAGAGGCTTTTGCTCCATGCTTCTAGCCACATTAGCAAAACCACTCAGCAACAGCTGTGAATGGCACCTCCAGTAAGAGCCAATGCATCACCATATGTAGGTGCTTATATGGTCCCTATCCCCATAGCATCCAAGTGCCTCACACTCCCCAATAGTGAGATAGTAGTGAATTTCTCTCTCCCAGCTACCTAGGGAGGCAGACTATCCCCATTGTCCTGATGGGGAATCAAGGCACACACAGACTTAGGGCATGTCTACACTGCAATCAAAGGTGCAAGTGCAGCCAGTTTTGAGCAGCTCTGGCTCTCTTGCTATTGTTACCCAAGCTAGCTAGATCAAGACTAGCTTAAGTCTGTCTACACACTGCAATCACACCGAAATGACTTGTGCAAGGGCAAGGAGTCTGCAGGGCCTGGAACTGAACCAGTGTCTCACAGACCACCCTTCTTCCCCTCATCTTACCAGAGCAGAAGCTACAAGAGCTGAGTGGGTCAGAGAGCACTCCGCTCCAGCCCCAAATTCTTTCCAGTCTTTACAGAGCCTCATCAGATCCATGGATCAGTGGTTCTCAACCACTGTGTTGGGACACATTACTGTGCCACCACAGCAGTACGTGTCTCACAGAACGCTGGGGAGATGGCTGGATCTGGCCTAGAGGGAGTGGGCTAGTGTGTCCTGTAGTTGCAATATGCTGCAAAGTGTGTCGCAACCCACAAAAGGTTGAGAACCACTAGTCCAGATGAAGGTGCAGGGACTCCCGAAGGCTCTGCTAACTGCAAGAGCCAAGCTGATGTCTCCTCCCTTGCTGAGCAGCATGCAGTCTCATTCTTTGAGCTGACACCTATCCCAAAGTATACCATAGCAGCTTCCATGTCATCACTTTCCTGGCTCAGCTGTGCCTGATGGTCATGGCCTGTTTCCAGATACTTGGGAAGGTCTGGTCCAGACTGGTGAGGGTCAGCGGTGGTGCGAAAGACACAGCACCCTCCACTAGCTGTTTAAAGCTAATGGGGGGGGGAAGGTCTCCCAATATTTGCATTAATTTTGAAGGGAGAAAGTAAGTAGGCGCAGGGCCTGACTAAAGGGCTGTTGCTGTAAGCTACCGCTACATTAGACCAGGATGCCCCCCCCACCAGGACCTGTGCCATAACAGCTCAGCCTTGACCCATAGCCCCCAAGCAGCTCTTGCCCTGAACTTCCACACAGCTCTGCCAATAAACCTGCCATAGCTAAGGTGCTTCTAGCCCCATGCCCATATAGGATTCTGCTGCAGCATCCCAATCTGATTAGTTGTGCTGCCACTACAGCCCTCTACTAATGTGCCTCTGTCCTGCCCCACCCTGCATCCCTGATACACCAGCTCCACAGGGATATTCACAGCTCCTCACCAGCATGGCTGAGTCCTGACCCACACCACAGGCTCCCACCTGCTCAAGATGAGGCTCTGAAGCTGAGCAGCCACCATTAAAGCCCTGCACTTGAACAGCTTCCCTTTAGGCATCAGATTAAAACTACATTGCACAGGATTTTACTCCTATCTTTACATTTACAGGAACTGGAAAATCCAAAAAGATTTTGGGGCAAGAGCATCTTGAGATTACAGGAGGACGGAATATGAAGGAATGGAGAACAGGACTTCTGGGTTCTCTTCCCATCTCTGCCACCATATTCCCACAGTGAGACACATGCTTCAGTTCCCCCAGCTGTAAATCTTGCAACTTGAGGGCTACGTCAAAGGAGTTATCTAGCTCCCTCTGCTACCCCTGGTGCAAAAGGTTTGCCAAGGGGAAGGCGGGGAGGGAATGACAGAGCAGCACAGGCAACAAGAGATTTTCCACTCTGTTGAAAGGGAAGTGGAGAACAAAATGTAAATACCTCCAAGCTCTCAGAGAGATGCTAGCAGGAGTGATTTACTTCTCCACAAAGGCTGTGATTTCATGCTAAAAATGCTTGCTGGTATGAAAGCAGAATCAAAAAGCTAGCAGCCTTCTAAACCCAACTTTGCTGCTGGAGCCATGCTCTGTGTCTAATGGAGAAGCAGCTCATCTGGAACAGCACTTTTCCAGGAGCCATGAGGATAATTAGAAGAGCATTTTCTTCTAAAGCTAGAAGTTAATCACATAATTGGTGTGGGTTCCTCCTGCCCCCCAACCCGTTGGGAAGGCAAACTCCAGGAACAGTTTAAGGCTGCTTTCATGACTTCAGAACCCAGCTAAGTCTCCCTTCAAGCAAACCAAGACCCCCATCTAAAGTTTAGGACCTGGCAAAACACCTCAAACCCTGTGGTGCTCTCAAGAATCACCAGGGCCCTGCAGTGAATACCAGAGAGGAGAAGGCACTCTTTTTAGAAGGGATGGCCTCCACCCAGGGACTACAGTGTTTAAAAACCTCTTTCCTGAGAGCCTTTGAACACTGGCCAGTTGCAAAAGACAATCCCTCTCCTCTGAGGTTGGAGACAGCTGTTTCCAGGAGGCAGCCGGGCTGTTCTGCTATAGTGTTTCTCCACCTTTTTGATACTAGGAACCTATACTGTCTCAGGGAATTCTCATGCTTCCTATACCGTGTCATGGAGTTCTCAGGGACTGGTGCCAGTCTATTAGACCAGTCATTGAAGAACACTGCTCGAAAACACCCCACGTACCATGGAAATGAACAAGCACTCAGGTTTTCAGGGCTAGGAAGCCCTGACGCATGCTCACTCCTACAGCTGAGAGCTGGAAGCATCTTTCATCTCCTGTGGGGAGGAAGCACTTCCTCTCTTACACCAAATCCAGCAGCTGGCAAAAAGAGAATTTCATCAAGATTTCAAGTTTCCTGCAGGCAGCCATTTGTGTTCAATGCAGAGCAGGGAAGAGTGGGGAATCAAAGTTCAAACTGTATGCTGGATTCTATCCTCCTCCAATACTGGATAAAGCAGCAAAGGCTCTTGTCTCAGACGGACATCAAGGCAGAGGGACTGTACCCAGATGATACCTGGGAGGGGCTTCCCACCCTCCTTCTCAATACCCAGAGTGTTTGTTCAGAGTTCTGATGCCTAACGCAGTATAAACAGTTCTAGTTTGTACTCTGCCCAGTCCTTAGGCATTACTGCAACAAAAAAAGTGGTGATAAACCATGTGGTACTTTATTTTATAGAACTATAAACCATTTACCAATGCTGAAAGCCCGTCATGATTTTGGCCCCTACAAATGAAAACCAAAAGCAAACATACACACTGGCAAGAAAAAAGAAACTAATTATCTTTCTGTCACAAGAGTTAAGTGGGCTGATTTTTGCAGCGTGAAGGAAATGTACTCTGAACTTCCAAACGCAAGTCACAAAAGAACAGGGTCCCACAGTGAGACAAAGGAAGCTTGAGCAATCGGTCTGTTCAATGCTTCATCTTTGGCAAGGGAGTGTGGCTAAAAACACCAGTACACAGGCACAAAAAAATCAGAATAGCTGCTAATACAAATGCTGCATTGCAGACTCACCCATCATTGGCATCATTTGCTCTTTTGGATGGTAGGGGTCCTACAAGGTAAAGTGTTTCCAAGATACTGTGGGGAAATGAGGAACCAAGCCCCACAAGGCATGCTAAAAAGAGGAATAAATATTTTCAAATGCCTGACCACTAGGAGAGCATCCCCCAGGGTGGCAGAGAGCACAGTCTGGAGGACTGAAATACAGTTATCTACTGGATGCAGGAGTAACCTTAGCAGTTATAGGCCAGAAAAAGATTTTGGTGCCCCTGAGTGACAAAGGGGAAAAAAACCCATGGCTAATTAGCATGCAAAAATGGCTGGCCAACCAGAGCTGAGCCTGCCCTGAAAGCTCATGCCTAGGGCAACCACTCTGGCCTCCACCTCTAGAACTGGCCCTGGCAGGAGGTGGAGGGCAGTGGCTGCTTGTTCTCCCCAAAGAAAGTTACTGCACAGTGGAATTTGCAATGCTGGCTTCCCTTTTCTGTGGTGTGCCCCCTGGTGGCTATATAACATAATTTATGCTTTTGGCAGTGACACTTCCGTTGCTTTGAGCTCTGGAGACAAATCAAAGCAGCAGACAGCTGGCCTTCTGCCCAGTTCACAGCCTGATTCCTCCTGTCTGCATCACTCCCTTGTTCTCAGGCACTTCATGCTGGTCACACAGCTGACAGAGAAAGGGAAAGGGTTCCTCCTTCCTAGCAGAGGACAAAATATCCAGGTGAGAGGGGCTGACAGGCTGGAAACATGTCATTGGAAACAGCCAATGCATCCTCTCCTTGCTACACCCAGGCACAGAAATGCCACAAGGTGTCACAACATGCGAGTTGCAATCATAGCGAGGAAGTCTTCATAGCTGAGTCGGACGCTGCCTGTTCTGCCAGTATCCTTCTCCTGGAATGCTTCGGTCATGCTCTGAAGCCGGGTGCAGATCTGGATGAAGCTATCCAGCTGGATGGTGGAGTTGGATGGCCTCTGGGAGTAACGGGACAGCAGCAGCTGAGTGAACTGGGGGCTCAGGTTGTATCCCATCTGGGACAGAGCTAAGACACAAAGATCAAATAAGCCCTTGGAAAAAAACCTCCCTTCAGAATATGCCAACACTTCCCCTTCCCCACATATCTCCCATGTCTGATGCCAAAGGAATATTTAAAACTGCAACTCAGCATGGCCAAGGACTGAAGACGGTGCTTCTAGGGTGCTTGGAACATAAATGGAGACACAAGTTCCAGACTGTGATGCTGTCTGGCTTTAGAGAATAATTTATTATTTTTCATATTAATATTTCATATATGCAGTCTTCAAAGCATTTGATGAAGTGGGATTTTCCACCATGAAACTCATGCAATAAATAAATTTACAAGTCTTTTAAGTGCCATGGGACTCCTTGTTTGTTTTACTGAACTAGACTAATACGGCTGCCCCTCTGGGAAATAGAAAGGTTGTAATTGGCTAGGAATGATCCTATGGTTTATATGAAGGTGTCATATCTGTATTAGAAGCTAGGAATTCATTTATTCTATTTGTGTTTCAAGTTATTTGATGCTGGGACACTCCCAGGTCTCCAAACCATTGTTTCCTTAATGGTTTATTAAGGAAGCTCCTAGGTATAGTGGGCCCAGGAAGAAACCAGCTGGGCCACTAGGACTTGCCCATGTGACTCAACTCCATTTTGATTTGCAAGAACTCCGCACAGCATGAGGAGGGCCACAGGTGATAAAAGGCAGCAGACCTATCTCCATTTTGTCTTCAGTCTGCAACCAACACCTGCCTGTGGACCTATTCTTCTACAATTGAACAAAGGACTCAGACCCACCCAGGTGCTGGGTGTCCACCAAAAGAACTGGACTAACCTGCAAACTCCAGATTCTTCAAGGACTTGCTTTTGATGGATTCTAAATCATTTCTATATATGTGATTCACTTTGATCCTTTAACATCTCATTTGTTTTTCTTTTATTTTTATATCAAACCTTTAGATTTAGTTACTAAAGGCCTGCGTGGCACCATGATATTTTGGGTAAGATCCAAGCCTATATTGTTCTCGGTGATGTGGCTGACCCTTTGGGGTCAGGAGAACCTACTTCTTTAAGACATCTAGTGGCTGGGTGGGGACTGGTGGAGCTGATGTGCAATAAAGGGGTCTGTTTCTATTTTGTTATGCTTGGTGATGACCAGAGTGGGGAATCAGAAGCATGTTTTGTTACTGACTGGGAAACTAGTTAAGTATCACCCATCAGTGTTGTGGGAGTCTGGCTCCCAGTTTTGCTGCTTGCCCTGATTTTTGCACATTCAGGAGGTTATCGCAGGAGGCCTGCGTCACACAGTCATGTCCCCTGCTTCCCACTCTCCACAGACACAAACCTGAGCAACTCATCAAACCAGCCAGCCTTCAGCTACATGCCATCCAGCCGCATTCTTCTGGGGAGGTGGAAGCAGGCAGACGGTTTCTTGGAAATGAAGAAGCTAATTTGCTCTCCAGAAGCTACAGCCTTCAGGCCAATGCACACACCTGATGCTGTGCAGCCCATCTCTCATGCATCAACACAAACTCTGGTGTCACTGCTTCAGAGCAGCTGCCCCTCCACATTTGGGAAGCAGGAGCACAGGGACCTATTGTAACAACTCCTGCTCTCCAAATGTGGGGAATAGTTTGCCATCTAAAGCTATCAAGTCTGGCTGAACTGCACAACTTTCATGGAGCCTATTTAAAGCTAAACAAGCTCAGCAGATCCACCACGCAGTGGTCCAACCGGTTTAAAATGAAGCTGTTACACTGCAGGATGAACTAGGTGTAATTATTTAAAGTGAGAGGCAACCAAGCATCATGGATCTCTTGATTCGTTCACATTTGCCTTGAACCAACACAGCTGAAAGCAGTTATCACACTGGTTTGGACACAGGCCTCTGACCAGACACTATACCACATTGTTTCAGAGAGCAGATAGAGACAGGAACCATAATGGATACTCTTCTGTAGGACCCAAGGACACTGCCACCCACTTACTTTCTACAATCTGCCACATTTCCTCGTCTCACCTTGCTGCAGCTCAGTGAAGTTGATGGAACCTGACCCATCTCTGTCAAACTGCTGGAAGAGGTTCCTCCATTGCTGGATGAAGCGCCACAAGGCCGAGAACGCAAAGATATCTATCCGTCCCGACTTTGTTTTATCAAACATGTCTGCCGAGAACAAATAGCAAGAACAGGACCATGAGGGATGATCCAAACACAGGACCAGGTATATCTCTGGTGCCTCCCATCAGAAGTTCTCAAAAGGCTTTACAAACATTAAGCCTGGACATCCTGGGAAAGTCACTCCCCATTGTTCAGATGGTGCTTGGCGACTTGCCTAAGATACAGAACCAAGAGGTCCTAACTCCTAGTCCCCTGCTCTGGCCAAGAGACCACACAGTCTCAAAAGGCTCTCACCCTTAGAAGTGATGGACCAAAATCTATCTATGGGAATAGAATATATAATTGAAAGCACTAAAATGACACCATTTTGATCAGGAAGCTTACAGAGGCCTTCTGCAATACCATCAAAACCTTCACCCTCAGCATACCACAGCAAGCATGGAAACTGTCAGGAATTTAGTTTTCTATAGCAAATGGAGTGGGTTCTTCTGTCTCTCTATTTTTCCCTGCCCTCCTTGACAGTCAAACCATCCCTCAGAAAAGGACCTAGATACATTTGACAATCAGTTCTTTGGAACCAGGGCTCTCCTTGGCTGTCATTGAGCACTGATCCTGTGTGAGCACTAAACAATCAACTAACAGTATTACAGAAACCTGCTGGGGAAGTTTCAGCTTCTAGACTACACTGAGAGCTTCAGCTCCAGCATTTTACTTCTCCTCTGTTCTTCCACTACCAACTGTGGCATGAAGTTTTGCCCAGTCCCTCACAGCTGGCATCCCTAATCTGAAGCAGTCAGTCAGCAATGCCATTCATGTCCATTTTGCAAAGTAAATGCTTTGCCAATAGGGGACACATAGGCTGCAGTACACTTGACCTAGAATTCACCCCATTAGATCGAACTCATCAGATGAGATCATATGCACAAAGAGTTGGGCTTTTTTTCAACATTACAAAGCAACCCCCACAGAGCTCAGCACAATATGCAGCATCTGTTCTAAAACAGATCGCAACTCATGAGCAGTTGAAAGGGAAACAACATCTGGACTCACTTATCATCATAAGGCAGGTCTCATCATTAAACGCAGACCAGTTGGAGTTGATCAGGGCCTGCTTGAGTTCTTTGATGGAGATGTAGCCACTGTGATCGGCATCCACTGTCTGGAACCAAGAAAAGGCCTCTGGGTCCACACCAGGTGGCACGTTACCTGACAGGAGGAACAGGATAAAACTCGCACAAGCCACTAGAGAAATGACAGTTTGATAGTCCCTTGGCTAAGCAGCATTTGTCAGGACCCTAAACCCTCTTCACCTGGGAGTTAGCACAGGAGCCCTGCAAAAAGCGAGACAGCTGATGCTGACGGATTGGTTACAGCTAATGGACCATAAGAAAGGCTGAGACAGTTTTTCCAGTCTAAATGTATTTTTAGGGCCATGGGATCCAGCCTGTGAAAACATGGCCAGAACTTGGCAGACAGGATCTTGTACAAATAGCGAGAAGTAAATTAGATCTCTTCAGGTGGTTTGGAAGTGCAGTAGAAACAAAAGGAAGTTGTGTCATTTTAGCAGGATAAACACTACCAGTTCCGGGGAGACAGATGTGTGACTACAAAATTTTATTTCTACCATTTGGGGCTGCAAATTCTTCAGCATTTCTCCTCCATGTTGAAGCCTTAAATAAAGAAGAAGGGCACTTTTCTGACCTGCAGTTTAATTGAAACCGATGATTCAGTCACAGGCCAAAGCTCCCATTTTGCTGGGCAAGGTGCATTGTTCAAGGGGTCCCCCATGTAATCCCAAGACCTCTTATACAGTTAGCACATGCAGAGGCTGTGTCATTTGAAAGGTTCTTTGCAAATAATAAAGAACGAGCCCTGAGAGTTAGGTTAGCCTCATTTTGCAGGTGAGTAAACTGAGGGACAAAGGATGTTCCCTTGGTGTCTAGACTCTATGGCAGTGGTTCCCAATCAGTGTGCCGCGGCACACTGGCATGCCATGGCAACACCTAAAGTGTGCTGCGAGCATCCCTGAGATCTGCAGTTAAAGTTTGGTCCCTGCTCAGTCCAGCCACGTGGGCTCGGAAGAGGCAGGGGTTAAAGTAAGGGGGAAGGCACTGGAACATAGTTCCAGGCCCCCCTATCTTTAGGCAAGTAGTGTTCAGGGGCCCCTAAAAATAGGGGAAGGTACCCAAATGTGGAGTGCCAGGGGTCCCCCTAAAAATAGCAGGAGCAGCCAGGGCACAGAGTTTGGTGGCTTCACCTTAAACACCGCTTAACCTTAAGGCCAGCCAGCAGACTGCTGCGGGGGAGGCCCAGAGCATGTGAATCTCCTCCTGCAGAGCAGACCAGCTTGTGCTGGGCAACCTGCAAACAGCCACGGTAATGGCTTTGAGAGGGGCTGCTGGGGCTTGTGTGGGGCAGATGTGTGTGTGTAGCAGAGGTGGGTGGGAGTGGATGTGTAGCAGAGGGTGTGTAGCTGGGGTTGTGGGGTGGCTGTTTGGTGGGAGTGTGTGTAGCTGGGGGTTGGGGTGGCTATGAGGGGGGGTGTAACTAGGGGCTGGAGGGCTAGTTCTGGACCCTGCAGTGATGGGAGGGTCCCTCACAGGCAGTAGGGGGCTGGGGGAGGGGAACAGGACCCACTGGGGTGGGAGGGAGCAGCAGTGGGGTGAGGATTTGCCCTGAGTGGCAGGGAGCCACTGTGGAAAAGGGAGAAGTGGGTGCTGTGCCATGCTCCCCTGGCCTACCTTCCCACTCCCCAGGTTCCCCCCAGCCCCCCCTGTTCTCCCTTCACCTCTCCTCTATTGGCACCCTTGTGCTGTTCCCCACATGGCTGCCCTTGTCCCCTTTTGCCACCCCGCCTGGCTCTGCTCCCCACACTCACTCCTGCCATTGCACCCAACTCCTGACCTCCCCTGTTTTGCCACCCCTGCTCTGCTATGCCTACCATCCAAACACAGCATCATGGTTCATGAATATTCATAAATAAAGTTAATTTGCATATTCATGAGTTTTTTACTGGTGGTGTGTCTTGAAAAATTTCAAGGTATCAAGGTGTGCCACAGCAGAGAAAAGGTTGGGAGCCACTGCTCTATGGATCCCTGGCCTGTGCTCAGACCACTCCTCTCAGCTAAGAGAAAGTGCCACATCAGTGTAGGAGCTAACACAGTAATTTAAAAACAGTCTCACGTGTTTGCTCAAAGATGACAGCACTGCTGCCCGTACTTGCACAGCAGGGTCAGCCAAGCAAATGGCTGCACTGCCACCAGGACAGGAGCTGCCTTCTTGCAAGCCACTCAAGAACCCTCAAGGGATGGCAGCTTATGGGTTATGAGTACACCAGAAGTGAGGCTCTTTCCCCCACTTCCCTCCAGCCTCCCTCCATACCTGTAGGCAGTCAAGGAGCAGATTTTGAGAGAAGCTCCATAAACAAGCATGTGCAAATGAATGAGTGGTTCAGCCAGCCCCGCTGGCAAGATCATTCTAACACATTTTTCTACTCACCAGCAGGAGCCCCGGCTCCATAAGGTCCTGGCTGAGGGGCACCATAGGGATTGGTAGATGGCTGGCCATACGGCCCTCCAGGTGCTGGGCCTCCTCCATAAGGTCCCCCAGGAGCCCCAGATGGTGCTCCCCCTGGGGAAGGATATCCATAAGCCCCTCCACCAGATGGTGGGCCATAGGGGCCCCCAGGTGCGGGGCCACCATAGGAGCCAGCAGGAGGCAACCCACCTCCATACTGGCCTCCGGAATAGTAACCACCCTGTGGGGCGCCTGGGGCTGGCCCAGCTGATCCAGAGTAACCCTGTGGGAGGAGGAGAGGGAAAATAAAGTTCAGATTGACAACCAATAGAGTGCAGGGCACACTGGAAAGACCAGTCCTCATTGCAAAAGGGCCAGCACCCCAGAGCCCCTGTCCCAGCTGCATAACCCGTCAGCCTCCAGACTGCCCGTGCCACCCCATCCCCCTGGCTACACAGCACGTCAGCACTTTTGGATGATCAGTGTTTAGAAATAAACCCCCTGAGAAAGACCCCCCTCCCCCAGCTTCAAGTTACCTCAAAAAAGACATTCTTGAAACAAACCCTGTTTGGCAGGGGAGGGAGAGAGGCAGGCAGGCTAAAGACCAGGCCATTTGTTAAGCCAGCAGGAAACAGGTCTCTGAAGACCCAAGGGTTCAGTATTTTAGGGTTAAATTGGATTACTGAGGCCTCCCCTCCCACTGGGTGTTAGTCAGGGCATTTGGGGAACACAATCATAGAATGAGCCAGCCTAGAAGGACAACACCTTTTCCTGTTATGGCTTTTCACCCAAAAATGCCAGACTTAATGATCTGTGCTGGCATAAAGTTCTCCATAACAAACTCTAGCTGCTGCCCCATTTGGAAATCAGCTGCTCAGGAGCCCACCATCCTCGGTTCCTTGCGCCATTTGGCAAAGGGCTGTTACCTGGACTGTAATGTGGCCTTCTTGGAGCACCACTTGCACTTTTCTAATCAAGAAAAACTAATATTCAGTGACACAAGTGGAGACTCCAAAGGACAAGGCAGGGTTTTAGTGTGCCTCAGATCCACGTCGCTCCTGCAGGCTCTTGGAATTGGCCCATGGTGCCCAACTACAGCTACAGATTGGCCATGTCCCATCAGCTCTCACTCCTTGTAGATGATCCAAAAAGGATTTAGATAAGAGACCAAAGAAATGGTAGCTTAAAGGGTTTTCAGTAGAAAGCAACTCAAGCCTCACTTAAGACAGAGCTCTCAATCTCACACCAACCAAATACTTCACACTACACCAATGGATACACAGCAGCATTAAGAACACCACACAGCAGGTCATGCTAGATCAGTGCTGTGTGCCAGGCAGTAAGACTGCTGTATGGTGCAAGAGCGTTTACACTGGGATTTTCAGAAGCTCCGAAGACAGCGAGATGCCTCACTTCCACTGAAGTTCCCGATTCCCGTCAGCACCTTTGAAAATCCCAGTTTTCATGTCGGCAACACTTAGAGCCTGACAGCCATAGAGACTGAACCCACAGAATAAGCAAAGCAAGTGGCAGAATGGCAAGCCTACACCCCCCTAAGCTTCCACCAGTGTAACTTGCAGGGGTTTTCACTGGGAGAGGAAAGTCATTTAGCCTCCAGGGCCTATTCGGTCTTTGGGTTCTCTGTCGCTCGGGAAGCCAATCAGTGCTGTTTGTGTGACGCAGACAAGGGCCCATCTGTCACCAGGCAGGGACCACAACAGAAGCCTCTGTACCTATGTTCCCTCTAAGCTGTGTGCATGTGCACACAGGTCATGAAACCTGTGCACACAACAAAATACCGCATGCACAAAACAATTCAACAGTGCTAATTTTTATACGACTTTAAGAAGGTGGATTCAAGTAGCATGTTTCAAACAAGGTTTTGTAATTCATAAAATCATTTCCATCACCATATAAAAATAAGATTTAGATATTATTTGCATCATACACACTTGCTTCGTTGTACTGACAGGTTTGACCACACTCACTGGAGTGCACACAAATTTGGGCACTGATTCTGAAAATTTGCAGGAAAGAAATTTTTTGCACACACAGCTTATTAAAAATTAGAGGGAACATTGCTCTGTACCCATAACGCCGTTTGAAAGACTCACGAAACCAACTTTCTAGCCTAACCCTAGTTATGTAAACAGCACAGACTGCGCTTTCACGGGGAAGACGAATCCTTTCAAAAGAGCAGAGAATCACCCTCCTTTCATTCACCAGTGAGTTCACTGCACAGTTAACTGGTCCCAGCTTTGTCCACACACAAAAATCCTTGAACCGGGTTTTGGGATGCTTTGAACATGGCCTAGCTGGGGGCACAGATAAGAAGCCAGTGCTGCTGCATTTTACACGGAGAGGGAAACCCAGGCCAGTGTTTCCCAAGCAGTGTGCCCTGACACACGCGTGTGCCCTCACGCCCGAGCAGCTGCGCCTTGGAATTTTTGGAAACACGACTCAGGTCTGGATTGGCTCATGAATATTCATGAGGAATATTTGGGGGTGAGCCTCGGAATAATTAAAGGCATCAGAAGCGCCGGCCCGGCCTGCCCCTCTACGCTGGGACCCAGGGGCGGGGAACCAGGCGGGAGGAAGGAGCCTGGAGAGAGGAGCAGGCCCGCATCGCGCCGCTCACCTGCCCGTAGGGGAAGCCGGGGCCGCCCGCGCCGGCCATGACGACGCCCGGACTCTGGCGGAAGCTCCCTCCGCCCCGCCCCTGCTGTGAGCGCGCGCCCGCGCCCTTCTGCTTCGCTGATTGGCTACTGGTCGCCTAGGAGAGGCCGTCCAGCAGCGGCTACTGGCTAGCAAGCAGGTAGACCCGCCCAAGGGCGGGCGAGCGAATGGGGAAGAGCGCGCGGAAGTGTCTGCGGCGGAGGAGGGGCTCTTAAAGGGCCAGCGGCGGCCTACTCGAGTGGGAGGGGCCTCTCTCCCTTGGCCCCGCCCACAGCTCAATTGCCCCGCCCCCTTTCTTTGCCTCCGCCTCACCCTCATCTTTAGCCTCATGTCCCAGGGGCCGCCCCAGTGCCACACCCGTAAGTGCCTGCCACGGCTTGCTGGCCCAGGCCTCAGCCCCTGGACAATCCTAGGGTTGGAAGGGACCTCCTGAGGTCATCTAGTCCAACCCCCTGCCAAAAAAGCAGGACCACTCCCACTAAAGTATCCCAGCCAGGGTTTTGTCCAGCCCGGCCTTAAACATCTCCAAGATCCTCATGTCAAATCAAATCATAGGGCTGGAAGGGACCTCATGAGATCATCGCGTCCAACCCCCTAGGAATTGAACCCAGGACCTTCTGCATGTATGTCCCGTGTGCTTCTGCAAAATCCTCCCTCCTCTTTGAGCTGATGGGTAGCTAGGGGCCCAGTGCTGGCTGGTGCAGGCGCAGGGGGGTTAGCAAGCCTGGCTCAAGCTGGGCCGGTTCCTCCTTGTGGCTCCACTGCTCTGGCATCCGTACTCTGACAGCACCAGATGCCACCTCCTCCCATCATCCTGGGCTGGGCAGTGTGTCTTAGCAGGCTGCTAAAATAACCCCAACCACAAATGGGGGGCAAGGCTAAGGCAACAACAGCTCTGAGCTGCTCCTGGAAAGCCGGAACATAGTTGGGAGTGAACCATCCTCTGCTGGAGGATCCGAGGGGTCATCTCCATTTCTAAGACCTGTGTTAGTGTTCTTAGTGTAGTACTAGCCTCTCTGCCTTAATAGGCAGAAGGTCCTGGGTTCAAACCCCAGGAGTTTAGACTTGATGATCTCATGAGGTCCCTTCTACCCCTATGATTCTATTCTATCTTCTTCTAGTCTGGAAAATTAAACAAGGAGTCTCGTGGCACTTTTAAAGACTAACAAATTTATTTATTGCATGAGAGAAAATCCAACTTCATCAGTTGCTCAAAGATGGTGAATTTACAGAATGGGAGCAAAATAAACGCATGGGACTGTAAGTCAGGCTCCAGTCAGGCTCCAACAGCAAATCAAAGCTGTTGTAAGGATTCAAACAGTGCAGTACAGCAACTAGCAGCAAGGTGGGTGGGGGGCAAGATGAGCAAAATTACCTGTTGTAATGTGAAAAGAACCCATAATCTTTATTCAGTCCTGAGTTCACCGAGTCAAATCTGCATATGAATTCCACTTCTGCAGATTCTCTCTGAAGCTTTGATTTGTTATCTATTTGCTTGAGCACAGCCATTAACAAATCATCAGTGGAGATGGCCAGAACAGACTAGACTTCTACACAGATTGCTTCCACCACCAGGCAAAGGCTGGAACTGTGGACAAAACGCATCCTTTACCCCATAACCTCAGCCATGCAGAACGCAGTGCTATCCACAGCCTCTGAAATAACTCCGACATTATCATCGAGACTAAGAAAGGAGGT
Source organism: Podocnemis expansa (assembly GCA_007922195.1). Classification (NCBI taxonomy): domain Eukaryota; kingdom Metazoa; phylum Chordata; order Testudines; family Podocnemididae; genus Podocnemis; species Podocnemis expansa. The sequence continues at coordinate 51,946,431 of ML681963.1, read as the reverse complement.
GTGGTTGTCATCATGAACAAATTGGTTTACAATCAAGAGGCTTACAGACAACTCTCCAACGCAGCATTCTACATATCACTTCTCTCTGACCCCACTGAGGAATACAAAAAGAAACTACACCGCTTCCTGAAGAAACCCTCTGAGGTAACACAGGAAAAAAATCAAGGCAGATATATCCACAGTACCCCACCCAGGGATATTCTGTCTTGTACCGAAAATCCATAAACCTGAAAACCCCAGACACCTCATCACCTCAGGCACTGGCAATATTACAAAGGGCTTATCTGGCTATGTGGACTCTCTCCTCAGACCCTGCACTGTCAATACTCCCAGCTATTTCCAAGACACCATGGAATTCCTGAGAAAGATTCAATCCATTGGTAACCTTCTGGAAAACACTATCCTGGCCACTATGGATGTAGAAGCTCTGTATAGACATCCCACACAAAGATGGATTACAAGCCATTGAGAGAACTATCCCAGATGATGCCACGGCACACTTTGTGATGGATTTGCGATTTTGTACTCACCCACAACCATTTCAGATTTGAAGATAATTTATTTCTTTAAGTCAGCAGCACTGCTATGAGTACCTGCATGATTCACAACATGTCAACTTTTGTATGGGTGACTTAGAACAATGCTTCCTACAGACTCAGTCCCGAGTACCAGTCCTCTACTTATGCTACATTGATGATATCTTCATCATCTGGACCCACGGTAAGGATGCCCTTGAAGATTTCCACAGAGATTTCAACAGTTTTGACTCCATGATCAACCTTGCCCTGGAACACTCCACACAGGAGATCCACTTTCTGGACACTATTGTACAGCTTAGTGATGGACACATAAACACCACCCTATATTGTAAACTGACAGACTGCTATAGTTACCTTTATCCCTCAAGCTTCTACCCGAGACACACCACTCAACACACTGTCTATAGCCAAGCCCTGAGATGTAACCACATTTGCTCTGATCCTTCAGAGACAAACACCTTCATGATCTCTGTCAAGCATTCTTAAAACTACAATACCCACTTGGAGTAGTGAAGAAACAGATTGACAGAGCCAGACTGGTACCCAGAAGTCAACTACTACAGCAGAAGCCCAAGAAAGAAAAGAACAGAACACCTCTAGTCATCACCTACAATCCCCAAGTCAAACACCTAGAGCACATCATCAAAGACCTATAGCCTGTTCTACAAGATGATCCCTCACTCTCTCAGGCCTTGGGCAGCAGACCTCTTCTTACTTACAGGCAGGCCCCCAACCTGGAACAGCTATTTAACAGCACTACAGACCTAACAACAGAAACATCAAAGCAGGCACATACCCCTGCAACAAACCATATTGCCCACTTTGCCCATATATCTGCACAAAAGACACATTCATAGGCCCTAATCAAGCTAGCTACTCCATTAAGGTCCATTCACCTGCTCATCTACTAATGTGATTTATGTCATCATGTGCAGGAAATGCCCCCCCCCCATCTTGTAAATTGGACAAACAGGATGGTCTCTGGATAAAAGAATAAATGGACACAAATCTGACATAAGAAAGCACAGCGTTCAGAAATCAATAGGGGACCACTTCGATCTCCCTGCTCACTCCATTGATGATGTGTTAATACCTGTGCTCAAGCAAATGGAGCTTTAAAAAGAAACTGCAGAACTGGAATTCATATGCAAACTTGACTCAGTGAACTCAGGATTAAACAAAGAGTATGGGTTCCCTTCCCATTACAACAGGTAATTTTTCTCACCTTGTCCCCTACTCACCTTCCTGCTAATTGCTGTACTCCACTATTTGAATCTTAACAATTGCTCTGATTTGCTGTTACAGCCTCAGCAGATCCTATATACTTCCTCTTTTTTTGTCTCATTCTGTAAGTTCCCCATCTTCAAGCATCTGACAAAGAGGGATTTTCTCCCATGAAAGCGCATGTGATCAACACATTTGTTAGTCTTTAAAAGAGCCACTAGACTCCTTTTTTTTTTTTCTAAGACCTGTGATATTTAGGTTTGGCCTTAAAGCCATTCCTCTTCCAGTGGGGAAGAATGAGCCATTGTTTAGTTCTTGGGACGATGCTCCAATATGAGTGCTAGCTGCAGCTGGCTACCAGCCCTTGGCAGGTTGCAGTGGATGCTGTTTTGATGAAATAAGTTGCTGACACCCATTCTTGGCTTTTTGATACAGTAATAACCCCCAGCTGCCATTCATCGCTCTGAGCTGTCAGAGAGATGTGTAAGATTCCACACTTGCCGTCCCTGTTCCAGCCAGTCATGCTGACCTGTGCCAAAGGGCATCATTGTTCCAAGCTGGTGGCTAAGAAGTGACTACCTAGTAAAACTAGATCAAATCCAGAAATCGACATTTGAGCTGGGGAGCTGAGCGCAGGCTGCAGCTTCAAGGAAAGAAAACACAAAGAGACCATTATTTTGCAACTCTGCCCTTCCATATTTGGAGTGAGGCAAGGAGCCAATTTACACACTGTTCATCAAGGCCATTAGTGACACACAAAAACAGTCTCACAAGCGCATAAGAAATGAGCTGCTGACATGTGGATGGCAGCATCTGAGAGAGATGTGCTGGGTTCAATTTTAAATACTGTGCCTCAGGAAATTGCTCCTGTTACTGCTAATGAGAGTAATGGGAATTCTGCTGGGCTCCAGGCTGATTCTTTACTCAAGCACATCAATACTTAACAACCTCAGTATTTTTCAACCCACCTTATGGAACAGTAAATATGCAGACGCTGGTTGGTTTTCGCTGGTGATATCAATCTGGCTAACACAGTTCCTAAAACCCAATCTTTGTATGCGCTTGTTAACGATTTGTATTTCGTTTTAGGAGCTCTATGAATGCAGCTGAGAAGTTTCTGATATACTGGGGGATGGAAACAAACAATTGAAGGCAAGGCCCAACTGGATCCATGTCTCCTCTATGAAGAGTTGGAGGAAATGCCCCTTAAGGTCCTATGGTTGCAAATTTATAAACATTGCCAGTTGCTGCTATGGCCAGTTTGGATCCACCAGCTTTCCTGCCCTGTGGATATTGGGAATCTTGTGTTCCTGACACTCCCATTGGAACTAGTTTATAGAACTATCCTCAACAACTCTTCTGGGGTTAATTTATAGCGTGGTTCTTAGGGAAAAGGTATCACCTACTTGAAACCAGGGTACATTGCTATATGAAACAGCAATCAATTATATTAGGGAAATCTGTGGAAGTTAGGCCAGATGCTCCAAAGTGTGTAGGCTCCTAACTTGTTAATGACAGAGAGAAGCTCTGATGGGCCAAACAATTTTCATACATCCTGATGTAAGGCAGGCTTAGAAGCTGTGCCTAACAGCTTCTGGGGGCGGGGGGAGGCAACTAATCTGCATGGGTCCTATATTAGCATGAACAAAAAGAGGACAATTAGGTATTAGCACACTGGCTGCAGGGCATAGTGGGTAATAGTATTTGGGGTTAATCTGATCATAAATTTGTCAATATCTGTAATGCTACTGAAGGGAAATATGAAATACTGTCTTTTTGTGATATACTACTCTCTGTTTGTTCCAGATTTGTTTGGGTTAGTATGATGAAGTAAGAAACTTCTTGGCTACTGTGGGATGCCAGAGGCGATAACCCAAGTGTTCGTCTTTTCTGTTCCTGTACTTTGGTGGTGGGAGATGGGTATTCTGGTGATGGGACATGGTGGTGTGATAACTATGGGAACCACTGGGGGGAGGGGCTTTAGAGAACCCTTACCTGGAGCCCCTGTGGGTGATGCCAGTTGTGGCCGGATTAGACCAGGGGAAAGGCGGCTGGCCAGGAGGAGAACAAAAGGCTAGGAGAAGAGGAGAGGGAGGAAGGAAGATGGGGGGTCTGAGAGGCAGGATCTTTGGAGCTCTTCCTGGTGGTTTACTGCTAGACCTCCTGGTTGATCTGAAAGCCAACTGTCCTAGCTGCTGTGCAAACTGGATTGCTAATAAACCCTCTGACTTCTATACAGGCTGAGTGTCACTGCTGATTGGGACAGCTAGGACCCTCCTGGAGGGAGGACCCCCACCCCCAGGGGAGACCAAACAGAGCAAGGATCAGACCCTCTGAACCTGGATTTGGGAGCTGGCTACAGATAGCGTGGAGACCTGGTGGATTCGGGAGAAGGCTCCACTGTAGCAGAGTCCTGACTGACTGTGAACAGAGGGGATCCAAGAGTCCTTTCTGGGGTCTCCATGACAGTTAGTTAAAGGGTAAAAGCTACCCTTAGTTAAAAAGAGACCTGTAAGGGAGGCCACTGCATGTTTCAGCCTGAAAAAGTTTAAGACAGGGGTGGGGTTTTGCATAGTTTTTTCTGAAGCAGTGCCTGAGGCATTTTGCCTCCCCCAATGGCCCCACTCTCAAATGATAGATCTGGCTGGGCTTCTTTGAGGTCTCTTCTTTGTTATGGAAGTAGCTGTTTGCAGCTACTTGAGGTTTAAGAGCTGAAATCACTGAGCGAGGCAAACTTTCTCTAATCTAAAATCACTAGAGAGAGGAAACACCCCTTCTCTCTGAGCTGAAGTCACTGAAGAGGAGCAGAGATGGTGACCAGCGGGTGGAGCCAGCGGACAGTGAGAGTGGTGAGCTGGGGGGTGGGAGTGATTGGTGGGCAGAGCCGGCAGAGCCAAGGCATGGTGCTAGCGGATGGAGTGAGTGACCAGTGGTTGGTGCCAGCAGACAGTTGGTGTGAAAGAGACTCCCTAACGTGCCCTAGGGTTGGTTGGGAGCATAGTTAGCACTGCTCCTCCAGATCAGTGCCAATTTTTGCTAGTGAGTTTACCTTTGCTGTTATGATATATGGGATCATGCTGGAAGCCTGATTAGCACTGATTTCTCAGATCAGTGCCAGTTTTGCCATTAAGTCTTATGTTCTGTTATGCAGTGTGGGTTGCTAGAAACTTTGTAGTGCTTTTTCTAGGTCAGCGCTGATTTCTGTTATTTGGCCTTTTACACTCTGTTTTACCACTATTAAAAGTTCTGTTTACTACACTCAGGCTCGTGCTTGCGAATGGAGAAACCTTACCCCTTTGGGGTGCCCAGAGAACAGTGTCGAATTCCCCAGAAATCTGGATGGGGGCTCGAGCCAGTTGGCGGTGTTACATTATTGGGAAACCTCTAGTTATAAAACCTGGCCCTTGTTCTGCTGGCCTGCCCTGGCAGAAAGGTCACACTTAAGAGAAGATGACAAGTACAAAAGGGAAGGGAATATATCAGCAGGCTGATTCCTAGTAGAGGCTCTGGTCCCAGGAGCAAAGGGAGTACAGTGCCTCAACTTAGCCCATAGTTTTGTTTCAAGGATGGATAATGCCTGTGATGGAGCTGCACAGACAACACTTCACATTCATATAGCAGCCTGTATTGTTTGTGAAGGTTTTTCTGTCTACAATTGCTCTGGCAAATCTACAGAGCCATAATAAATGCAGGCCCATCTCAATCTCTAATGCCAAATCAATGGGTTTAATGGAGGAGGCAGGACTAATTAGCATTCTATATGGTTTTGCATTGTCCAAAGCCATAAAAACCACTGAATCTAGGAAGGTAAGCAATCAGTCTGTGGGCTTGAAGCATATTTAATTCCAGTTATGTGCTGTGCTGCAGGTATGGCCTTGCTCCCCCAAGTCACCATTTTTCTGTCTGAGGAGGGTAGCTGCTAGTACATTTACATGGGATTAGAGAGTCTCTCTAGCATGTTTTATATAGCAAGCTGGACTTTCCATAAGGGGCAGTTCATGTAAATATCACTCTGAGTCCTCAGAGAATGATGCTTTTATGTGAAAAAAACCCATTCGCCTTCAGGGCCCATCCTCCCCCTATCCCCTACACCTATCATATGTCATTCAGTAGCAGCTCCCTGTGAGCTCCACAAAACTCTCTCATGATCTTCCTTCCCCAGGATGCCTACAAACAATGTGATCACCAGTGGGCTGAGACTACAGCCCATCATGCTAATACCAACTCATTGCCTTGTAAAGCCTTAGCAACCTGTCTGTTTCCATCAGTTGCTCTGTATCATATGCTTAGACTGCAAATTTCTTGGGGTAAGGACCCTTTGTGCTTTTACCGTGCCTAACACGCTGGGCTCTCAGTCCATGCCTGGGACTCCCAGGTGATATGATCATGCAAATAACAAATAATACGTGAATGACAGCTTTTGTTTATAACTTAAGAAATATTAGGAAGCGATGTACTGCTTCTTGTCCCAAATTATGCCTTAAATGCCTACTTATGCTTTAAAGTTTAAACCAAACCTTCCCAGTTCTGGCTGGGGCTGAAAAGTCCTAAAATATTATATAGGAAGGCTGTTCTCATGCAATATCTCGTACCACAGGTACAGGAAGATCAGGAGTCTCCCAAAAAGACATGGTTGATTCTGTGGTTAAGGCCCTTGACTCTTGAGGTGTAGTAGGTTCAATTCCTGTTGTTACCTTGGATTCCCAGTGCAACTTTGGCCAAGTTGATCTCTCTGTGCTTCCATTCCAAGTCATAACAGAGGGATGAACTAATTAATTATGAAGCACTTAGGTAGAAGACAGGGATGTTTTGCAGACACCAGACTTTCCATGGAGAATACAAACTCTTGGGAGGTCTTCCAAACTTTTGATCTCTATCCAGTTCCAGCATGTTTTTGCCAGGCTAGGGAGGGTCTAGTTTTATCTCTGATTTGGGGAGGACAAAGTGGTAGAATTTCAGCTGTTTACTTTCCTAAGGATGATGAACAAAAGTACTCAAGATTTTTTTTATATTTTTGCTAAAAAAAAAATGCAGCAATACTTGGGAAGAATGTTTTATTCTTTGTTTTCTTACCACATTCAACCCACTTCAGGGACTAAAGCAACCCTCACTCTCAGATACAGAGCTGAAGCGCTAACTGACTGTTCAGATGCCGTGGTTTTATTTGGAAGTGGGTCTAGCACTTAGCAATCCAGTCATGAGTTTTAAGTTAGATGCTTGTTTTTCAACCAGATGCATTAAAGGCCAGCAGAATTGCAGAGTGATCTGCTTTATGTTTAGGCAACGATCCATGGGGGCCTGCTGAAGATGCTGAAAAATATCTTGTTTATCCAGGCTGCCTGGCCTTATTTTTCCCCATAATGACTTTACACCGAGGGACAAAACTTTCCGCAGGTGCTCTCGCTAATGAAAGAGCTCCATTGGTACCAGCACAAGAAGATGGCTGAATACACAAAAAGGCTAGCAGATGTGATGCTACACATTACAAATGAAAGGGGCAACAGGGTATGCAACTGCAGTAGAAATGAAAGGTCCATGTGCAGTGAGGGAGAGTTCTAATAGTCGTGTGAATGGAGAGGTGGGATCTGGAATCCTGTCTGAAGTTCCAGACACCTCACAGTGGAGTCTGCTCTGAGGTGTGACAGTTAAAAATATGCTTCTTTCCCTCTCCCTCCACTCCTTTGCAGGCTGAGTGCCCAAAGTGCTGGTGATGACAAGGTAGTGAAGGAATAATAATTAATTAAAAAAGACAGAAGGAGCTAGAGGAGACACATGATGGAGGTGCAGGAACGGCCATGGCAAGGGGAAGCTAAGGCACCATGATGAAATGTATTTTGGCTGACCACAGAGGACAATATCAAATTCCCTTGGCGAACACAGTACAAGACGCTTACACACACAGACAAATGCTGTCCTGGAGATTGAACCCCACTGGAAACTGGAAGGAAAAATATTAACAGCAATAAAAAATTATTCATGACCAGTCATGAGGACTGAGCTTTGGTCATTCCCAAGGGAGTCCTTTGTGAAAACGCCCTACAGCACCACTCAGCCCAAAGGTCCTTTCATGTTTTTGGGCTCGTACATAGGCTGCTCCAGTGGCATCACGCTGAAACAATCTGAAGGGTTGCAGTGACCAGTTTTTCCAGGCTGCCCTGTAGCTCCTGGTGGGCCAGGAATGCCTGGGATACCTTGCTGTCCCATAGGCCCAGGTGGACCCAGCTTGCCATACCCTGGTGGCCCCTGCAGACCTGTAGAGAAGAAATGAGAAAGGGGAGGGAAGAGATGAGCTTAGGAAGCTGGTTTTGCAAAGCCAAACCTAGATGCTTGGCTGGCTGGTCCTTGCTTACATGCTCAGGGTCTCATATGTGGAGTCAGGAGGAATTTTCCCTAGGTCAGGCCAGCGGCAACACTGGGGATTTTCTGCCTTCCTCTGCAATGTGCAGGTTACTTGCCAGGATTACCTGGGTATATCTCATTCCATCATTTCTCTGCAACTGTGGGGGGCCTCAAGCATTAGGGCACCTCAGTCCCTCTTCTCTATCTGTGGCACCTTTTAGGTTACTGTGCTGGGGCGCAGATAAGTTAGCCTAATTTTGGTGGTTGGGGTCTGTGCAAGTGCTGGGTGGTGTTGCTGCCTGTCAATGCAGGAGGTCAAAATAGAGGGTTTGTGATCCCATCTGGCCCTAACCTCTATGAGCCTGTTTAAGCCAAACCACCCCAGTTTGGAAAGTTTTTGTCTGAGACCCTCTGTCTGTGTCACATTAGAGCAAAGGAATCAGGAGATTTGGATTTCCCCCTGCAGCACCGTGTGTCTATCACAGTGGTTCCCAACCGGTGTGCTGGGGCCCACTGGTGTGCCGCGGCAACACCCAAAGTGTGCCACAAGCATCTCTGAGAGTTGGAGTAAAAGTTCCCTCCCTGCTCAGCCCAGCCATGTGGGCTATGCAGGGCTGGGAAAAGGCAGGGGTTAAAGTAAGGGAGAAGGCACTGGAACACAGTTCTGGGGCCCCCTATTTTTAGGCAGGCAGCCTTCTGGCCCCCCTAAAAATAGAGGAAGGCACCAGAATGCGGAGTTCTAGGGGTCCCCCTAAAAATAGCAGGAACAGCCTGAATGCAGAGTTCCGGTGGCCCCACCTTAGGCCCAGCCAGCAAAGAGCTGCGGGAGGCTGGGAGTGTGTGAATCTCACCCTGCAGGGCAGAGCAGCTTGTGTCATCTGGGCTGTTTGCAGGCTGCCTAAGGGCGTTGGGGGGGAGGGTTGCTGGGGGTTGTGTGCAGCAGGTGGGTGTGTGTGTGTGTGTGTGTGTGTGTAGCAGAGATGGGTGGGAATGATTGTGTAGCAGAGGCTGTGTAGCTGGAGTTGTTGGGTGGTGGTTTGGTTGGGGGTGTGTGTAACTGGGGGGTGGGGTGGTTGTGTGTGTGGGGTGCGGCTGGGGACTGGAGGCCTAGTTCTGGCCCCTGCAGTGATGGGAGGGTCCATCACAGGCAACAGAGGGCTGGGGGAGGGGAGGACAGGACCCACTGGGGTGGGAGGGAGCAGCAGTGGGGTGAGTATTTGCCCTGGGTGGCAGAGAGACACTGTGGAGAAGGGGGAAGTGAGTGCTGCGCCATGCTCCCCTGCCCTATCCTCCCACTCCACAGGTTCCCCCCTGCTCCTCCCAAGCCATTCTTGTCCCTTCCTCTCTCCTCTCTTGCCACCCCTGTGCTGTTCCTCACATGGCTGCTCTTGTCCTCTTTTGCCACCCCTGCCCTGCTCTGCTCCCCACACTCACTCCTGCCACTGCACACAACTCCTGACCTCCCATGTTTTGCCACCCCTGCTACCCCTACTAACCCACATAGGAGCATTTCGGAAACACTGTGCCATGGTTCGTGAATATTCATAAGTAATTTAATTTGAATATTAATAAGTTTTAAAATGGAGGTGTGCCTCGAAAAATTTGAAGGCATCAAGGTGTGCCATGGCAGAGAAAAGGTTGGGAACCACTGGTCTATCTCCATTTGCGCCCTGGTGGCAAGAAGGGTGAAGCAGTTGCTCATAAAAATGCAGAACAAATCGGGATCCCATTTCAAAGGAGCTTCCTAAGCTGTGCACAAGGTGAAGAGGTCTTACCAGGGGCACCCGGAGGGCCAGTCTCTCCCGTGAGGCCAATGCCTTTGTCTCCCTTTTCTCCTTTTGCACCTGGCTCACCTGGAAAGCGAGAGAGCAGTAAGAAACCCCATCCACGGAGTGCAAAGCATGTGAGCGACAGATGGGAAGGACAATTAGGACAATTCCATGGGGCTGAGCGTGAGGGAGCATGTGTGCAAGACCACCAGTGGAAAGAGAAGGTGTTAACCACACACATTGACTGGCAGTGGCACCCGTAGGCCAGTGGCCCTGGAGTTCTTTTAACATGTTTTGCAATCCCACATCAGAGAGTCCTGGCTGCTGCCACCACACCATTAAAAATCTCCTGACCTTGGAAGCCATTTCTGAAAGAAATTTCAAGTGGTGGAAATAAAGGGCTTGCGGGAGAACAGCTTACCTCTCATGCCCGGCACGCCTTGCCGCCCTTCTCTCCCAATCTGTCCTGGTAATCCTGGGGCTCCAGGAGGCCCTGGCCGCCCTGGTGAGCCATCTTTGCCAGGGTGACCTGGTCGCCCTGGGGAGGCAGCCATCTCCACTGGGAACTGCATTCTAGAGGCATAGTATGCCATCCTCTCTGCAGAGAGACAAAGGGAGTCAATGACTGTGCCAGCTCAGGCTTTCCACCCCAGGGATTATCAATCCCAGACTCTTGCTACCAAGGATGTAGGATGCCTGCAATGGTGAGGGTTTAGCTGAAGACTGGGGGCTAGACATACCTGGGAAATGCCAGCTCAAAGTGACAACTTGCTCAAAGAACATAGCATATCACTGGAGGGAAGCAGGGGCCTGGGTTCTGGGATGTAATACACACAGATCCTATTTTCAGCTGCTAGCCCGGGCCCTCTGCAGGACCAAATTTATCTCCTTTGGAAGGATGAAGGGCAAAGCTGAACCTTTTTGGGTTTGGAAACTTGAGTCCAGAGTCAATAGTAGCCCTTTCAGGCCTAATGCCATTTCAGGCAGCTTCAGCCTGGTCCTTAAGCCTCCTGTTCCCATGAACTGATTACCGTCAAACATTTTGCTCAGTTCTTGCCGGATGAACCGCTTGATTTCATCGTAATTCACCATGTCTCCCTAGAGAGAGAAGATGGAAAAAAATCACCAAGCTAAATTCAGGTTGGGAAAAGGCCCCAGTAATTATCGGCTTCACCCATGGCCACCCAGTGTGTGAGCAGCAAAGCTAGGAATATAACCTGGGGGTCCTGACTTTTGGGACCAGATTGTGGAACACTGTCTTGACTGTTTTGTTCTGTAAGAACCCCTGCCCCCTCCTGGCAGCAAGCAGTTCCTCCTCCTTCTCCCTTACCATCGTGCCTGGGAGCCCTGGTGGTCCCGGGGTGCCGGGAGGTCCTGGGGAGCCTGGTTGGCCTCTCTCTCCTGCAGGCCCACGTGGTCCCATGGGGCCCATGGAGCCACTTTTCCCTGGTCCTCCAGGCATGCCAGCTCTCCCTTTCTCTCCAGGATTCCCTCTCTCCCCTGCAGCCCCAGCTTCACCCTGGAATACACAGAAAGAAGCTGGATACAATCTGATACAATCTCCAGTTCCTTGTCACCTTTCCCAGCCTGAACAACAGCATACCAGCTTTCAAGAGGCAACCTGTGCATGGCCTGGCTTCTCCATGGATGCTGCTGGGGAAACGTTCACCTCCGCAGCCCATTCCACTTAGTGGCATGGCCTTGGAGGAGCAGCTGTCCAGAGTGTGACACTGTCTGGATTTAGGGGGCCATTTATGATATTTCATATCAATAATTCCATAACTGTAATAATCATTATTAGCTAAGCCATTTTTGGTATCCACAGAATGGTTAAAACAACAGAAGTCCTATGGCACCTTAAAGACTAACAAATTTCTCAGGCACAAGTTTTCATGGGCTGCAACCCAGTTTATCATATGAAAGGTTATAATTTGTTAGGAACAATTGTAGAGTTTATATATAGATGTCATATCTATATTAGAAGTTAGGAATATGTTTGTTATATCTGTATTTCAGCTTTCATGATTCTGGTAAACACCCAGACAGTACATTTACAGTCACTGCCTCCTTAATGACACATTACGGGAACCACAGGCACAATGGGCCTAGGGAGAAACCTGCTCAGCAAGTCTCTTGGACTGACCATGTGACTCAACTCCATTTTGATTTGCAAAAACTCTACACAACATGGGGAAGGCCAGAGGTGACTAAAGGAGCTACATCCAATTCCATTTTGTCTTCAGTCTTCCGTTAACAACTACCTCTGGATCTATTCACTTGCAACTGAACAAGGGACTGAGACCCACACAGGTGCTGGGTGTCCACCAGAGGAACTGAACAAGCCTGCAAACTCCAAATTCTTTGACCCTTTAACATCTCTCATAGTTTGTCTCTTTTTATATTAAATCTTTAGTTTTAGTTACTAAAAGATTAACTGGCCACACGGTATTTTGGGTAAGATCCAAACCTATAGGCTATGTCTATATTAGGGAGCATTTTTTGAAAAAAGTAATTTTGAAAAAATTATTTTGAAATATATTTGAAATAATTATCTCAAAACAACTTTTTTCAAAAATGCTATTTTGGGACAACGGTCCGGGGACTGCTCGATATCCCAAAATACTGTGGCTTTTTTTTCCGAAAAAGATAGTCTACACTGGACTTTCTTTTTTGAAAAAGCAAGGCAATGGAAAAGATAGGCAGGCTTTTTCGAAAAAAGCCTTTGCCATGTTCGGCAATGGCTTTTTTCAAAAAAGCTACCTTGAAAAAAGCTTTTCTTTTTGAAAAATAACTAGGTGTAGCAATCCCCAAAAAAGTGCTCCAATATTTTGAGATACTGCAGCACTTTTTCGAAAAAGCTAAACCCGTCACCTTTTTCAAAATAAAAAACCTTTATCAGGGTAGCTTTTTCGAAAAAAGCCATCACTGGACATGGCAAAGGCTTTTTTTCAAAAAAGCCTGCCTATGTTTTCCATTGCCTTGCTTTTTTTCAAAAAAAGAAAGTCCAGTGTAGACTTTCTTTTTTGAAATAAAAAAAGCTGTGGTATTTCGGGACAATGGACTGTTGTCCCAAAATAGCATTTTTGAAAAAAAGTTTTTTCTAAATTAGTTCAAAATACCTAATCCCGAAAAAACATTTTTTTGAAAATGCTGAGTAATGTAGACATACCCATATTGTTCTGTGTGCTGTGGCTGACCCTTTAGGGTCAGGAGAAACCTTTTTGTGTAAAGAACATGGAGTTGTGAACAACTTATCTCTTTACCAAACCTAGTGGCTATTTGGAAACCAGAGGTTCTAACGCAGTAAAGGGAGCTCTTTCTATTTTGTTATGCTTTGTGATAACCAGTGTGGGGAATCAGAAGCATATTTTGTTACTGATTGGGAGTCTGACTTAAGTCATTTTTGCCGCTTGCTCTGATCTTTGCATATTCAGGTGGTTATCTGAAGAGGCCTGGCCACCTGGGTCAAACAGATCATAAGGCTCAGTGTTGCTTACCTTCTGGCCAGAGGGTCCTGAAGGTCCAGGCTTCCCTGGTGGGCCCTAGGAGTAGGCAGAGAAAAGCAGTGACCATGGGAAGAAGTGATGTTCCACTCAGAAATGGTTTCCAGGTCTAGGGCTGGTTGTTCCTGCCTGTCTCAGTGTCTAAGCCTATGGGATGGGGCTATACTGGAGGGTGGCAGGTAGGGAGGGCTCATTCTCTCATGGGCTCTGATGATCCGGGAGCTTAAAGTGAAATAAAGTGGTCCCCTAATGACTGCAGTCAATATGTCCCAGCAAGTTGGGAACTTCTGCCTGCTCTCAAGCAACTGGATATCATGAGTGAGAGATTTAGGGCCAGCAGTAACTGTTGTGATCCTCTCGTCATGCTTGCATCAAGCCCATATCTTGTGGTTGAGCTCACTCCTTCCCTCGTGCCAAGGAATCTCCTTTATGGGCCTAACAGCTTGTCTGGATCTCTGACTTGTTAGGCTAGCCCTCCCAGCTTGCGGGAAGCAGGAACATTGAAGCAGGAAGTTTAGTCTGTGCTGTCAACTTGTGGGACACAAACCCTTACATATATCACACGTTTGTTGGTACATTGTCTTTAACCCTCCAGGAACTCAATAGCTGCCTTCTGGAAAGTTTGCTGGAGTAACCACAGGCGTGCTAAGGTCCTGTCTTACCAACTACCAATGTCATTGGTACACCCTTCCTAAGGAATCACCACATGGGGTGACAGTAGGGAACTGTCACTTCCTCCACTCTGATGGCAAACTTGGAAGTTTGGGATGGGATGCTGTCCCTGGTGGTAGGAGTGGGCAGTGCAAGAGTTTTTATGGAGTAGGAAGCCACTTTCCCAGTAGCAGGCCAACTCTAGATCGCAAAAACAGCTTGAAACATCATGATGGTGCCAGGGGCATAGATATGGGTGGGCCTGGGTGGGCCATGGCCTCCTGACTTTGCAAGCTGGCCCACCCAAGCTCCACTTTGCAACCTGTGGAGCTTTCTTCATCAATGGCTTGGGCCTTGGCTTCCTGAATTTCCTGTTTCTGGTCACATGACTGGAAGCAGGAAATCTGGGGTTTTCATCTGGCCCATGCCTGTAAGCCAGAGACCCTGTCAGAAGATTTGAAGAAATGTTTAAGACCTGGTTGGACAAAACACCAGCAGGGATGATTTAGTAGGAATAGTCCTGCTTTTAGCAGGGGGTTGAACTAGATGACTTCATGAGGGCCCTTCTAGCCCTAATATTCTATGATTCTAAGATCAGGTCTTGCTATATACCACTGGATGGTGCAGTCCAGGGTTGAGGGAAAACAAGTCATAAGTATCACTCTCTAGGCTAGGCTTGTTCACCCTGGGACCTGCAGGCCAGAATTCAGCTAGCTTTGGGCTCTCATCTGGCTCTTGGAGCCACTGCACACACTTGTGTGGGCTGTGCAGGGCTAGGAATGTAAAAAAAAATTGGCTCACCGGCCCCCAAGTGAGAAAAGAATTGCAACGTGTCCCCTCATCCAAAAAGGTTGGACACCCCTGCTCTAGGCTGTAGTTATTTATACTCAGTGAACAAAGTCCTGCAGAGAGCTGGGCATTTACGGTGGTTCTTAACCACTGTGTCGGGACACATTACTGTGTCACCACACAGTGGTAAGTGTGTTGTGGAGAGCTGGGGAGATGGCTGGATTTGACTGCGATATGCCACCACGTGTGTTGTGACCTGCAAAAGGTTGAGCATCACTGACCTATGGTGCATTCAGCACTTATGCACGAGATGTCACTGATGCCCAGGGGAGTTTTGCCTGAGTATGGGCTGTGGGACTGGGCTTAGCAACAGCACCAGCTGCAAACACAATCCTCCCACCTCTGACCCAGGAGCACTTGCTGCTGTAGGACAGAGAAAGAGTGCAAGGGAGAAGCCATTCAAAACACAGTACCTCTTTTCCTGGTGCTCCATCTGTGCCCATCTCACCCTGGGAAACCAAAGAGGGAAACATGAAACCATCTGCCCACACTGCCACTGAAAGGGACTGGAACCCAGCCCTGCATGGGGTGCTGTGGCTGAGAACATATCTGGGGCACAGGCTCAGCCATCACTGCTCTCCAAAGGTGTGCACTGTGTGTGGTAGTAAAACTTTCACCAGCATACACGATGGGAATTCACCAGGGCAGCCCTGAAGAGTCACTGCCCCCATGCTCAGTCAATGCTTGCCAAACACAGGATGCAGCAGGCATATGGGAGCAGAGGGACAGTCAGATGCTGCCCAATCTACCCTGTGCTCAAGATAATCCTGGAAGGATCCATAACTGGCAAACCTGGTACCACACAGATGAACTCCATTCAACTGCAACCTCAGAGCACACCGGCATGTTGTCTCCTCCATCCCTACCCACAGTGCATCCCCAATGGGGGCTCAGAATTAAATGTTTAAGCCCCTGAACCCCTCCCAGACACCCTGTGTGCCATACTTAGCATCATCATATTCCATGTCACATCTTGACAAGCAGCACTCACAGATGGTCCAGGGTGGCCTGGGGTCCCAGGTGGCCCAGGCATCCCTGCAAGACCTCTTTCCCCTGGAGATCCTCTTTCACCTTTCAGTCCCTGGAGAATGGGGAAAAAGGAGACAGCAATGGTTTCACAAGTTATTTTGAGACTCAAGTGAGATTGTAGCCATCAATGGAGAATTAAATGTGCCCAGCTGCAGACCCAGGCACTGAAACTCGCACTTGTGATAAGAACAGACAAGGAATGGGAGCACGATTGCTGAGCTGGGTATGCCAATGTGGATGCCCTAATTGGAAATTGGGCCCTACATCACCCCACCAGGCCCCTGATTCAACCAATGCTGGAGAATTGGATCCTGCATCATCACCCATATCCTAGCAGGCCTCCTAAATCTCATTGGCCACATTCACTCCTAAGCACAGCTCTGGAACAGAATGGCCTGAGTTTGTGTGCCACCACCCCAGCCAGTGGGGCTGACAATGCAGCTGGTGCTGCAAGACTTGTCATGCACATCCTCTGCCTGGGTGATGGTGGCCCTTGGGAGTGTTTCTTATGAAGTGGGCAGAGCACAGCTGGTAACAAGTTCAGGGTGAGAGTCCAGGAGTGGGGTCCTCCCTCTCTCTCTGGCCCACATTGAAACGCACTCTGGGAAGAGTGAAGCAACAGGAGAAAACATGTCCCTAAGGATCTGTGCCATTTGGGCACTTACCACTCCTGTTATTCCAGCTGGACCTGGCTGGCCTGGGCTTCCTGGGGGACCCTAATGAGTGAGAAGAAACAGGACATTTTAATGGAGTAGCAATTAACCTGGAAACAAGTGCAGAAGCTAGTTTTAGGAAAAGACTTATTGGCTCCTCCACACCCAGAGAGCCAGGGGCAGGGCTCCCATGGTATAGTATGGTGCACAATTTCCACTGTACCCACCAGCTTGCTCTCTTTAAACTGGAGAAAGCAACAGGTGATTGAACAGGACGTGGGGTGAGAAAGCTGTGAACAGAACAAACATAAGACGCCCACCTGCCATCAGCCTTCTGGACGCTAGCACTGGGCATGTCAGCAAGGCAGGTCTACAGGGGGAAGTAATTTTATACAGGGGCAGGTAAAATACCACCATCCCTTACAGCACCTCCTGCTGGGAGAGGCTGGGACTACAGTCACTGAGAGCTCCTCCAGCCTGTGCACCCAACCACCCCTCCTTAAATTACTTCCTGCTGCTATTACAGCCAGTTCCCCTGCAGCTTCTCCTGCTGGGTGAGTAGGGGACTGCAGTGGGCTCTTGAGCAGCCTTGTGTCATCCCCTCCTCACCCCATCAGTGTTGAATTAAAATGGCACCATTAGGATGTTGTCATCTCTATCAACCAGAGCAAATGTCAACTTACTATATGGCCTGGAGGCCCCGGCCTGCCTTGAGGTCCCATAGGGCCAGGATCCCCCTGCAAAAGATGGAGAGATTATATACAGAGTGTGCTCAGTCATGGCCCATACAGCAAAACCTCTTTTAAGGGACAACATGAGACCTGCCAGCAGGGAACTGGGCCCTTTCCTCAGAGAATCCAGGCAGGTGTTTGCACATGTACTGTTCCCAGCTGGATCCTCAGCTGCAGCCACTCCACATTGCTCCATTGATTTCAACAGAGCTGCACTCATTTGTGCCCTTGAAAGTGTGGCCCTGCAGCTTCAGGGCTGCAAAGTTCTGTGAGTCTCTTAGAGTCTGTCCACAGTGAAGTGAACCGCAGCTGGCATGGGCGATGGGGCTGTTTACTTACAGTATAGACCCTGCAGTGCAGTCTGAGTCCTGGGGTTCTGTGAGGGGGAAGGGGGTTGGGAAAAGCAGTTGTGGGGCAGGGAAGCAGAAACACAAGCGTTGCCAGCCTTCATGTTCAGTGTCACCAATGACAGGGTTGCTGCAGACAGTTACATGCAATGATCAAAACAAGTCTATCCTTCTATGCCGCACTGACTCACCTCTGCCCCTGGCCGGCCCGTGTTCCCAGGAGGGCCAGGTTTGCCACAGTCACCCTAGAAGGAAGGACACACCGCATGGAGTGCAACACACACACAGATCTGGGGATCAGGGCATCCAGGCTGCATGGGGGTTTGTCACAGCAGATCTGGTCACTTGGGCCAGCCAGGCTGGCACCTTGCTTCTTGCCATGCAGAGGAATGCAAAACCCATGCTAGCTACAGGGCAGCAACTTGCTTAGTAGCCAGCACACTGTATTTCCTTGTTTTGCTGCCAACGGGCTAGATCCTCAGCTCAACTGATCTACACCCATTGATTCTAGTCAGGGACACGGGCAATTATACAGCCCTTTAAAACCATTCCACCCAGGCAGTACCCGACCTCTCCTACCATCTGACTAAGGAACCCCACTTCAGCCCCCAGTGATGCAAAGGATCCATGCTGGGGGGAAATGGCCTGGAGTTGACCAGATGGGGATGCCACCACCACAACAGTATGTCACAAGTACATCACTGCCCCGCCCTGGCACTGCAACTACCCAGGCTGGCTCATCTCTGCCCCATGAAGCTTCCTGGCCAATCTTAGGACATTTGGAGTGGGCTTGCTGCAGTTGACAGCTGATTGCCAGCAGATTCTGTTGCTTTATTTCTGCATCAGTCTTGGGGGAGAGGCAGACTTCTGGGGGGCACTACCTCTGGATGATGGAGTTGTGGATGCTGACTACACCGAGGGGTGATGAGGGTGCCACCATGGCAGCCAAACACACCAGGAAATTTCAAATGGCAAAATCACTCCAAGACCCTCCCCCAGCTCCCCAAGTCCTGCTCCACCCTGGATCCTAACCTAAAGTCCTCTGGTTCCATGTGGGGTGATGTTTGCTCCATGCAGTGGGCCCAGCACAAGGCCACACACCACTCCTCTGCCACTGAAGCCCGAAAGATGGAAGCTGGCCTGGCTTCAATGGGGCCAGAATTTCACCCCAGAAGTTGAAGCAGGGCCAGGCCTGTGTGAGAATCAGTGAGCCCCACCCCCAGCCCTTAGTCATCTGATGGGGGCATTTCACAAACCAGCAGATGCCGATGCCCTTTCTGGGTCCCAAACTGTGGTGATAATTGCAGCAAAGCAGCTCACCTTCTGACCTGGGAGACCGGGGTGACCAGGTTTCCCCTTGAAGCCCTGTGAGGGGGAAGCAGAGAATTACTGCCTAGCATCAAGTGAGCAGCACCCTTCCTAGCAAGTTGTGTGCCTTCCCCATGAGCACAGAAACTCCTGCCCACTCCAGAATGCCACGGCCAAGGAGCAATCCATGCAATAACTCGTCCACTGGGAGTCCCAGCAGTGAGTAAAGGGCAGGCTGCTCTCAAGGGCCTGATAAATTACCTCCAGCCACCAGGCATGTTTCCCCCTGCTCTGGAGTGCAGAGAGTCTCCTTCCTCTTGTACAATCGTTTTCCTGAAATTCAGCAGGCTCCCCACTTGTAATATATGGCTCCCCTACACCCCACCCCACAGCAGGAGTGCTGTCTCCCAGGGAGAGAGCCACATCTGCATTTTGGGGGGAACTCAAGGAACGCCCAGCTACTGGTTGAAGTCTCAGAATCTGAATCTTTGCCAGGATTCTGGAAGGCCCATTCCCTAGGCAGTCAGTAGCATGGTGGCAGTGGTGGTGAAGGGGCATTGAGTCAGGGGGATAACAGGGGGTGAGCAAAGAAAAACTTGAGTACACCTTGAGTGGAGGTGCCTGGAAGGGATCAGGGACCTATTTGGGAATTCAGCTGCAACTTACCGGAAGCCCCATCATTCCTGGGGGTCCAGGAGGTCCTGGGTCGCCCTAAGGACAGAGGCAAAGAACAAGGCGTTAGGGTTTTTATGGTGAGAAGCTTTAAGGTCATTTGATATCCTGCTTGGAAAGGAACCCAGCTCCTCACTTTCAGAGCAGAGGAGAATAACCTCTCCCTCTGCTCCCTCTCTGAGTAGGCTAACAACAGGTTGAAGGCCAAGCTCACCCCATTTGGGCTTTTGGTATGAGCCTCAGCCCCAGCAAAAGATCAGTGAATTCTTCAGTCAGGGCCCAGTTCCAAATAGAACTGACAACACATACAAAGAAATTCTGGTCCTGTTTTCTTACCCGTGTTCCTGGCTTCCCGTCCTTCCCATCCAGTCCTTCCAAGCCAGGTGGGCCCTGGGACATCACGGGGAAAGCGAGACAGAGAACAAGGGGACTCATGAGACACTTGTTCATTCATGCCACCCTCTCATTGCCCTACCTGGCTGATCTCATCCATGAAACATGCCTATTAAGGCAAGGTAGCTATTTGGGAATACATTGGCTCCACATAGGGCTGACAACTGGAGCTCAGCATGGCAGATGAACCTTCTCTGACTAGCAACTGTTGAGCATCCAAGCAGCTGTAAGAATCCAATGGCCACACAGGACTTCAACCACTAGCTGTTCCATCCATCATACCCCATGTGGGCAGGTATGGCACTCACAACCTTTTGATCCCTAACCAGATTTCCAGCACAGGGGCTCTAGGAGAATTTCCATAAACTGCAGTAGTGTTAGTGCTTATATCCAGATACAAGAGAGCAGCACTGCCACATCTGGAGGAGGCTGGACATCCCAGCCAGGAAACAGCAGCAGTACATGTGCACACTAGTCAGTGCTTTGCTCACAGCCTGTGCGGATAGGGGATGGCTGGTATATAGAAAGGGTGGACTGTGTGGATAGCAGCGATTCGATATCTATTCCAGCAATACACTTATCTTGCTGGTTCCAACCGCAGCCAATCCATTTCAGAGTCACCAGTTTTAAGACTCAGAGAGGCTATTCTACTCAACTAATATCATGGCCTGCATAGCACAGGCCAGAGAAATTCACCTAATGGTCCTGCAGCTAACCCAATAACATCTCCCTGCATGAGAATGCATCTCTGTGTTTGAAGTATACTCTCCAAGGCACCTGTTCCTTGATTCTGGATCTACACCTTTTGATTCATTGGGAGGTGCTGGCACCTCTCCGAATCTGTGCCCCAGCACAGAGCACAGCAGGCCATGGGAGGAAATAAAACATGTTGGAGATGCTCCCCAGTGATCATTAGTAAGGGGACATTCAGGATCAGCCCAGAATACTTGTGAGATCTCTGGGGAGGAGCTGGGAAGAGTTCTGACATCACTGGGCAGCCCTGATGCTATTCCCAACTACATTCTGGCTCCTGGAGGATAGTTAATGCAGCTCCCAAATCGGCTCTGGGCCTTCTGCCCCACATCCTTCAAGCTGTTTGGCAGCGCCTTCATGTGCTGTAACATTGTGTTGCTGAGGTTGCATGATGGCGCAGACATCATGGCATCATGTTGCAGTATCCCAGCGACAGGGCGGGATCATCTCCTCAGGGCACAAATGCAGAGAGCCCTCAGTTTGGGACCAGGGACATCCTCATAGCTGGCTGGAGTCACAGTCTTGGATTCTCACCTCTCATGGGGGGGAGCAGAAGTTGGGTCCCACCAATCTGCTGGGTTTTTGGCCCACATTGAGCTCCATGCCTACGCTCACAAAGGACTACACCAACCAGTGGCCATCCAGTGTCCCTTACAGCTCCAGCCACCATGATTCTGGTGCTTCCCTTCATGCAGTCCCTCTCTCCAAGGCTTGGAATCCCCCCCATCCCTTCCATGCAGTCAGGAAGTAAGATGGGACAAAGAAACACTCACCTGTATTCCAGGAGGCCCTGGGGACCCTGGTGGCCCTGGCATCCCCATGGGGCCACGCATCCCTTCGCTGCCCTGCAAGAGTGATATGGAGAGCTGTGAACCCCTTACCATGCTACCACCCTGGTACAGGGAGCTGAGGGTGCTCCACAGACTTCCCTGAGCTCTCTGCTTCTCCAGTTACTTGCCTGCTCCTTCCATTCCTGTCCCCTGTGATCCAAGGGGTGGAGGAAGCTGAACGGCAAATCTCCTGGCTAGCCCACACTAGGAGCATGCTTTCCTCTTGCTAAGGAATGGATGCCTGTGCCAGCAGTGCAGCAGGTGTGTGCCAGGGGCATGCCAGGCATGCTGTAGATGTGTGCCAGGTGTATGCACCAGACACACTCCAGGCCCTGCGTTTCACCCAAGGGCTAACAGGTGGCTGTTTCTCTGACCTTTCATCCCTGGGCCCTAGATGGGAAGTGTGCAGTGCTGCCAGGCAGTCCCTTACTTAACCCCAGCTAGCTGGGAGCTTCTGAACTGACAAGGTATCCAGTCATGGCTGGTTCTAAGGGGACATTTCCAGGATGGAGCTACCACAGGAGATCAGGTTGTGTGTATGAGAGAACAGAGCTAACAATTGCTTGGAGCCCCATTAGCCAGAATGACACATCACAGAGCCAGACACTGTCTTGTGAGTGGTTGTCAGGGTCAGGGGGTTCTTTGGCAAGTCTGTGGCCCAGATCAAGCCCCGGAGACGTTTGCAAGTCACATGCTCTCCTCTTAGAGTCATCCCTTATCTCTGTAACAGGAAGTGCTGAAATCACACTCCAGTGGCCTCAATCTTTTGAGCTGTTTGCAACCTGGCTCTAAACTGTGTGGCTGGAACCAGGCAGTTCACTGCAGATGGAAACCTGCTTACTGTTGCCCGCGATCCCAGGCTCCCTTAGAGCCTGGCTTTCTCCCAGTGGCCAGCAGGTGTCAATGGAGCCCTAAGAATGACAAGGAACTCTTGCACTCCTCAGGCTAGGCTGCATGGAGCAGATGGGTGCTGGCAACTCTTTGGAAGGAGAGGAGGTCATTAAAGGGGTGTGCTGGGTAGAAAAGCGTCTCTGAGAAACTGGCCATTGGTTGGTGCCTGTATATCACCCCGAGTGGAGCAGGATCAGGACTCAGCAGAAGGGCCCCTCTCCAAACCTGCAATGCTCAGAGGTCACCCCAGGTGAAGAGAACACCCTGCAATCAACAGCCCCTCTTTCTTTTGGGATGTCCAGCACTCACCTTCTCTGCTGCGGGCCCCGGCAGCCCAGGTGGTCCGGCTTTCCCTGGAAAACCAGGAGGTCCCTAAAACAACAAGAGTTTTCCTGTCTTTTAAGGGTCAATCAGGTCACTCTTTGGCGCACAGCCTGTAATGAAACTAGCTAGGGTGACCTAGAAAGAACATCTTGTCCCAACTGTTCACGGCAGACCCCTCAGTTGCATAGAGGCTCTGCTGGGACAAAGGCACTGACATGGGTGAGCAACACCACGCGCATGTGAGTTCCCTGGCTACATGTACACCCAGCTCCTGTTGCCACACTGTGGGGGCTATTTTAGGAAAATCAGTCCAGCCCAGACAAGGCATATGGCACCATTTCTGCAAAGATCAGCCTGCTTGTGCCAGCCACAACCACACTTCCTCGGCACAGTCTCTGCTAGTCACTCCGAGCCTGGCTAATCAGGTGCAGTCTCTGCTAACCATGCTTGTCTCTAGCATAGTTGTGCTTCTCCTGCAACGATTGACATTGAACCCAGAAGAAACGTCTTTGGCCCAAGAGCCTCCTGCACCAGGCTTCTACCCAGATTCCCCTGGCTCGTTCTCAGCTCCAAGAACCAGGCTTCATCCCATAATGGATATACTAACAAAGCCAACCCCCCTCCATCCCCCTGTCTTGATTCCTGGCTGCAAATCCCTGTGCTCAGTAAATCCCCCCAATAATCAGACAAAGACGGGCTTTATTGTCTCATAAAACAGGACCAGGAAATAATCCCCATTTATCCCCCCTCTCACTCACTCTGCCTCTGCAAAGCCAGCACCGATCAGCACAGATTGCTTTCTGACCCATTAGGATTTGCATACTGCTCCCCCATAATGTTCCATTCTGGCTCTCTGAGCTCATCACAACCTACAAGAGTGCCTTTCCTTGGTGGGTCACAAGTGCACCTGTTTTAAAGATTTTTCAGATGGGTAGCCATGTTAGTCTGTCTACAGCAAAAAAGAGAGCCCTGTGGCACCTTATAGACTAACAGATTTCTTTGGGCATAAGCTTTTGTGGGCTCCAACCCACTTAGTCAGATGCAATGGCCGTCCCTTCTTTCATCTGTTCTACATGGCTACACATCTGTTAACTGAGCCATCCTGTGCCTGAAACTTCCCTTGAGACGTACTTACCGGTGGCCCCGGGAAGCCTGGTTGTCCCTGAAATCCCTATGAACACATGAAAAGATCAGTCATTAATTTACAGGGCACCCTGTAAAGCAGACCCTGTGAGATCCTCCAGAGTGGGGTGGGGGGTTCCTGTGGGAGTGGAAGTCCCCAGGGCAGTGTTCGCAACATCCGTCTGACCCCTCTTGAAGCGGATCCCAAAGTCAAAGTAACATGCCTGCTGCTGGACAGACAGGGCAGGCAGCCAAGCTGCTCTTCTAGGCCTTCTCCCAAAGCAGAGTCCTGCCAGCACAAGTAGCCCTGGGTACCTAGCTCCATGCAGCACCGGGGCCACAAAGTCCCTCAGGGCTGAGCAAGGCAGAAGGCCTGGGAAAGACCATTAGAGAACCTCCGAGCCATAGCATAGGGTTCCCTTGCCCTCTTTAGTGCCAGGGCCAGAAAAACAACTGGGGTGAAGAGGAGCAGGGAGCCCCTGATCTACTGCAAGTGGCAGTGTCCACAAAGTAGGGGCAGCCATTGTATTGTCTCCCTCCCAGAAGCTCCAGAGCTGCCCACGCCTACAATTTTTCTGTGGAAGAAGCTAGAGTGGCTCACCTGGTCTCCTTTCTCCCCAGAGTTGCCCGGGGCACCACGCTCTCCTCTCAGACCCTGGTGCAGAGATAGAACAAAGCAGAAGGGCTGTGATTTCTGAGGGTTGGGTGCTCTAGCAGCTCCCAGGTCAGACGAGACAGACAACCAGCAACTCTATGATGCACTCAAGTGTTGCCTTCAGTCTCTTCCCTTCAGTCACCCTGCCGATCCACCCAGTCAGCCACTGGCACTGGTGGGAGCAGGACAGGGCCCCTTGAAGAGACATCTTATTTGTGAACTTACCGGTGGCCCCATGGGCCCTGGGACGCCATCAGAACCAGGTGGGCCCTGGGGAGACACCAAGGGAAGAGGAATCAGGTGCACTGCATTGGGGGGTGGATACTCACCTCACCAAGAGCGAGCCAGCCATCACTGGCCTTGGTTTCACCCAGAGGCCTGGAGGGAGGCTCAGCTCAGCTTTGGCCTCTTCAGCGGGTCCCAGGGACCCTGCCTCCCACATTTTGGTCCTGCATGAGGCTGTACAATGTTGGCATCATTAACATGGACTATTTCTGCCAAGGTAGCACCCAGATACCCCAGCCAAGATCAGAGCCCCAGTGCTCCCTACCAACCCCCTCCCCTTTGGCTGCTGACTTCCCTCCTGCCAGCAAGGCCCATCCCTCGTGGTGTCTGCAGGCGGCAAGCTATGAACCCATGTTGAGCCTGCCTGTTGTTTGAGAGGGCCACATCGCCTACTCAGTCATGGGCTGTGGGCTGCCCATCTCTGCCCAATCCCTGAGGCTGCATCTGCCTGGCCTCCCTTCTGTGTGTTCCCAGTCATAGCCTGGCCTAACCTCAATAGATCCTAGTGACTGCAAGCAAATGCCATGCAGCACCCAGCTCCCAGTCTCCTCTCCTGACTTGCACAGCTACATTCTCATCACCCACAAGGCACTCACCGATTCCCCTTTCTCTCCAGCAGGTCCCACATAGCCTCGTTCTCCTTTGCTGCCCTGAGTAAGAAGGGAGGGGGGGGGATGAGATGAGCTTTGCACAGCCACTGCAGGGGCTGGAGAAACCCATTGAGCTCAGCTGGGAGGGGTCTGACTAGTGGGAAGGCCACCGATGGCAGAAGAGGGGAGCCATCTTGGTGGTGGCGGCTAGAGTGTGGGCCTCTATGATCTTCCTCTGCCCATCAGGACCTCCTCCATGCCTCTTCTCAGGACCCCTCAGTCCTTCCCCTCTGCACCACTTTCCTGGCCTCCAGTATTCAGCTGTGCTCCTCTGTCTGGCTCCCTGCTTGCAGTCCCCATTCCCAGTTGCAGGTGCTGCCCTTGCCCCCCGGTCTCAGACCTATGGTGATAACTGGGCCTGCATTTTTACCCTAATTGTGAGCTTGGTGGAAAGAACTGAGTGAAAGTTCATCAAACATCACTGATGATGAAAAAGGGGCAAAAGTGGGGATTGGTCCAAGCCAAAAAGCCTGCTGGGACTGTGACTGTTACATGCTCAAGTTTGGTAAATGAAACAAGTGTAGGGTTGGAAATCTGGGACTAAAGCTGATGTCCACAGCTAGGTCTAACGAGAACAAATAATAAGATTGAGCTATTACTCCCTTCTGGGTCTTTAAAGAAAGAGACTCTGGGAAGAAAAATAGGCTACTGAAGCAAGCTCTACCATGCTGGCAGCCACTCCATCATCTCCTGGGACCCTGAAACCTCCTCCTTCACATCCTGAGAGCTGGCCTGACCAGCCCATACCAGAGAGGGACTCAGTGCGCATTGCCACCTCCACCAGCTGACTCCTGAACACCCCTGTGATGTGAGATTTTGGCTTGTCTACATGAGAAACCGGCATTGATGCAGCTGCACAGCTGCTGATGAAGATGCTCTAAGAGCTCTGTCCTCCACCTCTGCAAGGTAAAAGCAATGTTGGCAGGAGACACTCTCTGCCAACACAGCGTGATCTAGATGGGTGGTTAGGGTCAGTACAGATACCCTGCTCAGGGGTGTAGACTATTCACACTCCTGAGCAACATAATTATACCCAAGTAACCAGGGCTAATTCACTCATCACCCAGGAGTCCTTTCCCTTCCCCACCTTATTCCTTCCTTCTCTTCCCTGTCCCTCTCCTGTTGCCTTCTGCTGCCCAAGACTATATTTCGCAACATTGCTGTCAGCCAGCAACCAGGAAGAGGAAACTGAAGGCAATGCCCTCCACAGCCTGAAGCTGGTACAAGGTGGCCAGGGTTTGGTGTGGCTGGTAATCAGATCACAAGCCTGTGATTTTCCAGTAAGGAGGCTGCAAGTGAGTGTCAACACTGGAGATTCACACTGGATTTTCTAGTGCTATTCTTTTTTCACCGCGCTCGGGTGTGCTTTGTTTTGTTGTCTAGGAAACGTGCTCAGACTGTTAACAGCAGTCACAGCCACAACAGCTCCAGCCCATCACATCTAACTTCTTCTTCCCCCCGAAGGCAAGCTGTGGCCATCTTTGAGTCTGTCAAACTGGGGGGATTTTTCTCCTAAACACTCTCTACAGCTAAAGGGAACAAGCAGCCCTCCTTCCTCCTTTGCTCTGTCTCAGATGTTTAGTGGGGTGTTTTCCAAGGGACAAAGCCAGCTGAGGTCTCTTTATACCAAACCCTGAGCCCAGTTTAACACTGGTGGACAGTGTCTGAGCTCCACCAACCCGTGTCCCTTCTATTGCATCTAACTACAATGGTACTCACGGGAAGGCCGGGAGGGCCATCTGCACCAGGATATCCAGGCTGCCCAGGAGGGCCCTAAGGAGAAGAACACTGGAGATCAGACATGCCCAGCTCAAGGTGTAAGCCCCTCTCCAAGCTGCTGGGCTCAAGAACCATGCTGCACACTGGTGTGTCTTTCTGCTGGGCCAGCCTGATGCAATCACCCACTGAGGCACTAGTCTGGCAAGTAAATGAGCCTGGCCCCTGCTGCGGAGAGGCACCCGGGCTCCCCAAGCAGGGACCCATCAGCCAAGGCACACCCCCCTGAGCCATAGTTGGGCTCACCAGCCTGGCAGCCTGGGAGAAGTTTGCACACAGCTGGAGGCTGCAAGGACCTCTAGCCTCATTTCTGCCCATCCCGCAGCCCTTCAAACCAAGGTATTGGCTCCCCTTATGTACAGCGACTGGGGGCTTATACAGAGGGAGGCCAGCATCCCACTAGCCCTTCACTTCCACATGGCAGGAAAACCCTGCCAACATTCTGGGAGTCAGATGCCAGGTCTATCACTCACCAGTTCCCCTTTTGCGCCAGGGAGCCCTGGTAGTCCACGCTCACCCTGGAGACCCTTTGGAGAGAAAACATGAGGTTCCACCAATGCATTTCTACCCTGGACCCCAGCTGGACACTGAAGACTCCAGGGGGTTCTGGCACTTTAAGAACTCCTCCTGCCACTGAGCCAGAAGACTGGCATTTCCAAAGCTGGCCCTTCTCCGAGTGCACCTCCAAATACTGTCATGTGCGCACCCCACTTGCTGCCACAGCCAAGTGGCAGCACCTGCATTGTCTGAAGGCGCAAGTGACAAAAGAGCCTTCAGAAGACTGGGTCAAGGATGAGCCCCATAAGGCACCTCCACAGGCATCTTGGCTCTGGAGCTCAGTGGGGCAGATCCCCAGCTGTCGTGAATCTGTTGATATGCAGCAGCTGATGAGCTGGCCCTAGAGACATCCACATGCATGGCTGTGCATACACACAGGCACACCCTGCTTTGGAGAGAGGTGCTTACCCGGCTCATCTCCAAAGGGACAGAGGCAACACATCTTGGAGACTGTGATTCCTGGAAGTACCCCTTCCCCCCCTCCTCAAATGCTTCTCACAGACATGACCTCACAGCATATATCAGCACTAACTCGCCGACACATTGGAAGGCAGATTCTCTAACAGCCCTGTTTTCTGGAATGGGTGCTTTGGGGAATGCTGGGTGAAACCAGCTCATCCCTTCAGTAGATGGGACTATCAGGGGCAGTAAGACAGGCGGGGAAGGTCTTGCCCTACAGCTAGCTCATTGTTGCCTGTAGCCCATGTAACACACGCACCAGCACCATCACCCTCCCTTTGTTGACACACATCACACCTCAGTAACTTGTGCGTACCCCTCCTGCCTTCACTCTGCGAGCTGCCCATTCCCTGGGACCTTGCCCACATCCAATGTCTCCCAGGCATCTTTCCCTTCCTGCTGTGTGCCCTGCCCATGTGAAACACACTAGATGTGTGACGCGCCACCCCCAGCACATGAGAAACAGATGAGAAATGCACGTGAGTGTCTCGCTGGATGTTATGAGATATGACTGATGGATGGATGAAGCTACACAATGTGGAAAGGGGCAAAGGAGGTAACATCCAGACCCCGCCCCTGGTCCCTAGTTTCCAGGTGAACCAGGCAGAGATCGGCATAGCAACAAGGAGCTACTAGGATGGGGGTTAGTTTCGGTTACATGGCTTGTAGGTGGTGAAGAATGAAGCTGATTCAAAGGACACACCAGTGAGGCCATCATGAACGCTGCGTAGCAGTCACACACAGACTGTGGTGTTACTGTGACATTAGTGGAAGATGCCAGAGATGACATTAGGAAATTAATGATGGGATGATTCCTGGGAACAAAACCACAATTCAGGTGCTATCTCCGGGGCCTGGAAACTGAGATGCAGGAAGGCATTTTGGGGCCGAGGCAGAGAGGAATCATTCATTCAGGGTGCAGGGCTGGGGCTTTGCTGACAGATATGCTAAAGGAGCTCAGCCTTCTCTGTGCTTGGCCAGGAGCTGAGAAAGGCAGTAGAGGAGACAAGAAAGAGAGAATAAAGAGAAAGGGGGGAAAATGGAGTTGATTCAAATCTCTTCTCGACAGAGTCTGACTTTAGCACCACGGGGCCCTGGACTAGAACTTCTAGTGCACAGCAGCAGGGCCCACACAGTGACTCACGTCCCAACAGGCTGCACAGTCAGACCCTGGCTTTCTGTGGACAAGCCCTGGGTCAGGGTTGCTCCACTGAAGTGACAGCAGGCTTTCCTTTGGATTGCAGTAGCGTTTCCAAGCCCTAATGGAGATCAAAAGCCCTGATGTGCTTGGTGCTGCAGACACATGGTGAGAGACGCTCCCTGCCCCAGAGCTCCCAATCTAAGCAGCCAAAGGGAGGAAGGAGGAATCACCCCAATTTTACAGCTGGGTGCTGAGCCCAGAGAGAGATTCCAAGGTGACCCAGGCGGTCTGGGACAGAACCAGGAACTGAATGCAGGTCTCCCAAATCCCAAGCCAG
This sequence comes from Podocnemis expansa, assembly GCA_007922195.1. Taxonomy (NCBI): domain Eukaryota; kingdom Metazoa; phylum Chordata; order Testudines; family Podocnemididae; genus Podocnemis; species Podocnemis expansa. Next base: position 51,916,643 of record ML681963.1, on the reverse strand, counting down.
TTGTCTTACCCACAAGGCCAGATTTACACCAACCAGTGAGTTCACAGAGATGCTCCTGATTTGCTCCCATGCGAATCAGAAGAGAATCAGGCCCATTGAGAGGGAGATGATCCGCAGAAAAGGAGAGATGGGGATAGGAGAGATGGTGAGCAGATAAGAGGCCATCAGGGCAAGAGTAGGAGATGGAGTATCATAAAGCTCTTCCCCCTGGGACCTGGAGAAGTTAAGCCCAAGGAACCAGCGTGAGTGGGACCTGGCTGAGTGATCAGGCTCTGAGCCTGAAGGAGAGGAATGGAGGAGGGGAAAGCCAAACAAGCATCAGCGACAAATGACGGCACAGAGCACAAGCCGTGCTGGATTCTTACAGGCAATCCGGGTGCGCCAGGCGTTCCAGGAAAACCTGGAGGGCCCTAAGGGAAGAAACAGCGAGATCACACCTTGGAAATCACAGTCATGAGGCTCATGTGGGTAGGCTGGGGCCTGTGGGGGCAGGGATGGGGTTGGGTTTTCCAAGACGTCAGTTGGTTTCAAATGCTTGGTCTGAGCAGGGTTTCTCCTCTTCATGTCTCCAGAATGGCTCTGCTGACTCACACTTCTTCACCATCAGTGGCACTTTCACCCCCATACAGAGATGGCAGCTCTGCCCATTAGCATTTACTCTCCTGTACCCCTCACTGTGGCCTTAGGGCTGACATGGGATTCTCTGTTGGGCTGGTGGAACACATGGTCTTAGCCCTGTTCCCAAATTCCACTCTGCCATGCTCAGCCGTTGCCAGTTGAGGTTCTTAGGAGGGAAATTCAGGCTCAATGGAAGTCAGTGGGAATTTCGCTACTGGCTGCAGCGGGGTAAGAATCTCAGCCTGGGATTTTTGGGAGCAGCCAGTTCCCATTGCACAGTGATCTGTCATCCCAAGGCTCGCCACCCCCGCCAGGAGGGAGCCACAGCTAACGCCTCTAGAGTGCTCACAGCACATTCAGAACACAGCTGGTCCAGAGGGAGAAGGCCTGCCCCACATACAGAGCAGAGAACACCCTGTCAACAGCATATGTTCTTTGCAAGGGCTACTTACAATTGGTCCAGGGGGCCCTGGAGATCCCCTCATTCCTGGTGGGCCCTGCCAAGAGACAGTCATAGAGTGAGATGTTTCAGAGGGAAGCCGTACAATAGAGCATCACCCCTGACCATTGCAAAGGGGTGCCAGGTCAACAAGCAGCCCACTGAACCGTGTGTATTACTGCTCACTGCTGTACCTTATCTCCAGAGACAGTGAGTCCACTACAGCCACCAGCTAGGGGGCCCTATCACTTCAGCTCCAGCAGACATGGCTCATGCTTATAGCGCCAGAGCTACCCCTGTTCAATCCCTGGTATAGCAACCCTGCTGGTAGCCATCATAAATCCACACACCGAGCAGCTGGGGACCCCAGCAACTTCAGTTAAGGGATAAAAAAACCAGAAGAGAGAGAAGTAGGGGATCAAATGAAGCATGTCCCCATGAATTCAGAGGAACACAGATTACCTCCATAGTTCAGGGGACTGGTGCTGGCCTGTGAGAATGGCCGCTTCAGCCTGGGTCTGAGGGACTCCAGGACACACAAAGACTTGTCCTGTGCCCCAGGATCTCCCTGGGGATGTGTTGCAAGGGGTGGGAGGGAGGCCATGCTGGTGGCGGACAGTGTTTACGGGCCTTGCCACAGGGAGAGGCTGGGTGGACATCTCAGTCAATTGCTAGAAATGTCACCCATGAACCACAGTTCTTGGGAGCCCAAAAAGTCAGGGAGTTGGAAACATGTTGTCAGGCAGGCCTGGCCCACATGCTGGACGTACCTGTTCCCCTCTCTCTCCAGGTAAGCCTGGTAGCCCTGGCAGCCCAGGCCCCCCAGCACAGTCACCATCGCTCTCCGCTTGGTCGCCCTAGGGGTGAAGACAAGACCCATTTCAGGAGATGCTTCTGATCAGCCTCCCAACTCCCGCTTCCCACTAGGCAGCAAAACTCAGCAAGCCGCCCAGCTGAATCAAGCATTCCCAGCAGCCCTCACTTGCAGATGGGGACAGTTAGTGCCTAGTGCAGGGGTGTCAAACTCAAACCATGAGGGCTGCATAAGGACTAGTACATTAGCCCAAGGGCCCTACCACTGCAACCTTTTCGTACAACGACATTGCAAACATCAGTAACAATAGTGTAGTTGTGGGCCACAGGAAATAGCTTTAGGGGCCACATGCAGACATTGGGCCGCGTGTTTGAGATGCCTGGCCTAGCGTCTGCCCCAGCTGTAAAACTTCCCTGGAGACCAGCCATGCCTGGAGAACCCTGTATCTGTGGTACGGAGTGAACGAGGAACATGGCTGCCCTTTACACACACACACTAGGCAAGCCATGGCCCCATGCTGACCCCCTCCAGCCCAATGCCCTGTTAACAGCCACGGAGCCATAGATTAATCTGGAAAGGTACTCGGGTCCCCAGGGAGCAGAGCAGAATCTCTTTCTGAGGCCCCCTCGCCCTTTTCGGAGTTCTACTCACCCGGGCCTCCTCCGCTCTTGGGAACTGAGCAAAGCACTGAAAGGGGAGAGAAGCAGAAGATTTATTCCTGCTGGGTTTTTCTCCCCACTCCTACCTTCCCTGGGGAAAAGGTGTTGGGTGCTGGCAGTGCCTCTGTTGGAGCTTTGCAGGTGGGAGATATGGGGAAAAGGGGAGAAGCATCTTCTAATCACCTACAGAAGGCACCTGAATGACATTGGGGATCCACCACCTTGCCAAAACTTTGGAGGATTGGTCCCATAGAGCACAGACTCAGTTTCTGTAGTGTAGCATAGCTAACATGCACATTCCGTCAGAGACTCCTCGGGAAGGCGCACAGAACAACAGACACTTGACCCTTCATCTTCCTGTTCCTGTGCCCATTGATCTAGTGCTGAGGCACTGAAGGGTCGGCCTTAGCAGCTGCCATTCAGATTGGGTGCCTGCCTTGCGCTGGGGTTAAGGGTGGCACAATGGGCAGCTCAGTGGAGAACTGGGTCCTGGGTAAGCAAGCAGCCATGAGTCAGGAGTTGCACAGGGCCTGGGGTGCATGAGGAGGAACTGGGTACAGACTGGGAGCAAGTCCCTGGGCATTTCCCTGCATAAGTAGGTGTGCTGGGTGGGGCGTGGCCACATAGCTGTGTGGAGTTGTGCATGCAGGGGGTGGGGCCATATGCTAGTTGACATAGGAGCATCCAGGGAAGCATATTACATTTAGACATTCTGGATGGGCTGCCATTGAGGCACGCAGCTTCCCCTCTGGATCTCCCCTGGCCTGGACAGTGGCTAATTGCCAAGTGCTGCACCCCAGAGGTTATGGTTAGGTACTTACCCACGCGCAGTTGTTTATGCCAGGGGCACCGGGCATGCCCTGTTCACCCTTCTCCCCTTTGACTCCGCTGGGCGTATGGAAGCCAGTCTGCACTTGAGCACAGTCCCCACAGATGTTCTAGCAAAACACAAGTGGAGAGGAGGGATTGGATGAGGTGGGATCTGTGCTAGGTGCTGCACAGGCAGAGTGATACAACAGCCCCACCCCAAGGATCTTATGTGACTGTGTCAACACCTAGTGGTCAGCCTGAGTGACTGCAATGGCCTACTCTCAGTGAATGCAGACACGGGACCAGGTTCTGAGAGAAGACAGCACTGGATGTGTTTGAAGGAGGGGCCATGGCCCATATAGGAGACAACATATAAGTGACCTGCTGCCTAGCCCCTGTCTGTTAAAGGGTGGCTCGGGCCCTGCTGTGGAAAGACCACCCCTGTCCCCCCTTCAGGTGATATGACCATTTCTGCTCCTTAGTACTCTTACCTTGAGCACCTCGATGTTCCTCTCTGCAACGACAGCGAGTGGCCCCTGCAACAGACACACACAGAAAGAGAAGGTACCTCCCTGGAAAACGGTCCTTCTCACCAGATGCTCCTTTCGCCCAGGGTGACTGCCAAAGCAGTGGAAAGCATGATGGGTAACAGGCTGTATTTTAACATATGCTTTACCCAGGAGGACCAAGGTGCGTGGGAAATAGTTCAGCAGAAGAGCGCTAAGCACACACCTGGGGCAGATGGAGACACAGACGCTTCAGCTCCTATACCTACCAAGTCTCCTGCTGGCCCAGGCAGTCCTGGCAAACCATTGTGTCCTGGGATGCCCTAAAGCCAAGGAGAGAGCTTGAATATTTAAATCCTTCTACATAGCCTTTTACTGAAGTCCTCTGCCTTCTCCCGCTCTTGTTCTTCTTTCCCCTCCACGTAGGCAGCTATTTTAAGGTCTTGGGGCACCCTGATCTGACAACACTAGCTCTTCTATAGGGGCTTTGCATTTGTAGATCTCCAAGAGCTTGATCAAGGAAGGGCAGTGATGTGGCCATGGTCACATAGCTGGTCAGTGACTGGACCAGGAAGAGTACCCAGGTCTGCTAACTCTCCCTTCTTTCACAGTTCCAGCCTCTCTACACCTCACTGCAGGAGTGGTGGAGGGAGCTTTTCAGAAATGAACTGTAACAGGACAAATACAGCAGGGCACTATTACACACAGTTCTAAAGCGCCCATCAATGTAGCCTCTGGGCCCTGCTGAGGAAAAGCCCTCACTAACTTTAATGGGCTTGCTGCCTGAATTGGAACTGAAAGTGGCAGGACTCAGAGGGTGGGCGTGTCTTCCTATTTGTAAAACGTACCATTTCAGGGACAAGAAATAATACTCTTTTTTGTAGGACCTACAAAATTGCACTGTGCTTCCCCCTGCTGGTTGGACTAAGAAGCTGTTCTCTGAGTGGGACCCATGCTGGTAGCACAAGCACCAACGTTTTGGCAAGACAGTGGTGCTATATCGATGGATGGGGATTCCTCAGTTAGCACAGAACTCCAACCTTGTCAACTGTAGCTCCAGACCAAGGGATGTGGAATAAGCTCTTTATGCTGAGGATCTTTACACTGAAGAGGGCAAGGCCTTCCTTAGACTGTGAAATGCCAGTCGCTGGAGGATTCCAGAGACCCAGCATCCCTCTGAGCTGGGTGGAGGTTACCTGGGGCTGGTTCAGCCCAGCAGCCTGGTGATCAGTTGTGTGGCTGAGTGATCAGGCCCAGCACACTGGCAGGCCTCTCAAGAGTCACCAACTATTTTTAACCACTTATGATGAAGTGGCTTGTAACAACCTGAAGTAAAGGTGCAGTGAGCTGGAGCGCACCTGGACAGATCGGCTGATAATGTGAGGTTGTCAGTGTACTCCAGTGCCTGCTGAGGCAGAGGCCATATAGAGAGCCAGGGTTAGGAAGGGCCCAAAGGGGTGGGTTATGGGATGCCCTCAGAAAAGCTACTGTTGGGGTAATAGGCTGTTAGTTTCCTGTGAGTGTGGGGAAGAATGGAGACCACGCGCTTGGCACACACAGATATGTGCATGCATGCCCATGTGAATGGCCAGGCCTGCTCCCACTACAGGCAACTGAAGCTTTACCATCAGCCCCCAAGGAAGCAAACTGGTGCTTTGACTTGCTCCCAGGTATGCCCTGCAACAGAGAACCTACCCCACTCCCTTTTCCCTCACTCACCTGCCTCCCTGGAGCTCCTGGAGGACCTGGTGGTCCTGGAGCACCCGGTGGACCCTGCAACACCCCAAAACAAAGAGACTGCATTAGAGCAGCGTCAAACAAGCATCTGGGGGCCAGTGCAGGGGTTCTCAGGCTGCTGTGCACATAGAGAGGGAAGCGCACACACCTGCGGGCCAGGCGGAGGCTGCCAGGAGGTCCCAATCCACAGTCCTGGGGCTCCCTGCAAGTCCAAGAGACGGGGAGAGCATTTAGCGGAGGCGAAGCAGAACGCGGGCGGCACAGCTTCATTCGTCCAGCCACCGGAGCAGGAAAGCAGCTGGGTTGCGCAGGATTGGGGAGGGGAGTGAGCAGCCCTAGACCATCGCCCAGCTGGAGAAAGAGCTCCTGCTGCCAGGAATAGGCAGACCCAGGACTTACCGGCATCCCTGAGTAGTTGGGGTCCACACGGGGGCCGGGTTGGCAGGTGCATTCACCAGGGTCCCCCTGAAAACACAAGAACAATCAGCCCGTGAAATTCCCTCCTGGGTAGGGAACAACAGAGGGCAGGGGATTGGCAGTGGGGGCCAGAGGAGGTTTGGGCAGTCAGTCCTGGGAACTCCCTCGGTAGGGACCAGCAGAGGGTTGAATCACAAGCGATTAGGTGTGGGCACTAGAATGCAGTGCCATCTTATTGCTTGTCCTCTCCATGACCAGAGTCACAGGGAGGAGAAACCCCTGCCCCCCAAGGAACAAGGAGAAGAGACCAAGAGGGTAGGAGGAATCTCTCATTTGTGGCTCAACTGCAAAATCAAGTGCCCAGCAGCAACTTGATGCTGCATGCTGGGATGCAGGTGTCAATCTGCCACAGCCTCTGCTGAAAGCTGTGGGCACAGGCTCAGCCACAGGGAGCTGATGGGGCCCAGACGCAAATGGCAATCAGGAACAGAGAGCAAGGTAACTCACCTTCTCACCCCGGGCCCCCTTCTCTCCCTGCAGGGAAGAAGGCAAGAGAAACACGTTAGAGGCCAAGGTGACATGGACCAAGAGCAAGAGATTGCCTTGCAGGTTCTGGCTGGGTCTCAGGACCAGAAATGGAGAAGCGTGGGGACAGGTGTTCACACTTGCCATGCTTGTGCCACTATATCCACTTTTCACCAGCAGTCATGCAAGAAAGTCTGCATTGGCATGACTGGCAGTGGGAGAACGACTGCACTTCGCACCAGTACCCAAATTCACAAAAGCCTCCATTGGCCGGACTCCAGTTTCAAAACTTCCAGTCCTCGAATCAGAAAAACTCATGAGGCTTAGGCAACCCGGCATTAGTCCACTGTGGAGAAGAGCCAGGAGCCATGACAAAGAAACTAAAAGGCTTAGCTCCAACAGCTGAGAACAGCCTTTGTCCTAGTCCAGTTCTACTTGTGGGCAACTAACGAGTAGAAGAAAAGGCCCCTCTCTTCACCAAGACACTTCACAACAGAGAGCTCACCTGCCTCTGAGCAGAACCCTGAAGGAGAGGAATGTAACAGCTGCTGGACATCAACAGTTAACACCACACCAGTCAAGATAAGAACAATGGACCAAAAATTCCACTTACTAGCTGTGCCAGAGACGACTCCAAGGAAAAGCCTCTAATCCTCACTCAAATGCACTCACCACTACTTCAAGTTTGTTTCCTTTCAGGCTTCAACCTTTCTAGGAATCTAGGGCATCTGCCTGCCAAATATCTCCAACCACTTTATAAGGGAGGTATTGGCCTATGGTCCCCATTTTAGAGACAGGGGTAACAGGCCAGGAGGCAAAGATCACACACCAGGGACCTGATCTGAAATTCACTGATGTAAATGGAGAGGTTCCCATGGATGAGTGAAGAACAAAAGCCAGCCTGCCCTCCCTCTCAAACTCCCAGATTCATGTTCCCTACCCCTTCAATGGGACTTGTCACTAATTCCCAAGCAGCACAGCAGAGCAGTTTGTTTCACTTTTTCCTTCTAGTCCATTTCCCTTCCTGGGTCTGTGGTGCTGTTTAGGATCCCAGCACCGCATGGGAGGAAGGGTGAAACAAGATGAAAAATACCTAGTTTCACCAACTTAACAAACATTTCTATTCAGATCCAAGAGTTATTTTTCTCCCCCTTCTTCTGAAATCTAGATTTTGGTGGCCTAACATGGATAACCTGACAGTGTCCCTTCCACAGCCTCTGAGGCAATGATGGATCAGTTACCCGTGAAATCCAGAGATGCATGGCACCAGAGGGGTGAACTTTCCTGGGGACCCCTCCTTTGTCACTTCCACTAGGAAGATTTGCCAAGGGGCAGTTTTCCAGACCACTCTTTTTCCATCTAGCCTAGGTGCCTCTCTTCTCCCCCCACCACCATTCTATCTGAGTGCTCACTGTCTTTACTGTATTTATCCTCACAACAGCCCTGTGAGGTAGGGAGTGCCCTTAATTCCACTGCGCAGATGGGAAACTGAAGCACAGAGCAGGGCTGCAAGGGCATCAGTTCCCTGGGAGGAGAGCTGGTGCAGCAGGAAAATGCAGGGATGGCCCCATCCCTCCCCTACCCCATCAAAAAATCCTTCTCTTTAGGAAAATCAAGCCCTGCATGGGCTGCGGGTGAAGTGATGGGGGTGATGGACACCAAGGTGATGGAGGCAGGGAAGTGACATGGAGAGAGAATGGGCTATTGCCATTACCTCGTTTAACAAGGTATCCGTCCACTTCTCTGTCACCGGGGTCGAATCAGAGACAGGGAGCTCCCAGGGCGAGGGGAGGGGCTTGCTCCCACCTCTCCCAACATGGAGGCCGCCTGCATCAAAGCGCAAAACACTGTCAAAGACACGGCCCTCCCCAATGGGTCAGATCCTCGGCTGGCGTGAATTGGCGTGTCTCCGTTGTGGCCGGCGGAGTCAGGCCCACTTGCGCTGGCCCAGGATCTGCCCTGGCATCTCTAGCGGCGTCACCGGGCCCAACGTTCCATGGCGGCAGTCATGCCACGACATCACCAGTGCCCAGAGGATGCCGTGCCACAGTGCTGCCACGTAAGGTTGCGGGAGGTGAGGTCCGGCAGTGGGGGCAGGGGAGCACAGTCAGTCTGCTGTTGCTGCTGCACTGCTTGGTCTCAAGGGAACGGACGCCCGGTGCAGCCCAATTCTACCCACTTGGTTTCAGGGATCCTCCCAGAGCAAGAAACCCTCCTATGGGCACAGGGCTGTATCTTACGTACCATCAGCCCGTTGGATCCAGGCACCCCCGGCATTCCTCGCTGCCCTTCACGGCCCTGGTGGAGCAAAACATCAGAGATGTGAGACAGGTGAAGCATCACTCCCACTTTACAGATGGGGAAACTGAGGCATAGAGCAACTTAGTCATCTGCTCAGTGTTGCCCAGCAGATCAAGGAATAGAACCCAGGAGTCCTGCCTCCCCCACCTCTTCTCAGACTAGCAGATGACACATGCATCCTCCACAATATGAGGCACAGAGGGCTCATAACCAAGCACAGAACTATGGCTATATTGATCCTGCCAGTGTACTGTCATTGCCCTGACTCAGCACATGCTAGGGCAGGGTTTCCCAACCAGTGTGCCATGGCACACAGGTGTGCTGTCAGGCCTGAGCGGGCATGCCACAAAATTTTTTGAAAAACCACTCAAAGAGCTCTGGATTGGCTCATTGGCTCATGAATATTTATGAGTTCTTTTGGAAACTATATGATGGTATGCCTCAAATTAATTAAAGGTAGCAAGGTGTGCCACGGCAGAGAAAATTTTGGGAACCACTGAGCTAGGGCACTGCTGTGGGGTCAGCAGCTGGCCTGTGACTGCATCAGCCAGGCTAGGACTCAGGGAAAACCCAAGAGGTGACAACCGCCAACTCAGGCTAGGTCAGTCGGTTTGGGGACTGGGGATCCAAGAAGAACCATGGCATTAGTCTGTCCAGCAGCCCAAAGAGTTGATCCCCTTTCTAACCATTACAACCAGGCCTGGAGAATGTGCAAGAACCAGGTGCCAGGTGGGGAGCAGCATGTATGGGGGTGATTGCTCTGGATCAAACGCTGATGAGGGTGAGGCCCTGGCATCCCCAGGAAGCCAATGTAACGTCACTGAGTCGCAGAGCTAATGGCGCCGAGCTGCAGCAGGAACGTGGCACTTACCGGAGGCCCAGTGATGCTCATCCCCGGAGGCCCAGGGGGCCCTTCAGCCCCTTTAAGCCCAGGGGATCCCTGCAGAAGTAATAAAAAGAGAGTCAGATCGGGGCCAGCACCATGGTGGGTGGGGATCTGCTCCCACTGCAGAGATGGGTTGGAGTCCTCAAGGGATGGGTTACACCAATGGATGTGGATCAAGATGACAGTGAAAACACAGAGGGTGAGGGGGGTATAGTCTCCTGGTGTGAAGACACTAACAAAGCTCTCTCCCCTTCCCTTGCATCTTCCAGGAGAGGCTCTGGCGAAAAGGGGGTACCTGGCCAGTGCAGCTGACTTGGCACCTGTTGCAGCTGTTAAACCTGCTGCTCCTGGAAACTATGTGGCCCATGGTGAGAGGAGGGGTCGTTCCTGGAACAGAACGTGGAGCTGTAAAAGTGCAAGCTGGCTTGGAGAGCTGCCAGCAGCAACCCCCACAGCCAGTGAGGCATTCCAGTGCCCAAGGACCTGAAGGAGGCCATGAGCAGATGCTGAGTGTCAGACTGTGTGGGCCCAATGCCTGGCACAGCCAGCAGTGCCTCTGACTGGAAGCTGCCTGCACATCCCCTTCTGGTGTGTCACAGGCTGCAACCAGCCACCTCAGTTGCTTATGGGACAGGGCTTTATGTTCCCCCTGAGGCATACACAAAGATCCCCAATTATCAGCAGGGTCAGGAGCAGGACCCCAACAGTGATGCAATCTATTCCTGCCAGAAGGATCCCTGGCCACATCCTGGCTTATCCCCAATGCTAAGCCCTAACTATGCCGTTGTGTTGCGCCCCTGGCACCTCCTGCCCCGGGACTTTGCCTGGCACTCTTTGTGACACTGTCCAGATTTAGGGGACCATTTGTGATACTATTTCATATTAATATTTCATACTTATAATAATTCACATGAGATATGCCATGGTTGGTATCAGTAAAAAGTTTGTAATTTGCTAGGAATGATTATTTGGTTTATATGTAGACATCCTATCTGTAGGGGAAGTTAGGAATGTTTTTTTAATCTGTATTTCAACATGATTCTGGGAAACACCCCAGACAGCACATCTGCTGTCAGAGCCATAACCATGGCAGGGTGAATTTGGCTTTTCCCCAGGCACACCTGAGTGGCTCAACAGAGCTGCTCTATTAAAAGGCGCATTTCGTAGAGCTGGTCCCAAGCATCGCTAATTGCAAGGGGCGTGTTCTGATCAGAACGTGCCCCAGGCACTGAAACAGAGCGTTATGGCTCTGTCTGCTGTCACTCAGGAACGGTGCTGGGGATTGTGGCACCCCCCTCGCAGCAGAGCGACACCAGCACACCCGAGTAACATCATCAGGGGAGCGCAACGGCGCTGTCTCCTTTTGGTGCCCCTCAAATGCCAGCACCCCACTGCAGCGCAAGGGCTGCTTACCGTCTAGCGCAGGCCCTGCTGTCACTGTGTCCTTAATGGCCCATTAAGGGAACCACAGGTACAATGGGCCTAAGGGGAAACCTTCTCAGTGAGAACCCTGGACTGACCATATGACTCAACTCCATTTTGATTTGTAAAAACTCCACACAGCATGGGGAAGGCTAGAGGTGATAAAAGGAAGCAGCACCAACTCCATTTTTTCTTCAGTCTCCAGCTAACACTACCTATGGATCTATTCCTCTGCAACTGGGCAAAGGACTGAGACCTACCCAGGTGCTGGGTGTCCACCAGAGGAACTGAACAAGCTTGCAAACTCCATATTCTCCCAAGAACTTGCTTTACATGGACTCTTAATCATTTATATGTATGTGATTCACTCTGACCCTTCAATATCTCTCATATTTTATTTCTTTTCTTTTTATATTAAACTTTTAGTTTAGTTACTGAAGGATTGGCTGGCAGCATGGTATTTTGGGTAAGATCTAAACCTATATTGTTCTGTGTAATGTGGCTGGCCCTTTGGAGTCTAGAGAACTGATTTCTTTAAGAATTCCACTGGCTAGTTGGGAACCAGAGGAGTTGATGTGCAATAAAGGGGGTTGTTTCTATTTCGTTATGCTTCATGGTAACTGGTGTGAGGAATCAGAAGGATGTTTTGCAACTGATTGGGAGTCTGGCTTAAGTGCCATCCATTAGGATTCAGAGGTTGGCTCTCAGCTTTGCAGCTTGCCCTGATTTTTGCATATTCAGGGGTTATCCCAGGAGGCTTGGGTCACACCAGTCAGTAGCCACCTGCATGCACGTGTGTGCGGGACAGTGGTGCAGATCTGAGCAGACCTGTTTGGGGCCAAAGTGCTGTCAGATAGCATCACAGGCAGGGAGTGCCTTGCAGCAGCTCTAGCTGACAGACAACAGCACTGGCACTGCTAGATTGCAGAACAAATCCAAGGCAGCCCTGTTGCCCCTTACTCACCCCCAGGTATGAGGGGAGGGCTCACAGTGCCAGGCTGGTGGGGGGGCTCACCTTGGCACCTTTCTCTCCCATGGTTCCTGCTGGCCCACGAGGTCCAGGGGGTCCCTATGGTGTGAAAGATAGCGATCAGCAACTCCTGCCACTTTCCCAGCTTGAACCACTCTGTGGTCCTACTCCAGAGCACCTGTTGCCACCCTCTCTAGGAGGAGGAGAGTCTTTGGCTCCCTCTTGTGGCTGGCCTTGTCATAGGTTAATGAGTCTACTACTGCTGCCAGCTAACAGGCATTCAGAAACACGACTAAGGAAGTTCGGCTCCCAACTCCCCCTGGAATTCAGTGGGACACAGGCACCCAAGAGCATCAGTCCCTTTTGCGCCTGTCAGCTTAACTCATTAGCTAGTAGCAGTAATAGATTTATTCACCTAGTCCACAGAGTAGTGTTGTGTAACTTTGATTACCCCAACGGAACAGCAGAGAACAGTTCAGTGTGACACTATCCAACACAGGGCTGTGTCCAGCATTGTGGAACCTTGTGAGGTATCACACTGTGTGACAACATTGTGCTTCCTCGCTGCACGTTGGCACGATGCCAGCATGACAGGGGAGACGATTCAATAACAAATGGGACAAACTATGAAACTGGCTCCTTTGCAGGAGCTATAAACGTGCAGCGGTGACACTGCATCTCTCAATTATATGACCAGACACCCAGGATGTACAGGCCCATTCTAGAGACCTGAAATGGCAGCCAAACTCTCAGTCTGTGTCATATTTTTAAGTGTCTGTGCAATACAGTTTATGCTGCAGCTAACAAATCCTCTTCCCAGCCTCCCCAGCCACCCAACTGGCCCTGGACTCCCCCCTGCCTGCAATGCGGACTGGCCCTTTGATACTTGATGCAGGAGGATGCTGCCTCTCCTGAGCCCCTTCCCTCAGAGGGACAGAGCGGGCTTTTTTGTCTATGGCAGGGCACTGCATGGGAAGGGAGGAAGCCATACTCACAGAAGGCCCTGGTGATCCTCTCTCCCCAGGCTCCCCCTAGAAGACAGAGAAAGAATGCCTTGAGCAGGCTGCCAGAGAACAAACGGCTCCCAGCAGCTTCCAGTGTACAAACAGATGAACCAGTGAGCGTGCCGATGAGAAAAGGGGGGTTGGCAGGGTACCACTCTCCTTGCTTCCTTTGGAAGGCAGACATTCAGTACATGAGGGATCAAGCCAAGCCTGGTACTTGTCTCTCAGCTCTTCCTCCACTCAGGGTTATCCCTGATTCAGGCCAGTGGCCACAGCTGGGTCTGCATCTCTGCTGCCCCCCAAACCCATATGCTTCCTAGCCTTCCAAGACAGAGAGCACCATAGGCACAGGGAAACACAGACCTTCCCAGCCAGGGGCTGGCCTGGGTTGAGGCTGTTCTATAGAGAAGGGTCTTGTGCCTGCCGAACGAGGGGCGACGGGCGTGCAGGGATCCATGCTTGTGCGTAGAGAGCGCCAGGAGAACAGAGACACAATGGAGCTCAGCTAACATGAGCCACCTGTGGGATGGAGGGTTCAAGGCAAGCAAGCAGGTTAGAGGAGGATCCTGTGATGGAAGGGGCGAGGCTGGTACAGTGTGAGAAGGAAGGTGACACCAGTTGAGCTTCTTGGCACTGAGGAGGTGGGCAGCATCCCTTGGGGCTGGGTTCTGGGAATGGGAGCAGCAGCAGCATAGGTGGTCAAGGGTGGAGACAAGACAAAAGGCATGCAGGAGCGGGGGCAAAGAAGGAGGTGGCAGTGATCTGTTTTTCCTTGGAGGATAGTGTCAATGGGAAGACAGGGCTGATACTCACCTGCGGACCCTCCATGCTTATCCCAGGCGGGCCTGGCTCACCCTAGAGAGACCACAGATGCTAGTGAATGGAAAAGCCCCTGCCTTTGGCTAACCCCAGTATGATCAAACCCGCTTCAGCCCTCACTCACCTGCAGCCCCTTTAGTCCAGGAGGCCCCTGAATCCCAGGGAGTCCAGGTTTACCCTAAAAATACATCCCAACACACAGAAATGTTAGCACAGGCCATTCAGCAGGCAGTGGATGTCTCTGTGACCAGGGACATTACTGGTGCGGAGCAGGAGGGGCACTCACAGGTTTTCCTGGCTGTCCAACGCCTGGCAGGCCACGGTCCCCCTTGGATCCAGGTTTTCCTGGGATCCCGACCACATGTGAGAACTCACCCTGGAGGGTGGGGCAGGAATCACAGGCATCTCCCTGCATGGGGGGGGGTAGGGAGTGAAGGAAAAAGGACAATGGGTCAGCAACATAGGCCAACATGGCTGCTGGAGGCAATGACCCCACCTCCTCTCCTCACCCCACTGCCATCATGCCTCAGAGTCACACCGAACTTAGGGCCACAGGGGACTTAACCTTGCCACTCTCCACTTACACACACACACACACACACACACACACACACACACACACACACACA
>ML681963.1:51583029-51902077 GCA_007922195.1 Podocnemis expansa | reverse complement strand
CACACACACACACACACACACACACACACACACACACACACACACACTGCTCTACCCAGGATAAAGAGAACAGCTCCACATGGGAGTAATTTCTGGGAGCCACTACATCACACAGCTACCCTGGTGATGGTGAAGAACCATCGTGCTGTGGACACTTGTGGCTGGAGAGGGATGGTGATCAGCTGTTTGTGCCACATGGTGGATATCTTGAGGAGAGGGAAGATGCCTTGGTAGGGAAAGGGTTCTGCTAGACTGGAGGAGTAGGGGAGGGGCTGGGGAAAAAGGTGGGGAAAGGCTGAAAAGGTGAGGAACGGAAAAGCTATTCCCAGTGAGGGTCTCTGCTCCGTGGCTGTCCCACAACAGCAGCTAGTTAACAGCTCATGATGGACACTGCTGGGAACAGAAATGCTGGCTCTGCACAGCCACGCCAGTCTTTGAGAAGGCAGAAATTAGGAAGCTGGTGCAGAAAGTAGGGGGATCACCCTGATAGTGTGGATCAGTACTGACTTGTAGAATCATCCCTTGAGAATCAGCTCCTGGGGGCACTGACTGGCACATCAAGCTCTGGGCAAGGGGTAGGAAATACTCACCTTTTCACCTTTGGGCCCTATTGGACCTCTGGAACCAGGGTCACCTGAAAGCCCAGGCAGTCCCATGGGGCCTGGTGTGCCAGGGTCGCCTGGGTTTCCTGCATCTCCCTGTATAGGAGAGGGGACAAAGAGGAAGTTATCACATGAAGCCCAGCTCGCTGCCTCCCCCAGGGCTCTGTCCCACTCTTCTTGGACAATTGGACCAGCAGCATCAGTGGGTGCTAACAGCATCTTCAGAGCCTCCTTCCTGGCACACAGTGCATGGCAGGCAGTGCCACTCATGTGACAAGTTGAGGCAAGGCAGTAGTGCTCAGCTGTGTGTTCCCGGCACCAGGGACCAAGCCAGACCCAGAGGCCCTGTCGATCCTGTTTCCCCAAGGAGCTGCACACTCAGCCCAGCTGTGCCAATGGACACCCCCATGGAAGCAACTTTCAGCAGTTCCTACAGCCAGTGACCATATGAAGCCGCAGGGTCAGGACCATAGTTCAGTGACCCCTCCTCTGTACCAGGCTCTGCAGGAAGAATGGAGACTCACTCCTTACAGGTTGACCCCCACCAAGCTGAGCTAAGCCTGCTAGGAGCTAAGCCAGGCATGCCTGACTGCGTGCAACGGGCACACTGGGATCGTGCACCAAGGTAAGAAGCATAGGGTAGGGGGCAGTTGCGTGGGGAGGGGCTAGGCCGGGAGCTGCAGTGAACATGACCTGGCAGGGGCATCCTCCCAAGGACAGAGCTGAGCCAACTAATCCAGTCCTGTATCTGACCTATAATGCCCCCACCCAGCCTATGCCCTGCTCACCCCATCTAGGACCCTCTCTGTCTCACCTTCTGTCCTTTTAATCCAGGCTCCCCAGGTTTGCCCTGTGGGAAGAAAAGACACCAGGGAGGAAGAAACAAGCCAAACAGCCCCAGACAAATGGTGCCAGCTCCCCCCCATTCCCAGGGCAATGCTAGCACCCCTTAATGGAGAGGGCTTGAGGACACAGCAGAGCAGGAGGGAGCTCTCCTCCTGCAGCACCCAGCCCCACCCACCCATTCCCCCTGTGTACCAGCTGAAGGAGCAAAAGGCCAGTTGAAGAGATGCTCCAAGGGGCCATGGGGTGTGGATTAACCACTTCCCTGTTGGTTCATTCAGCAGCCCTCTCCACTTCAGGGACTCCTCTCCCCCCATGCCATGCCCTCTCCTGCTTCACTTCTCCTACCTTCCCCCACCCATCCAACCAGCATGTCCTAAAGCCTCTTGGCCAACTCACCACTCTGCCAGGTGCTCCTGTGCCAGGCAGGCCTGGCTCCCCTTTCTCCCCCGGAGCACCAGGCACAGACACCATGACTGTGTCCCCTTTGAGGGCCTCTGATGGAGCAGGGCACTGGCCACATGGCTCTCCCTGTGCAAGAAAGGGAATGGGGTCAGAGCAGGGAGGGGAGGCAGTGGGACACAGCATGACCTCCCAGCTCCCTGAGTCTCTGGGCTCCTTACTGCCCAGAGGCACTTCAGCAAAGCTTTCTATGGTGCATTTCAGCCCCAACAGGGCCCCTGGGGAGGGAGTGCCCAGCCCCTTCAACCCAAAGGGGATCTCTATTTTGGGCCCGGCTCAGCAGGGAACAAATGCTGTTAATGGTGGCTCCCTGGTGACATGATTTTAGAGGGCCTCAGAGTGGTTCCTGTGGGACAGGTGCTTGTAAGCAGCCACCTCAGGTGCAGCGCCATGGAGCCAGAGCTCCTCTCTGAACCCTTTGGTGAAATGGTACTGGAGGACACTCATCCAGCACCTGCAGCCCTTGCTCAAGCAGGTGCCAGCCCCCACGCCTGCTCTACAGGGCTCATGTCAGAGAATCTCTAAGACGGCAGTGGGCTCAGAATGCCATGGAGCTCTACAGAACCTGGCCAGGCTGAGGAGTTTCATCCTGGCTCCACTGGAGTAAGCCAGGAGCTGGGCCAGTCTGAGGGCTAGAGAATGGTGTGACCCGCACCTCCTGGGATAACCTTCTGAATGTGCCGAAATCAGGGCAAGGTGCCAAACCAGGGGTCAAACCCCCAAACCACTGATGGGTGGTACTTAAACCAGTCTCCCAGTCAGTAACAAAACATGCTTCTGATTCCCCACTCTGGTCATCACCAAGCATAACAAAATAGAAACAGATCCCTTAAAGCACAACAGTTCCTATGGTCTCCTCTAGCCACTGGGTCTCTTAAAGAAATAGGTTCTTCTGACCCCAAAGGGTCAGCCACATCACCCAGAACAGTATACGCTTTGATCTTACCCAAAATACCACTACAACTAAAGGTTTAATATAAAAGGAAAACAAACAAAATATAAGAGATGTTAAAGGATCAAAGTGAATCACATACATACAACTGATTAAGAGGCCACAGAAAACAAATCCTTGAAGCTCCTGTAGTTTGCAGGTTAGTCCCACTCCTCTGGTGTGCACCCAGCAGCAGCAGCAGCAGCTGGGTGGGTGGGTCTCAGTCCTTTGTTCAGTCCCAAGAGAATAGTTCCAGAGGGGGGTGTTGGTTGCAAGTTACAGACTGAAGACTAAAGACAAAATGGAGATGGGTTCCCTGCCTTTTATCTCAGAGTCCTTGCCAGATCAAAATGGAAGTGGGCCACATGGTCAGTTTGGGTAACTGGTCAAACAGGTTTCTTCTTGGACCCACTGTAGATGGGAGCTCCCCTGATGGGGGCCATTATGCGGAACAATAGTTTTGCAGATGCCAAGTCTGGGATTGCCTTAAGAACAAATCACTTGGAACATACATAAAAACAAAGAGATTTCTAATTTCTAATACAGGCATGACACCTACATACAAACTGTATAATCATTCTTACCAGATTATAGCCTTTCTATTGACACCAAACATGGCATATCACATATGGATTATTGCAAATATGAAACATTAATATGAAAAATAATCATAAACAGCCCCCTAGACCCAGACAGCACCACAAATGGTGGGCCCAGCTTCCTCTCCTTTCCCCTTACATGTAACGGCTGCCAATGACCAGGCAATGAGTGCCTAACACCCCCAGGCAGCACTGTCCACTTGCACTGATGCCCACGGGTCATACACACAGTGCCCGAGTGGAGATGAGGGCAGCAGGGTCCTTGGGAGGTGCCTGGTTTGCAGCCACCTTTGTTTTGCTGGTGGGGAGTGGGAGCCAGGGCATCCATCTTGGTTCTCATCTGCACCAGCTATGAGCTTTCTGAGTCTGTGCTGGGGAGGCCTCACTGTGGAAGAGCTGGGGTGCACTTGGATGAGGCAGGGGGATCTAGGGAGGCCCCTTCCTTCTCTACTCCAAAACATGGCTGGCAGGGGAGTTCCACAAGATGCTCAAAAAGAACATAGTGCTAGGGGCAAGTGTGATGCTGTCTGGACTTATTGTAGGGGATCATTTATTATTCTTTTTCAGAGGTTGAAGTAAGGGGGAATGACTGAGAATGCTGCTCCGGGGCCCCCTAGTTTTAGGGAGCCATGTTTCTGGGACCCCTAAGAATAGGGGAACACCCTGGAATGCTGTGTTCCAGGGCCCCCTAAAAATAGACAGGAACACTGCTGGCTGTGCACAGTTGGCAGCTGCAGTCTCTAGCCAGCTGGAAGACAGAGTCTTCTGGCCAGTGAGAGCTGCTCCGAGCCGGAAGCTTTTAAACTCGCATTCTAAGTAAGCCTTCACTGAGCATGCACAGAGCCTCTGCATATGCTCAGTGAAAACTTCCTTCAGCTGGAAGAGCAGCCGGTGGCCAGGCTGTGCTGCTCCAGTGGCCAGGTAAGGGGGCGGGTGATTTGGGATAGGGCCGGCTGGAGGGTGTTGGGGGGGGTAGATCAGGCCAGCTGAGGGGGTGATGGGAGAGTGGGGGAGCGGGCTCGGGCCAGGTGGGGGATGGGATCAGGCCAGCTGGGGGATGGACAGGAGACGGAGGGGGGGGTGGGATCAGGCCAGCTGAGGGGTGATGGGAGAGCGGGGGGGCAGGATCAGGCTGGCTGGGGGAGTGACAGACTGGGGGTCAGGAAAGGGCTGGCTGGGGGATTTGGAGGCAGGATTGGGTTGGCTGGGAGGGGCGATGGGAGAGTGGGGGGTGGGATCAGACCAGCTGAGGGGATGACAGGAGAGCAGGGGGGCAGGATCGGCCCAGGTGGGGAGGCAACAGGAGAGCAGGGGGCAGGATTGGGCTGGCGGTGGGGGCCCGCACCGGCGTGGGGGGGGTGTCTGCCAATTTAGGAGGGTTCCAGGGCTCCCCAAATTATACTTTAATGTCTGGGGGGCAGGAGCTGGGGTACAAGAGGGGGGTCTGGATATGCAGGAAGGGAGCCCCCAATTAGGAGGGTTCCGGGCCCCCAAATTATACTTTAACCCCTGTTCTTTTTCATATTAATAATATTTCACTTGCAATAATCCATGTGTGATATGCCATGTTTGGTACCAATAGAAAGGTTGTAATCTGCTAGAAATCATCCTATGGTTTATATCTGGATTCCTTATCTGTACTAGAAGTCAGGAATATGTTTGCTCTATTTGTGTTTTAATTTGTTTGATTCTGGGAGACTCCCAGACTAGATGCCTACAGCCTTTGTCTCATTAATGGCCCATTAATGAAGCTCCCAGGTATAGTAGGCCCAGAGACAAATCAGATGAGGCTCTAGGACTTGTGACGCAACTCCATTTTGATTTGCAAAAACTCTGCACAGCATGGGGAAGGCCAGAGGTGATAAAAGACAGCAGCTCCAACTCCATTTTGTCTTCAGTCTCCACTCTGCAACCAATACCCATCTCTGGAACATTCCTGGAACTGGACAAAGGACTGAGGCCCACCCTTCAGTTTTCGTTACTGAAGGCTTGGTTGGCAGTGTGGTATTTTGGATAAGATCCAAACCTATATTGTTCTGTGTAATGTGGCTTGCCTTTTGGGGTCAGGAGAATCAATCTCTTTAAGAGATCCAGTGGCTAGCTGGGAACCAGAGAAGCTGTAGGGCAATAAACGGTGGGTTACTCACCAGTAACCATCCTTCTTCGAGATGGGCTGCTCAGATCCATTCAGTAATAGGTGTCTCCATGCCAGAGTGCCGGATTGGCCGGAAAAACTTTTGTCCTAGCCTGTCAGGAGAGGGCAGGTGGCCTCCGCCCCTCACGCCACCCCATGGCTATATATACGGCTACCTCCCGACCCCTCCTCAGTTCCTTAGAGTCGCCAACTCCAGATGCAGGGATGGAGGGGAGGGACCTGAATGGTGAGCAGCCCATCTTGAAGAAAGACGGTTACTGGTGAGTAACTCACTGTTCTTCTTCGAGCGCTGCTCGGATGCATTCAGTAATAGGTGACTACTAGCCATGCTGATGGACGGCAGGTGGAGTTGGGTCTTCTGCCTTCAGCACAGCAACACGCCCCATATGGGAGAAGCCCAGCAACAAGATCCTAGCCGGAGTCAAGAGGTGAACAGGCTTTGACATAGCACAGAAGAATCGAGAACTGAGGGCCAACCCAAGACAGGGGCAGGACCGAACCCACCAAGACACATGAGCGTAAGCAGGTCGGACCAAGGTCACAATAACAGGAATAAAGGACGCAACGTGAACACAGAGGATTGCGTTTAGATGCTCCACATAGGTGGAATAGCATGAGGTATGATGGCCAGAAGATAGTGTCTGGCCATAGGGCCTTGCAGCGTGACCTTGTGGGAAAACGCTGGATGCCAACAGGTGCGGAGTTAGCCGTAATAACCATGGCCTGCACGAGAACAAAGAAAGGGATAAATATTACTCCATGGACTGAGCACATCAAGGCCCAAGCTGGGAACCAAAGAGTCATGGACTAATTTGGTCGGCTGCAGGGTACACAGGTAGCCGCAGGGGAATAACCTTATCCCTTGGCCTAGCCACGACCAGGCCTAGCGGGGTCTGGTCAATGCGAGTAAGGGTGAAGTAAGGGTGGGGAGCCCCGAGAACGACCAAGAAGGGTCTCGCGAGACACTTCACGGCAGCATATTGAGGGCCAAGCTCAGCAGTGCAGAGGGGCATAAGGTATGCTGGCTATAAGATTCAAATTAGCATGCAAATACACGTTTCCAGCCAAGTCAGGTACCAAGAACCGGATTCTTGCAGGAGGGAAACTCCAGGACACTAGCACCACAGGGCGGCATGGTGGCCTGAGGTAGTGCTACTGGATTGGTCCTTGTAAGGGCCTTGGTAGCGTGAAAGTTTGTGGGGAAGGCCTGCTTTGGCCTATAATCTCCTGGGTTCTCACATCACAAGGGCCATCACGAAGGCTACACAAGGGAGGGAGAAGAGAGACAGGGAATAATGCCAGCTATCACTTGGTCACCCAATCGAGGGGGCCAACAGGCTCATAGAGATGCCATATAAGGTCACGGTCTTGAGTGCCTATAGCATTACCAAGAAGGATAGTGCTACTGCTATGCCGCACCAATATAAGCACCAGGGGAAACTCCTGGACACAGGGTTGCCCCCGAAATAAAGGTCACCAAGGAAGGAGGGTTCATTTTCCTACCACCTAGGAAGTGAATCTACCCGCAGAGTGACAACTGTAATATCTCAAGGGTACCTTGGGGTTAGAGAACCAAAACGAAGTATTATCCCCAGCTGGGAAGTTGTATGGCGATTTGAGGGAGGTACGACCCCTAAATTCCTGAATCTTGCGGGAAGCAGGGCTCTAGATCGCTTCCCTCTGTTCATCACATAAATGGATAGGCAGTGTATGTCAATGGTTCCTCAAGAACTGAGGAGGAACAGCAGTCCTATTGAGGCGCCATCAACGCATGTGGGGATGACCCCACAATAGAGCTGTAGGTCCCCAAGCAGATGTAGTGAGAAGACCTCAAGAGTGGGAGGGGGCAGGGCACGCCCCCTGCCAGGCTACATGACCGAGAGGCAGAGAAGGCAGCTGCAAGTCACCCGGCAAGGATACCCTCTGCTTGGAATGTGGCCTCCAGCCTGGTTATGACAGGGGCTGGTGCTGCAGAGGACGCTGATGTGGAAAGACTCCAACAAGGTATCCCACTGCTGTTCCCCTTCCATGGGGATGCGACGTTGGCGCTGTCCCTCAGGTTCTCCGATCTGGAGGTTCCAGTTGGGTACACCAGGTCCCTGCTTCGCGAGCGAAGGAAGTATGAGAAGAACTGACCACAGTTTCAGTGAGGTGGGCCTAGGATGAGGGCTCCTAGGGTAGGTGCCCTGGCAACCACTGAGATTATCCGTGAGGCAAGAGGTGTGTGGAGCCGTAGTTTCCATGAGGAAGAGGGAGTGTGGAGTGGTAGGAGTGGGCCATTTGCCTTGCCCCCCTCCCACCCAAAGGCTAAGATCCGCCATGACTATGTGGACGCATCCCACTTGATGAGTAGGAGGTGGCTCTCGTCGAGTTGGAGTGTTGGGGCCACAAAAGGGCTGGTTACTTGTCATGCCAACGGTATGCGAACGAAGGTACCCCCCCCCGACTGGGAATTGAGAAGGCCTACCTGATGAAGGGCATCAGAGTCACAAGAGTGGTCCTGTGTCCGAGTGATCGCCAAGTATACATGTCTTGGAGCCTCTGCAGCAAAGGCTGGGGCTGCTACAAGATGCGCTTCTCATCCCCGGCAAGAGTGTTGGCGCGAACAACACAGGGTTGAAGGATACCCAGGGAAGGAGGTGGGAGGAGGGGCGGATTCCCTATGAGTGCCCGAGGTAGCCGCTGCTGAGGGAGTGTAGGGTTGGACCACGGTACTGACATACTGTCGGTGCAGGCAGGGGGCGTCTTTGTTTTGGTGAGGCCTATACCGCCCAAGATCAGAGGAAAGAAACCCCGGTCAATGTTCCCTGTAAGCTGCACTGGCGCGCTGCAGCGCAGCCCGCCGCAGCTGCCAGCGCAGAGAAAGCTGCTGGCAGCGCACGGCCGGCAGCCGGAGTCCTTACACAGAGCTCCTGTGGAGCAGGGAGTTTTCAAAACTCCTGCCCAGAGAAGCTCTAACGGAGCACGCCCAGAAAATCTGAGCATGCTCCATAGTGCTTCTCTGGCCCAGGAGTTATGGCTGGGCCCTCTGGCTCCAGTCCAGCCCCAAGGTAAGTTTGTGAGGGCTGGGGGGGCCGCCGGGAGTGGGGGGGCGAGCAGGAACGGGGGGGTGATGCCGGGAGCGGGGGGGGGGGGGGGGCCGCCCCGGGGGCCCCCGGGGGAGGGGGGGAGCGCAGCGAGCAACAGGAGTTGCTCAGCTGCCCTCTCCCCTTAGAGGGAACATTGACCCCGGTCAGGGCTGGATGCCTGTGGACGCAGTAGCAAATAGAAAAAAGGGGGGGGGGGGATGTTTCCCACCGAAGCCCGTTCCCCTTCAAGGGGAGGAAGAAGGTGCGGACCATCTACTGTGGTGATGCCCTGAAGCCTTTACTCCCTGAAGTTCAAGAGTGGGGTGGCGGTGAGTTGGATGGGTCCTTCCTTGTGGGAGAGAGGAAGAAGGGGTCTCAGCCCTTGCAGCAGGATGATGGTGGTGGAAGGAAGTTTCCTGTGTTCCCACTATGGTAGAGATGAGTTGGAATTTGGGGGATGGGGCATTGCCCCAGAAGACTAAGTGGG
The DNA here is from genome assembly GCA_007922195.1 of Podocnemis expansa. Classification (NCBI taxonomy): domain Eukaryota; kingdom Metazoa; phylum Chordata; order Testudines; family Podocnemididae; genus Podocnemis; species Podocnemis expansa. Next base: position 51,892,930 of record ML681963.1, on the reverse strand, counting down.
AGGGGTGGGCCAAGTGGGAAGCAGGCCAAAGTATCTGGCCTCTCCCCAGGGATTTCGAGTGGTGCCCACCACAGACAGTATTTCTGGGGGAAACAAGTCGACCCCTTCAAAGGGCAGGTCGAGGACTGCTTGCTGAGCATTAGGGGGCGCTCTAGCCTCCCTAAGCCAGGCCATCTGGCGGATGGTTACTGCCGAGGCCATGGTGCAAGCGGCTGTGTCCACTACGTCGTGTGCCAAAAGGAGGAGGTCTTGAGATATTATGTTGCCTTCCTCAAGAAAGCCATCATACTCCTCTCTGGCCTCGGGTGGGAGCAAGCGTTGAAATTTCGTGATTGACTCCCACACATCCAGCAAGTATCTGCTGGTTACGGCTTGGTTGTTTGCCATTCGCAGTTGAAAGGCCGATGAGGAGTAGACTTTACGGCCCAAAAGGTCCAGTTCCCTGGCTTCCCTGGAGGATGGGAGGGGGCCACTGGGGGCCCCCCTGGACCTAGTGCCATCTGCACCATGTCCCTCGCGGGGACCGGGTGACCAGCGAGAGAGGGAAAATCCAATTCAGAAACTCGATATTTAACACCTGCCGTGTCTGAAACTGGGGCAGTAGAACTTGGGCTCTGCCACTGGGAACATGCAAGGTCCCAGATGCTCGGGTGGGGCGGGACTTTCAAGGGTTCTGTCGAGGTGAAGGCTGACCTGAAAAGGGTATTGGGAGGGAGACCCAAGGGCTGCACCTCCATGCCTAGGTGGGCGATGGTCCGGCGCAACAGATCGAAATGTGCCGACAAATTTCCCACATAAGACCCCAGTGCCAGAGAGAGGGCAGTACCGGGAGCTCGCCATGGTGGGGAGGGAGTCTCTCGAGGGGACTATTCCTGTGCCCTGAAGCGAAAAGGCAGCGGGGCCGATGTGACGTGCTGAGGCCGCTTAAAGCACCTTGAAGGTCCTTCCTCCGGACTGGAAGCGGGGGAAGGGGACTGAGACTCCTGGGGCGGTACTGGTGATGGCATGGTGGTGTGTTGTCACGGGGACAGTTCTATAGTGCTAGTGCCCACTGGAGTGAAAGATGGGGTACTATATGATGAGAGCGAATGCCCACTGTGAATCCAGGCCTTAGATATAAAGGCCGGTTTGCCCCTTCTGGTTGGGATTGGGGCAGGAGGTGTGGGGAGCAAGAGGAGGGCTTGAATAGCCTCCACCGCTTCTGGGGTGGACGGTATGAAGAGCAACTCCGTGCGGCTCCATGGCAAGTCCTCGCCCAAGGAAGGGGGACTGCCTGGGTGGGAGAACTCCCGTTCCCGCAGTACCGGGCTATGGCGAGCCTGCAGTGCTGAGGGTGAATACGGCCAGTGCCAGGGCGAGCTTGGCACTGGCAAGGCCAGACTGTACTGGGCTGTCGGCACCAGAGATGATGGGGAGTGGCACCGGGGTGATCTGGGTACTGGCGGTACCGGGCTACCCAAGGGCAACCTCGAGTGGTGCCGAGGTGCCGGGGCACTGGCTTGGTGCTGGGGAGCTGGAGTCGGCACCAAGGTTGTGTGGTGGTGGCGGCGGTGGCTACCAGTGGTACGGTGCCATGTAGGCTCTGGTGCCAAGCTGGGTCTCGGTGCCAGGCGGGGACCCGAAGCCTCGGGTGAAGAGGGCCAGGCCTCCTCAGAGGCTAGGGCATGGCGCCGTTGTTCCCTCTCCTTGATGGTCTGGGGTTTGAAGGAGAGACATATGGAACAGGCTGAGACCATGTGGTCTTTGCCCAGGCACCTGAGGCACTTCCCGTGGCGATCATCCTGGGGGAAGGCCTTGCCGCACTCTGCGCAGGGTTCAAACCCTGGCATGATCATGGGATGTTCCAGCCCAACGGTGGAGGACTCTTGTGGTAGAATTATATCCACGAAGAGATGTTCCCAGTCAGGCAAAAAGCTCATAGAAAGGAGGACAGGCTGCTTGCGATTTGCAAGGAGTGGACATTCCAGATCCGACGCGCAAGGCGAAAGAAATGAAACTGAGGAGGGGTCGGGAGGCAGCTATATATATAGCCACGGGGTGGCGCGAGGGGCAGAGGCCACCTGCCCTCTCCTGACAGGCTAGGACAAAAGTTTTTCCGGCCAATCCAGCGCTCCAGCATGGAGACACCTATTACTGAATGCATCTGAGCAGCGCTCAAAGAAGAAGAGGATGTTTCTATTTTGTTATGCTTCATGATAACTGGTGTGAGAAATCAGAAGGATGTTTTGTTACTGATTGGGAGTGAGGCTTAAGGGCCACCCATCAGGATTTAGAAAGCTTGGCTCTCAGCGTTGCAGTTTGCCCTGATTTTTGCATATTCAGGTGGTTGTCCCAGGAGGCCAGGGTCACAGCAAGCACTGGAAGAGGGAATGACCACCCCCTTCTCTTTGGAGCAAGGATTTTCAGGATCTTACCTTCTCTCCCTTCAGTCCTGTGGGCCCTGGGGTCCCTCTGTCACCAGGAAGTCCCTGCACAGAGAAACAGCAGCTGAGGTGAGGCAGGTGCCCATAACACTCTGCTCACATGCATACACACCACAAGCCCTGCCATCCCACGTGCACACACACTCTCTGTGCAAAACCAATACATGTCTTTGTTAACCTGCACCGATTCACTGCATTCCCGCCATGCTACTGACACTGGGCTCAGTGGCCCAGGGAATCTCTGGTTGTAGCCAGCAAGACAATTGCTAGTTCCCACAAAAGGGCATTCCACTGAGCCCAAGGGCATCCAGCTCCTATACTCACAGGTTTGCCAGGTGGTCCTGTCTTTCCAGCATCTCCCTAGGAAGTAAAGTAGAGAGGAAGGAACGGGGAAGGAAACAGTGACTACACAGACTCAGCTCTGCAAAGAGCCCAGGGCTAAGAGGTTCACAAGTGCTCTGACTTTCAATTCAGGGCATCCTTGGTCTGACTCAGAGCATCATCAGAAACTCAAAGATTTCCAATGCTAGGCATGGAAGGAAGGCTCAGCTGTCAGAGAACCAGCAGGAAAATGGGGCCACTTTCTTGGAACTCCCCTGAGGAGTAAAGGGAGCAGGGCAGTGGACCAGCATCAGGACTGGAGAAATTTAGGGGCAGCCATGAGGGGAACATGGTTCTCCCAAACACAAAGAGGCTCCAGGTGAGCTACAGAGGAAGGGCCAGGCAGGATTTTCTGTAACCTGTTTATGATCCAACCTCCCACTTCCAGCCCAAGATTTAACCCTTCATGTCCAGAAACCCTCCACTCCAAGCAGCAGCCACAGGCAGAAGGATCAGGGTACTCACCTGTTCTCCCTTAGCTCCAGCCAGCCCAGGTTTACCCTGAAAGAAGAAAAGTGCTGAAGTTACCCTTTCAGCAGAAAGATCCTGAGAGTCCTTCCAGATGGGACCCAGGAAACCCTCACCAGGCAGTGAGCAGTGGGTCCAGAGAGCTCCTCGAATGGAGCTGGGGAGGGAGCAAGAGTTCATCCTACCAGCTGGTCTGAGGCAGTGGGGAGAGAAGGGAGGAAAAAGGGGGCACCAGGTACCAGGAAAGGGCAAGGCTCTGGGTCTTGATCTGGGGATTTAGTTCCATCTTCATGGAAGGAATCTAAAGATCAGTCCCTCATAGTCATGGCCACTCCAGGCCTTCGTCCCACTCCAGTGGCTGGTCCATATACCAGGCTGATGAGTTTCCTACAGCAGCCCGCCAGAGAACTTTCTCCTTTGGCTTAAGATCTGAGCACAGTTGGTCAGAGGGCTCTGACCCCACTGGGAGCCCAGCGAGGGGCTGGCTACACACAGACCTGTGGCCCAGGGGATCAGATCAAGGGGTTAGCTAGTGCAGAGAGGAAGAGGAAGGTAGATCTGGGCTGTGAGGGTCCTGCCATTGACCTCTCCAGGGCTCGCTGGGCAGGGCGCCTTTGGTTATTTGAATGCTGGGTCATTGGGTGAGTTTCCTCTCCTGGACCAGGATCCTGGTAGCATTTCCCATTCAGTTCCACCCTCCTTTTCCTACACCCCATGCTGGCAGCCTGTTCTGCCCCCATAAAGGGTGGGGAGTCAGTGCTACCTGCCAGCCCTCCTCTGGCTGCCCCCCGCACAGCATCTCTGCCCCTCATTGGCTGCAGTCAAGCCAGTGTGGGGACACTCACATGTCCTGGGGACTCTGCCTGGCACAACTTCTAAGCTGCCCACCCTCAAGAGCAAGAGCAAGGGAGCAGGGCACATACTCACCGGCAGCCCAATCCCTGGGGACCCTGGCTCCCCTTTGGGACCTTCCTTCCCTCGGAGGTGGTCGGAGCTTTGAAGTGTGGAGGCAAGGGCAACAGGATTGCATGACAGGCAGGGGGCTCCCTAGAGAAGAAACCAAGCAGCACTGGGTCATACAGGGGAACAGCTGCAGGTCACTCCACTCCGGGCGTTGTCTGGCAGTGACCATCCACAGTGCCTGTGATTGGACCAAAAGGGGCTGGAGACAATAAGGATTTGCAGGAGATTTGAGGGACCCGGGCACTCACCTTCTCTCCTTTTATTCCATTGATGCCAGGGTCTCCCTGAAAAAAAACAGATACACAGGGGAAGTCAGAGCCAGGGTGGAAAGCCCAACACTTGCAGTCAAAGCATTCTTTAGCCAGTGATCCCAGGGGAACACTGCAAGAGAGGGAGCTGGTGCTGGAGGGCATGACAACAAAAGGGAGGGTTGGTGTGTGCATGTACTGCTGCCCTCTAGCAAACAGCATACAAAATGTTCAGCTCTGTGTGTCCTAGGCCCTACAGTGCTAAAAAAATGAGGGCGAGTGTCCTGTAACTCACATGGTAGGGAAGCAGGAAGATCTTTCTCATTATCAGAGCGCATATCAATTACAGTGAATTTGTTACAAATCTTCCTGTGATGCATCAGTGATTCCCCAGGACTAAACCCACCTCTACAGACTGCCTTAACAAATGACAGTAGGGCAACAGCTGCTGAACTGGTTGCTGCCTTGCAGGTTGGGAAGCTGGGTCAGCCTCAGTCCAGGACCTCTGCCCTCTCCCAGACCAGCATGGCTGTGATTTAAGGTTTGGACGATGCCTACCCCAAACTATTTCAGCCCAATTGAGGGGTTTCCTAGACGATGGAAATTTGCCCCAGGGTAACTATAGTGGCGTGCCTGCCTTGCTGCAAGAAGGGGTTGGCAACGGTATCTTTCCACCATAAGTCACCCTGCTACAGCTACACTGGGATGGGAGGGTGCTCAGTATGGCTGAATTAATGCAAAATCCCTCCAGTATAGATGGAATCTTTGTTTCTGATCCTCCCGTTCACTGTAGGAGGGTTGGAGAAAGAGCATGACCTTGCAGTGCCCCTGCCCTCCATTCCCATCCTCCTGAGAATAGAGCCAAATGGGTGAAATGCTCAGGGCCCGACTGTTCACTGTATCTGAGACTGGGAAGGAATTCCCCCCCAAGTCAGACTGCCAGAAAGGCTTGGTGGTGTGGGGGGTCACCTTCCCCTGCAGTGTGGGGCACTGGGAACTTGCTGATCTGAACTAGAGTCAATGGTTGATTCTCTGTCACTCAGTCTTTAAATCCTGATTTGAGGCCTTTTGTAACCCGGCCAGAGGTTCCAAGTCTGTTACAGGCGTGGACAGGTGAGGTTCTGTGGCCTGCGACATGTAGGAGGTCAGACTGGATCATCACGACGAGGAGTAGTCGCCACCCCAGGGGTCAGAACTCAGCTGGATTGAGGGGCCCCCAACCCGCCCCAGCTGTTCTCAAGGTGCAGGCAGGGCATATTGCAACAGTGCAGCCAGAACCAAGGTGTCAACACTCTGCTGCACCCACCCTGTTGCCTTTGGGTCCGGGAGGCCCTGCCTTGTCCTGGAGGGGGAAAAACAAACAGTTGAAATAAACAGAAAGACCCTGCAGCTGCACCAGTCTGAATCTGCCTTGTTGGTATCAGTTCCAGGCTGGTTCCCAAGCCATGGGGGGTGACCCCCCTGGGTCCAGCTGACCTGGAGGCCTGAGATCAGGCAGGAAGGTTTGGGACCAACCAGGGGCGTCGCTGGCACTGGCTTCACGGGGCTCAAGCCCCAAGTTGCAGCGCGCTGAGCCCCGGGTCTTTCCTTGGGCCAGTGGCGTTTCCAGGACCAGCCCTGCCTCTAACAAAGACCCAAGCACAACCTCATTGCTGCAGCCCTCTTGCCAGTAAGAGCCAGGTCAGGGGAAGTGAGGTGTGAGGACTACCCGTAGTACTGGGTGGCAGTGTAGGGCTGCACGCTGAGGGCAGGGAAACAGGTATGGCCAGAATGATTTGGCAGCAGGCAGAATCTGGTGCAGGGGTCCCTGTTTTGCATGAGGCCGTGCTGTGATTTCTCCAAGGGGACAGCAATGCCTTCAGACTCACTGAGTGCCCTGCTTTCCCTGGTGCTCCAGGCTCTCCTTTGGGTCCAGGCTTTCCTGGGAGTCCGACAGCATTGAGCAATCCCTCGGGGATTGTAGGGCAAACTTCACATGGTTCCCCCTGTGGGAAAAAGGAGACAATGAGACATGGCCCCAAGGCCCTCAGCATACATGTTAGGGAGTTGATGTTGGGTTGAGGAGGATGGGGGAACACCCTCCCACCACAACTGACATAACAGTGGGCCTGGCCCAAACTTCCCTGAGCTTTGGACCCTAAGCTTGGACCAGCACCAGGAAATTAGGATACCTCAACAGCCAGGGGGTGGGAGCTTACAAGATGGAGGCCGGAGAGGGAGCAACTCCTGGCCAGAGGCTCCAGGTTTCGGGGCTTTCTCAAGACAGAACCTACTGCCCAGGACTGGAGAACCAAGGTAGCATTCAGAGAAGCTAGCTCTTCGGTTTCCAGTACTTGCTGCCACCTGGATTCGCTTCACCACCTCACAGCAGGGCCAGGAAAGAGCCGGGAGACAGTGGAAAGTCTCTGGCTTTAGGCAGCTGTGGGGCAGAGTACCTGGCCCCAGAAGCCTGCCTCTTCTGTGGACCCTCATGGTGCACAGAATGGATGCCAGCTCCCCCACCTGTAACAGAGCACCCCCATCACCAGCCTCCAGGGTGTACCCACCTTGTCTCCCTTCAGGCCTGGTACTCCTGGCTTGCCCTGCGGGAATGGAGGGAAGATGCTGGTTATGTTAGGTCAAGATGCTGAGCTGAGCCAGTCACAAGGTGTAGGCTGCAAAGGGACAGAAGAGCAGCAGTCATGCCAGGCCCCTGCCCAGGATCCACCCAGCAGAGCTGTGGGGCGGGAGCCATCATTGTCCATTGCGCAGCCAAGGGAATGGCCAGTGGCTCAGTCAGACAAAACCTCCTATGCAGCTCCTGTGGCCCCCAGCCCAGACCTGCAGCCCTCTGCCATCCCAGCCCTGGACTTTCCCCACTTCCCACAGACCTGAGAGTTGAGATCTACTACATGCCACCTGTGTTCCCGCACCCCCCCTACACGTGGACCCCACTGCTCAGAGTCTGCTACTCACGGGCTTCCCGGTTGAGCCTCCTGGTCCAGGAATTCCTGCGTTACCCTGGAAACAGAGGCCAGAGGAAACATAGACAAACATAAGCACAGGATGGGTCTGACATCACAAGCTTGGGGGTGCAGAAGTGGGAGCCAAGGATGGGAGAAGAACTGGGCAGTGTGCTAGTGCCAGTCCTAATCAATGCCCCTCCATCCCACCTCATGTGCTGTAGACCTGCCCCCATCTCGATCAAAGTGAACAATTAGTTCCTCATGTTGCAGAAATTGCCAAGTCCCCCACAGGCCTTCTGGCATCACCCATCACAGCCTTGCCACAGCACACCTGGCGACAGCCTGGAGGAGAGGGGCTCCAGTTCATCTGGGGAAAGGGAGCAGCAAAAGGCTGCAAGGTTCTCAAGAAGGGAGCCTGAATCCAGTATATATTGGACCTCTTTGAGGCAAGAGAAGTGTCATGGAGAACCCAGAAAAGCCTCTTGGATCCCCTCTGTTCACAGCCCACCAGGACTCTGCTCCGGTGGAGCTTTCTCCCATTCACCAGGGTCTCCACGCTACCTGTAGCCAGCTTCCCAAATCCAGGCCCAGAGGGTCTGATCCTTGCTCTGTCTGGTCTCCCTTGGGGGGGGGGGGTCCTCTCTCCACGAGGGTCCCAGCCGTCCCAATCAGCAGTGACACTCAGTCAGTGTAGCAGTCAGAGGGTTTGTTAGCAATCCACTTTGCACAGCAGCTAGGACAGTTGGCTCTCAGATCAACCACGAGGGCAGACAGTAAAACCGCAGGACGAGCCCCAGAGGTCCTGCCCCTCCGACCTCCATCTTCCTTCCCCCCCCCCTCCCCTTTGTTCTCCTCTCTCCCCAGCTGCCCTGCCCCTGGTCTAAACAGGCCACAACCTGTCACCCCCAGGGGGTCCAGGTAAGGTCACACTAAAGCCTCTCCCCCCCAGTGGTACCTATAGTTATCACACCCCTGTGTCCCAACACCAGAATACCATCACCAAAGAACAGGAACAGAAAAGAAGAACCACAGTAACCCAAGAGGTTTTCTTACTTCATCACAAGAAGCATTAGGGCATTAGCTGTGGCTGCACTTACTTTTTCTCCTTTAGGACCTGGGGGGCCACCAGGCTCACCCTAAAATTCACGAGAGAGAGAAAGACGTTAGCTTGCTTCCTCCCTAATGGGGCTGACACACCCTACAGCAGGGGTCTCAAACACGTGGCCCTAAAGCTATTTTCTGTGGCCCGCAACAACGCTAGTTACTAATATTTGCAATATCGTTGTATGAAAAGGTTTCAGTGGTGCAGCCCTTGGGCTAACTTACTAGTTCTCATGCAGCCCTCATGGTGATTTGAGTTTGAGACCCCTGCCCTACAGGCTACAGCAGCAGCTGCACCTCTGTGTGGCCAGTGGAGCAACCTGCCTGCAAGGCAGTGAGACACCCTCAGCTATAAAACCCCAGCAACTGAGCTGCATGGCAACAGAGACTAGCCTGAAGTTTCACGCAGGCACAGATTTTTGAGGCACCTCTGACTCCTCCAAGAGGGGGGGCAGATGTGAATTGCAGACACACCCGCCCAAGGAGGGAACACATTGCAGGTGGGGGCAAGGTGGAGTTCAGGGCAACTAGGCAACAAGGAGAAGTAATATAAGCAGATCCTTACTGGTTTCCCTGGAAGTCCGATCCCTGGAGAACCTGGTAACCCAGGAGGGCCTGGCTCCCCAGCAAGCCCCTCAGGTCCAATGAGCCCTGGATCACCCTAAAATAGAAGCATAACTGTGAGATGGGCCTCTTGTGTGGCCTGGTGTTCTCTGCGCTGCTTTCAGGTCATAATATCCTTCTCCCCCTGCACCCACAGAACAGTACCTTCTGTCCCTTGGGTCCCACCACACAGATCTCTCCAGGCCGGCCCTATCCAGAGAAGGAAAGGAGGGTTAGAATATTGAAGGCTCTTTGGAGACCCCCTTTTTCTGCTGGCTTTGTGCAGCACTGGCACAATGCAGCCATGCTCACTGACTGGTTCTCTGAGGTAGTACCATGCTGCACCCCTAAATAATCATAAAAACAGGCTGCCGGGAGTTTTCCCATAGACACTGAGCAGTGCACAGCACTTGGCACAGATCATACAACAGGCTGCTTTTCTTGTTCTTTCCAGCTGAAAAGCATGGCTTGATCCATTTGCTGGGGCACCCATACCCTGCAGGTCCTGGAGATGATCTCAAATGATCCTCAATGGAAGCAGCTTCAATGATATCCTCTTGCATTAACACATACACCCCTGTCCAGAGGGACCTCCAAACTCATTGCCGTATAGTGTGAGGCTCCCGTGGCCACTTGTGAAACGCAACTGCCTCTGAGGTGGATGGCAGCAGCTCTTTGGCAGCACACAGCAACATTGCTCAGCAGTGTGGCACAAGAAGTGAAGAGCATCTCCTGAAGCTGAGATGCCAGGGAATTGAGGGAACGGAATGTGACCTTGTAGCTTGGACTTTGTCCACAATGCCCCAAATCTTGCAAAAAGCCCCTCCCCCAAATGGACTCAACACAGGCACTCGAGGCTGCAGATTTATGACTCTTCTGTGGGCAGCACAATACCCTGTCATGCCTGAACTCAGCAATGACCCAGAGACCCATTAGAGCCACTGGGTGTGCTGAACACTGTAACATGGCTAGGTTGGGAGACTGTGGCCAGTAAGCACAGGGGCCCTCAACCAGGACAGTTAGACCCATCCCCACTGCTCCGCTGAAGAGACGCTGTGGAGACTATAGGAATCTGAACCTCTATCCAAGGTTAACAAGAAAGTGGGAAACCACAAGTGAGTTCTTGGAAAACTGCCAATGTCTGCTGGATCTGGCAACCCCAGAGCAGATTTGATCAAAGGGGAGAGGGGAGACATTGCAATAAACTTACGTCACGTCCTGGGATTCCAGGATTCCCTTGGACTCCTCCGTCTCCTTTCTCACCTTTCTGCCCCTTTGGAAGCAATCCAGAAAACTCCCCATCAGAGGAGAATATGGTGCCTTGCCCACCCAGCTGGTCCCCACTCCTAGACCCGGAAACTGTAGTGCCACAAGCCCCTTCTCACCCACACTGGGAGACAGTCTCTGTGCCCCAAAAAGTTCCTTGAAGTCACCTCTAACAGGTCAAAGCATCCAACTCACCATCTCTGTCCCCTTCTTTTTGGCAGCCCCCAGCACCCTCCCTGCCCCTCTCCCCCAGTTTCAGACCTTGCTTTTCCTATCCCTGATCTCATGCATCCTCTGGGGGACTTTTGCCTCTGGGTCTCCTCTCTCCAACAGAACAATGCAGGAAGGCATCAAGCAGGGAGAACCCTCCACCCAGAACCTCTCCTGGGCCTGCAACATATATGGGGTGTTTGGCCTGTAGACTGGGAGAGTTACCTTCTGTCCCTCGGCACCAGTAGCTCCTGCTAGTCCCTGTTTGCAATAGAAATAGGGCGGTTAAAAGGGTCTTTGCCACCCAGCTCTGCGCAGGACTCACTTTGCAGCAATTCACAACCATTTGCCCCCAGGATGCACTGAAAGTTTCCCCTGGGACCTGCCAGAGGATCTGGCTCCAAAACATTTATCTCCCACCAGCTAAACTTGGCCACCGCAGAGTGTGACAGCTGAGTGGTTTTCATGAGGGTCCTGGAGGATGTTAAGCCATGGAAAGGCTGGGAACCCGGGGTGGGGGGCGGATCTCTCTTGCTGCAAACAAATGGAGGTCAGAAGGAACTGGGGGTCAGAGACAAGCCCCTGGGGGAGGTAAAGAGTGTGCCAACAGACACAGCTGGGTGTGACATCCAGGGCAAGTCTGGGGTCAAATCCTGAGCTGGTGTCAGTGGGAGCTGTGGTGGCTGGAACATGGTGACTGATCTTGGTCTATTGACTCCAGTGACACTGGGAGCAGCATTTGGCCAGCATATTCCAGTTTCTTTTCTAGGAACAGGACCAGATCTTCAGCTGGCATAAACTGGTGTCACTCTATTGAAACTTCACCCCTTTACACCAGCTGGATCTATGCTTCTGACCTAGGCCTAAGGGCACCATCTAAGACCCTTAGATAGAGGTGGGCAGTGGCCTTTGCCAAATGGTGCTGTGCCCCTGGAAAGGCCGAGTGGTGGGCACTGATCTGCTAAAGCATGACAAAGAGGGAACGACGTTAACCCTCTGTTCCCAAGAGGCTGGGGGGAGAGGATCAGAGGAGAGGGCACTGGAGCAGATGGTGCAGGAAAGAGTTTAAGGGGCCCAATCACTGCCCTGAATGATCTCTACTCACCAGGTCCCCTCGCTCCCCCTTCTCTCCCTTTGGCCCCTCAGCACACTTCAGAAAGAAAAACGAACAAGAGGCAGGTTAGAGGGTGGTGGCGTGAAGTGCCATGGGGCAGTCTCCTCCAGGGGACTGACAGGAAAGGAGAGAAATGCCTCACCTGCAAGGGGCCATCGGGGGAGCTCCGGATACAGTCCATGCCCTGCAGGAGAAAGGGAGACACCTCAGAGAGAGGAACATGGCAAGGTTGCTCAGGAAGGTGACAAAAGACAGAAATGGGCCCTGCTTGGCCAGGAAGGCCCTTTGCCACCAGCATGATAATGGGGCCACACACTCATGGGCCAAGGCCTGACTCAGCTGCAAGCCCCACTGGGCCAATGAAACAAGTGGTTGGGAGTTGGGCTTTCCATCCCTGTACTGGGGGAGGCTGCCAGTCTGTGGAGCAGGGATCAAACATCATGCTGCTCAGATCACCAGGTTCCTGGGCCACCTTAGGGGATTAATGGTCTGGGAAACTGGCACAGAAGGACACAGAAGTAAGGGCTGGGAGGGCACAAGCATAGGGACCTGGAGCTATCCAATCCAGCTGTTCTGAATGGGGAAGAATCACCAAGGCCCTGTGCGCAGACATCCACCACAGTGGTATAGGGAAGTACCTAGGGTGAAATGATGCCGGAGCTCATTGAGGGGATTCCCATCATCCAGGTGGCCCTCTCCCCAAACAGGAAAGTGTCCCCCAGACTGGGCAGCTGCGTCTCCTCGCACGAGGCACATCAAAACCACTCACCCGCTCGCCTTTCTCCCCCTTCAAGCCGTAGGTCCCAGGGAGTCCTCGTTCTCCTTTGCCCCCCTGCAGAAGAGAGGGGGAACCCCATGACAGGCACCAGCTTTGCACAGGGTAATGCTTCCCCCATGCATGAAAATGAGCCTGGACACCTAAGTATGCACGGATGAACCTTGCTGCAGCACATATGGCCACACACCCACGTGTGTACTTTTGTACACTGATGCACTCACTCCCACTGCAAGCAAGTGTGGTTGTGTTCATGCAAGAAAGGGATGCATGTGTGGGATGAAGCAACTCCTTCACGGAGCTAGACTCTGTCTGTCATTCCAGGTGAGGACAAACTTACCTTGGGACCAGGGGGGCCGAGTGTGACCTGCACAAATGGAAATGGAATTTATCAGTGCCACTGAACAAATCTACCCTGCTGAGAGGCAGGAAGAGAGGAAGAAGAGGCAGGGGGAACCAAGGGAGGGATGGAAGAAGAGGCACAAGTCCTGCATCCCTTCTAAATCATGATGGTTGACAGTTCAGCCTAAGTTCTGGTTCCAATATCCCTGACTCCCAGGAGTCCCACCACCCCTATGTCATGTCCCATCCCTGCCTGCACACAGAAAGGCTTGTGGCATCTGTCTTAAGACCCCTTTAGCCGCAAATCCACTGTACTACTGCCACCATGCTGGAAAGCGTGGGGTGGAGGTAGGGGAACAGAAAGGGGATCAAGGAAAGCTCTAGTCTTCATTGGGGCCAGTTTTCAGCAGCAGTCGACTGGCACTTACAAAAGGAATGTAAAATTCTTTGCATTACTGCTGGTGACTCTTTTAGCCGCTGGTACACATTCAAGAAAGCTGACCACAAATCCCTTGCGGTCAGTTTTCCCGTATGCCCGTTGGCCCCCAGGACTTCTGGGGCCAATTTCCAGAAGTGGAGCAGTGAGTTCAGACTCGCTGCTGACCACTCCTGGAATGCCAGGCTGATGGTGGCGATTTTGCCACTGTCAGTATAGACATACCCAAAGACACATCCATTCTTGTCCTGCATAAATTCCTCCAGCCACATCACAGCACCCAAGCTGGCTTGTCAGGTGCCCCAGAACACATGTGTGGACAGAAAATCCCAAAGAACAACAAGCTCTGCTATTCCAAAGGGGTAGCCATGTTTGTCTAATTCAGCAAAACAAATAAAGAGTCCTATGGCACTTTTAAAGACTAACAAATTTTTTTATTGCATGTGCTTTTGTAGGAGAAAATCCCACTTTGTCAGATGCTTTGAAGCATCTTCTTTATGTTCAAAGCACCTGAGGAAGTGGGATTTTCTCCCATGAAAGCTCATGTGATAAATACTTTTGTTAGTCTTTAAAAGTGACACAGGACGCCTTGTTTGTTGAGCTTTGCTGAGTTATTCTTTTCCTCCCTCCACCCACCTCTCTGTGCCACCAAGGCTGCTATGTAAACCTTGCAGACATCTGGAAGCCCTCCAAGCTCTCCCCCAGCCATCCAGCTGTTTCCAGGGAACACAAGCCAGAAAGGTGGGTGGATTCTTTGGAGAAGACAAAGGGGCCCAAAGTGAGCTGATGCTCCAGCTGCCTGAGGACGGTCAGGGGCTTGGGCACCATTTGTCTGAGGGGTTGTGCATGGCAGGCACTGCTGAGGAAAAATTAAATTCCATCTGTTTCTAGAGCTGCATCTTCCAAAGTGAAGGGGGCCAGGAAGTGTGCAACAGCTGGCAGCCAACGGAGAGGGGAGGGATCTCTATTGTGGGGGAAAATCAGTAACCCTCCTTGCCTGGGGCCTCCAGCCCCACCCACACTCTTGCAGGCCAGCCGGCAGCGTGATGAATCAGGACAGGCCTTCGCCAGGCCCTGGGTCTGCACAAAGCTCACCTCACTCTTTGGACGGCCCTTCCAGGGGCCTGTTCTCCTGTCACAGCCCAGGAGATAAACCCCATTGGAAGCAAAGCTAACCCTGCAGGTAGCAGGCTGGGGATGAGCATTCACTTCCCCTGGACCCTCCCACTGCACGCTGATGGGATCTGCTACAGTGCATGGACTCAGAGAGATATTTCTGTCTGCTTTTCTCTGCTGTGGAGACCCAGCAGGCTGGGATGCCCTGTGGAAGAGCACACCCACTAATCCTGCAGGGTGTTGGGCAACTGGCCCCATGGCTCTTGCACTTCCAGAGGAGTCAGACACAGCCCAGAACTGTGCTCTTGGTGGGTATCTGCCCCACTAGCTCTCAGAGGTGAGGGCAGCTCAGCTCCACCAGAATTTCTGTGTTACTGGGTGCACAGAATCTCCCAGCTGGCACAGTGCCATCCCACCAATGTCCAGAGTGGTTAAGCACCACCATATGAGATCCCACAGCTGGCACTGGGACAGACCTGGCGCTCAGGGTCCATTTTCCCCTAACTGATCAAGGGGCATCTCTAGTGGATTCCACAGGGCAGAGCTATTTTCTGCCTGGATCAGATGGAGACCTGTGGCACTGAGAGGCTAAGTGATGTGCCCAAGGTTATACAAGGAGTTCATGGCAGAGCGCAAACTGAACTGAATCTCTTAAATCCCAGACTGATGCCTGGCGCACTGGGCCTTGATTCTGATCTCCAAAACTATAGCGTGAATGAAACCATGAGGGAGTGGGAGCACACATTACTCGTCACCAAACACTTCCATGACACAGCTGCCACTGACTTGCCCCCACTTCCCTAACCCAGACCCCACCAGAAAGCTCTGAGACTTACGTTTGTGGGCGGGGCTCTCTGAGGGCAGGGTGGGCACTGAAACAGAAGGAGATGGCACCAGCAGTCAGGAAGCAGCAGAAAGCATTCTGAGACACAATGGGAAATCTAACAAGAAGGGGTCTGAGGTGGCAACTTCAACCTGGTTAGCAACCCAGGAAGATGTCCTTCTGCAAATACAGCCTCTTCCCAAGGGGCCGCATCCTAACTGCTCTTGCCGCACTTCACTGTGCCTTCCATGGCACCAGTGGATCCAAAACCTTCCTGCCCTGGATTTGCCTGGAGACTAACACCCTGATCACTCCCCACTGGCCTATTGTGGGTAACCAGGCCAAAACAAGCCTCCAAATCTGGGCCCCAATCCCACAAGAGGCTGAGCAAGTGCCATCAGTGGGACACAGTTCTTCCTGGACTGAGGCCTCTGCATGGCTAAGCAAAACTGAGGCCCTGCAAACCCCAAGTTCATCTGCTGGGTGGCCCAGAAGGCACAAATATTCAGGAGCTGGCTCTTGCCTGGCATGGTGTCTACACTGCAAATCTCCAGGAAGCTGCTGTGTGGCCCACCCACCCAGCCATTTCCTGGCTGCCTACCTGGGACATGCGTGCTGCCTTCTCCTGCTAAAGACGGTGGAATTAACTAGTCTGTGGTTCCCATGCAGGGCTGACTGATGAACAGGGGCTGAATGCACAGCAGTCAGCACCGGGCAGGCCTCGAACTGGGGATAGCCCACTGGATGGAAGCTGGTGGCATTCAGCCCATAGCAGGGTGCACCAAGCCATGACACCTGGATGCCATGGCAACGGCATGCCCCAAGCATTACTGGGCAGGATTTATACATACTGTTCAGGCCTGCTCTGAGTAAGGCCTGGGAGACTGCACCACAATGCTTCGCTTTTCCTGCATCTCTGCAGCTCTTGCATCAGATACGAGCAGCTTGCAGAATGGAAGGTTTGCTTCCAGCCACCTAGTTCCCCTTCAACCCAGCCAGGGATCTGAGAGTCAAGCCGGGTAATTCCTGCCTCCTACACTGGGATAGGCAGGAAAGTTTCTGGAGTCTGAATTCTGCCCTGCAGCAACATGAGCAGTGCAGCGCCAATATATCTATCTTTATGGCTGCCAGGTGTGACTTTGCCACATATGCACACGTACCCACTCCTGCAGTGTGACCATGCCACGCATGCCCATTTATCTGTCCCTGTCAGTTGGGCAGGATCAGGTAGTGTTCCTGTTCGCTTGTGTTAGTGTGACAGCAATGTGTACATTAACATGTCTTCTTGGGCACACACCTCTCATGGCAGAGACTTACACACCTCTAATTTCCTGAGCCTGCATCCCCACCTTGCTGGTGCATCATTTTTTAAGGGGATGAGACAAACATGAAGCACTGGGCTGGCCAAAAGGCACTCTCCACTTCCCTGGGACAAGTGCAGTTTGCAGCTCACCCACCCTTTCCCCCTCCGTCTAGCATGGCGCTGGGATCCTGCCACCTGCTGCCAGTCAGGAGGAGGGGAGAATTCAGATGTTTCTACCACCATGACATCCACCTCTTACCGCCTGTCTCAGTGAGGCTCCTGGAGATGCCAGCTCAAGTCTGACAGAGGAAGGAAGATGTATGTGTGGGTTTGTGGCTCCCCACACATTCTTTCAGCCAAACCAGTGGCTGCAACAGACTACCCTTGGTCTGGCCTGCTCTGCTGGGAAACAGCTGGTTATGAGCCAGGCAGATGCTGTCAGTGGAAGCCCATGGTCACAAGCTGCCCAGAGCCCTGTTGCTGGGCCCAGCCAGAATCTCCTCACTTGGAAGGCTGGCTCTGGTGTACAGGCAGAGAGAACCAGTCAGGGTCAGAACTCACAACAGACGTATCCTCCCCCTGTGTCCTACAGCTGGCTGGAGCATTGCATAGCCCTGAAAAACCTCCACCTACCTCCTCTGCTGGCCTGGCTGGCTGGCTGTGTAGGTCTCTGTAACTCTGCAGGGAAGAAATCCAGAAAAGAGAGGAATGAAAATAAAGCAGACTGCCTGCTTCCCATCTCTCCACCTTGGGATGCAATCATCCAGGGGGAGAGTGGGGTGTGGTGTGGTTTGTGTCATGCAACATGTTATGCTTCTAGCATCGACCACCATATGTCTAATGTGGGTGTACTGGCATTGTTTCTGCACCAGCATTTTTGAGGCCTAAGGATCTAGAGTAACATGGCTTGGCATCCCACACCTTGGACCACATCCTCCTCCGACTCACGCTGATGTGACTCCAGGTGCTGTTACTCCTGTTTTACACTGGCACAAGCTAGAGGGGAGTGGGCCCCCTGCTATCAACCCCAAGGACATCAGGCTGTGCTTCACTGTTACCAAGACCCAGCTGAGAAAGAAAAGGGGCCTGGGTGGCTCTGGTCTGAATAGGGTTACCAGACACCAAAGCATGGAAAGGAGGACAGGGAAGTATAAAGGGGACCTGGAATGCTTCCCCCTAAAAATAGGGTGTTCTGGGGCGTTCCAGCATACTTTAACCCTTGTAAGTAAAAATCCAGACAAAATCATGTATTTTTAAAATGCCTGCCGGACGGAGGACGTGAAGGTAAAAAGGAGGACATGTCCCCCTTTTGCCTGACATCTGGTAACCCTAGGCCTGGGGCTCCCCCCAACCTCTGGCTCCTGCAAGAGGAACAGTGTGACCAGGAGCAGTGCTGGATCACTGGGGCAGGGGGCACTGGACACTAGAGATGGTAGACTCCCCCTCTTGCCTGACATTTCAGAAGGGTTCACTAGTTTCAGACAATGCCGAAGGGCTAATGGCAACCCTGGAGGTGCAGAGACACCACTGAGATCTCTCCAAGAGGAGTTTAGACCAAAGGAGGACCTGACTTTTGTGGGGTGAATCCAGACAGATTGGATTTTGAGTCACCCTGTGTCTGTGTCAGCAAGGGATGAGGCTAAAGAGCAATGGAGCAAGATGCTTCCACCATCTCCACCTGTCCAGAGCACAAGGGCACTCTCCTGCCAAGGAATCCAGCCAGAGGAAAAGAGCCATAAGGTGCAGAGAAAAGGCCAGCAGGTGGCTGTGATCCACGCCCTGGTGCTAGAAGCCCTGCTCCACAGTGAGGCAGTGCAGAGACAAATTGTTTGGCTGGCAATCTTGTGGCAAGCCTTGGGGAGCAGGATGCTCGGTGTGCATGAGTCTAGTGGTCTAATGGCCACTGAGAGAGTGACTAGCAGAGACCTGGAGGGTGGCCAGCCTAGGAGAAGCTGCCTGGGTGCTGCATAACTGGGTAGATCCCATCAGGACTTCACCTCAGCACACCTCAGCCCTCTGAATCTCACCTTTTCTCCTCGATCGTCCTTCATCCTGATCTTCCCAGGCACCCTTGCTTCCTCCTAGGGAGAGAGCAAAGGCACAGCTGCATTACAGGGCCTCCCTCCTCCCATGCTTGCTGCCCCCATAGGTGGGGAGGTCAGGATCAAGCCCATCCTCAGGGCTCCCCTAAACCAGTGGGTCTCAATCTTTTGCAGGTTGTGACACACTTGGTGGTGTATTGCGACCCTACAGGACACACACACACACACACACACACACACACCCGCCACCAGGCCTATTCCAGCCATCTCCTTCGCTCTCTGTGGCGCACTTATGGCTGTGTGGTGACAGTAATGTGTCCCGACGCAGTGGTTGAGAGCTGCTGCCCAAAAGGGCAGCCAGCGTAATTCCTCAGACCCCTATCTGACATGAGAGTGAGATCAGCCAAGTTGCCAGGTGGCAACCCATGGGGTACGTGGCTCCTGGGGACGTGGAAGGCTGGCAGGGCAGCTGGCTCCTCACTCAACTCTTAGAGGTAGATGCTAACAAACCCAGGCCCAGCCTGCTGGTCTGGGGGACAAGCCCCATGCCCCTGCTTCGGTTCAGGAGTGGACAGAGACTCAGAGCAACAGAGACGCTTTGGCAAAGTCAGTTTGCTTTTGCCATCCAAAGCCCAGTCTTCGCAGTGCTGATGCCTTCCCTGCATCCCTGGCTCTTACTGGCCCACACCCACAATGAGGCACAGACAAGGAACCACTCACTGGCTCACCCTACACCAGCATTCACCTGGGGAGAGGATCAAAGGGGTAGCCATGTTAGTCTAGTTTATGCAATAAATAAATCTGCTCATGCAATAAATAAATTTGTTAGTCTTTAAAAGTGCCACAGGACACCTTGTTTGTTTTGCTGGGGAGAGGAAAATCCCAGTGTCCTTGCCTTGTCCTCCAACTCAACTCTGTAAAACCATCCCTCCAGAGCCCTGGAAACAGATGCCAGACAACAGCAACCATGGGAAATGAGTGCATTATTTCACCTGCACCTTTGTACTGAGAGTTCTGGTCACCATCAAGCACCTCCTTTCCTTCCCTCATGCTGGGCTTTTTCCCCTGAATTCAACTCTCCCTGCGGCTGGATGGAGAAGGCCAGGCCAGATAGTTGGATAGGCCTTCGCACAGGCAGACTGGTTCCCTGTTTGTCCTACCAGCTCCGCAGGAAACGACCGTGGCCCAGAACATGCCGTTCAGCAGGAACAAACTCTTGACTTGTCTGCAGAGGGACTTTCTCCCACCCCCTTCCTTTCCATTGCTCCCTTCCTGGCTTCCGCCACTGGTCTCTCTGCCAGCAGTTCCATTGCTTGCTCCACTTGGGGGCGCTGCACTGGCCCCCCTTGCCTTCTAGACCCCCTCTCTGGACCCAGCAGCCCCCCCAACACTGGTAATGCTTCTGGTGGGTGGAAAATGTGACGTGGGGTTTTCAGGGGCTGAATCAATGCGGCTGTGTTCTGCTCAAAGGGAGCTTGGGCTTTGCACCAGGAGACCGCAATGGCTGGGAAGTATCAAAGAGGCCCTGCTGCAGGGAGAGGCTGCTGTGAAGTGGTAGGGGTGGGGGTGGCTGAAATTTACTGCTCAGGCAGTTTGTGTTTCAGCGCACACAGAAGCAGGATGTGACAGGCTGGCACTTTGGAGCCTTTTTTGGGGTTCAAGGGCTTCCTGGATGGCTGGTCACCTCCCTCTCTGAAGCATGCAACATGGCCCATACCTGAACAGGCCAGTCACTCAGCCAGCCCTTTTCTCCAGCCCATTTCTGCTTCACACCCAAATGTCCTAGGCTCGGACCCAACCGTCCCTAGGCCCTATAACCAGATTTTGCCCCCTCCCCCAAGCTCTGGATCTCTGGGGCTTAGGTGTCAGTCTGTCCCCTGCCAGTGGAGCAGGGCTACATCCAGAGGCAGGCCCTGCCCCAGAGCAAGGGCTGGACTTGAAGCCTTCTCGAGGTCCCATCCAGTGCTGTGATTCAAGGATCCCACAAGAGCTGTGGCCAGTGCCCTGCCAGGCATCCATCAGTCTCACATTGTAGAATCTGGTGCTTTAAGACCCTCGGTTCCCAGGTTCAACTCTTCTTGCCAATGACCCCTGCAAAGCACAGTGCTCCACATAGGATGGAGTTGGCTCTATCTGACTGACAATCATTGCTCTGTCCATCCAGGAGTCTCCCCACACCCAACGTCACCCCTTTGCCAATCCTCTTTCGGGCTGTGTGCCCATAGGCTCTGAGGTTCAGGGGCACAGGGATGGTGGTGGTGTGTCAGTCCCACTTCCAGCTGTCTCAGGCGCTTCGGCTAGGATGTCAGTATCACAAAATGCAGCCAGTCAGACACCTCAGTCCTTCCTCCCACCGTGGGAGCAGCAATGAGCACCATCCCAGCTTTAGAAAGCAGCAGAGGCAGCTTGAAACCATGGGCCAGGCTGCTAGCATAGTGCTGGACAGGCTGAGCGTCTGGGGGCCAGAAATGGATTTGACAGATACTGAATGAATGGTCTTGAGAAACTCTCCTGGTATAAATCAGTACAGCTCCAGGGACCCCAAAAAGCTACACTGCTTTTACATCAGTTGGCGATATGGCCCATTACACTTTCAGCCTTGCATGAGTCATGGTGCAGGGGCAGATCATTGGTTCTCCCAGGCCAATGTTGTGCCTCCAGTGCAGTTTAGCATCCTCATGTTCTAAGCTAAGTGGCCCTGCCCCACTCCCTCTGCACATGGAAGAGAGCCAGCTCCTAGAGCACATGGATGCATCCCCTCCTTTCCTGCCATCTGACATTTTTAACCCTCGACCTCTGCCCGAGTGCCTGGCTCTCTGTACTCGTGGGAATTTGCAGCATGATGTGATCGTGGTTTCTCTAGCAGTGAGTTCAGAGGAGGGGGAGGGTGCCAGGGTCACAGGTTTGAGCAGGGTGAGTTTCCCTGTGACACTGCTCCCGGACCCCACATGTCCACCTAACAGTCCAGCTGTGGCTTGCAAGAAGAACTGGAGAAAGCAAAGCCTCCTGCACTAGCCCCTGGTTCCCTGAACCATCCAGACTCCAAACAGGACACAGTCCCAACTGCTGTGATCCAGTGCCGATTCAGATTCTGGGAGGAACAAGAAGGAACCTGGCCTGCTCCTTTCTTCCCAAGGCGAGGCGTGGGCAGCTGGAGCATATGTGTTGCACACTCGGATTCAGGCAGACAAGCAGTGGCGGTCAAGGCTGTTGCCACTGATGTGTACTGAGTGCAAATCTCTACTGGGGATGTCACAGAGCCTGGGAGCTGGTGCCCCCGCACACCACCCTGTCTATCAGCGCAGCCTTAGTGATGGCAAACAGCAGGCCTGCATTGTTTCACCGAGACTTTTTATTTGCGCCCTGCTGGCTTTCTTCATCTGCACCTGCTGCGTGAGCAACGGGAGAATGTGCTGGCAGCTCTGCTCCGAGGGATTGTGGGGGGGCTGTGAAGCAATGAGATAACGGACCAGACAGCGTTACAGACCAGGATCGAGCGGTTAAGAGCATTACTGCGCTTGGTGGGGGGTCAGTGAAAGGAGAGAGAGAAAATCCAAGAAATTCACAGCAAGAAAGAAATGCATGCACCAGTTCAGGGGATAACTGACCATGCCCCTCCATGCCCACTACACCCCGCTCAGCAAACCCTGTTTGTTCTTCTGAAGCTTCTGCATCTGCCCCCCATCCTGCATATCTCTGTTCAGGATACTTGGCCCAGTGCCCCACATCTCCTGCAGACAGAAGCAGGTTCGACCAGGTCACTCACAAGTGGCCTGTTCATTCATTTCACCCATGCTCATTCCTTAGTCTCTTTCTCTCTCCACCCATAGTCACTTCACACACCTCATGCAGCTATATCATCCCACCCCATCAGCCCCCTCCAGCATCAATCATTTTCCTCGCTCTTCTCTAGACTCCTGGCACTTAGCCAAGAACTGGTGTCCAGAAATTAATGAAATATTCCAGGTAGGGGCACACCCTTAGAGAGAGGCGCCATCACCTCCCAGCTATCTGATAGTGCTGCCCTGGTAACCCAAAGTGGCACCAGCCATCTCTGCTGCCATGGGGCATCATATAGTCCTGGTCTAGTTGGCTGCCAGCTCACAGCACTTCTGGCTTCCTAGCTTCCTGCCTTGCAGAGAACATCAAGCATTCGGGAGCATGGACCTATTCCCACCAGAAGGTGCCCACCTGGGCAATACCCTGGTATCTCACCTGAGTCTCCTCCAGGCAGAAGCAGCGTGTGTACACTTTGCCCTCTGTCCGTGGGCTGATCTCAATCAGGTCATTGCTCTGGGTGCCCTCTGCCTGCCGTCGGGTCTTGGAGGCTTCAGGGAGGCACTGCTCAAAAGAAAGTAGGGGTTGGTTTCACCCTGGAAACTAAGCCTGATGCCATCCCCCAGACCGTCACAATTGCCAGACCTCCAGTGTGGGGTAGCCAAGCCTCACTGCTGGGCTCAGCCCCATGAAACAAGAAGGATCCCAGCTCCCAGCTAGCAGCAGACAAACAGCTCCATGCAGATCATGGTTCATCTAGACTAGCAGCAGATGTCCCGCCAATGGATGCTTCCAAAGGAGACAGTAAACCTCCCATGCTGCATCTTTTGTGGCAATTCCCTCCATGGGCACCTGGGTTCCCAGCTGGCTATCAGCCTTTCACCAGAATAGGGAGTCTGCAGCCCTCCTGGGGTTTTGCCCTTGCTGGGTCACTGAGGAGGCAGTGTCCGATCTTTGGCATTTACTAAGCTATTTACTGCCTTTGTAAATATCAGCGGCGCCCCGACCAGCATAGCTTGGCTTGCTGAGAGGAAAATTCTCCAGAGGCTGGCCCTGCTGTGTGTGGCCAAAGTCAGGCTGCAGAACAGCACAGCAAATTCTCAAGATCCAGTCTTTGTGTTATGGGGAAGGTCTCTGCTCAGCCCAGATCGCCTGTGGCTGGGAGCAAGACTGGGGCCAGAAGGCGAGTGTGCAGTCTCCATGGATCAGCTAGGTGGAGGTGGAAATCCATGGGGCTGGCCCCCCTGACAACCGCATCATTTCTAGAGTAGAAGGACGGGCTCAGCTGAGGGTTGTGGGAGACTGGGTCAGCCCTGGGGGACCTTGGACAAATCACTGAGTTTCTCTGGGCCTCATTTCCCACCTGTACAATGGGGAGAATCCCTGACCAGCAAGGGTGACATGAGGTGGGAACATGACAAAGGACTGTGCAATGCTCAGATACACAGTTACATGGACCAGTTACACACCTGGAGGACTAGTGCACGGATTCCACAAGCCCCCATGGGTGGGGAATGAGACTTGCAGTTTCCAGGAGCTGCTGGACAGGAAGGCAACTAACACCCCATCGCCACCACTGTGAAGAGCATGCACATAACTCACCCCACTGGCCGAGATCTCACAGCAGCCTTCCTTCATCGCCATCTCCGGGTTGCAGTAGATGTGAGCCTGCTGGATATCAAACTGCAGCAGGGGAGAGAGATGAGAGGACACAATCAGATCCACAAAGGGGCCTCTTGACCGTCCTGACAGGGGCAGACTTTAGCACAGAATCACTGCAGAGGTGCAGTGAAACTAGTCCCTGGCCCTCTACAGAGATTGGTGGGGTGGGGAGGGGGAG
This sequence comes from Podocnemis expansa, assembly GCA_007922195.1. Lineage (NCBI taxonomy): Eukaryota > Metazoa > Chordata > Testudines > Podocnemididae > Podocnemis > Podocnemis expansa. Next base: position 51,868,754 of record ML681963.1, on the reverse strand, counting down.
GACTGGAGTCACTCTTCTTGGCCAAGCATGAAACCCCAAGGATCTCCTCCAGTGTTCAATGTCACTTCTGAACTGACCAGGAGGAATCACTGTTGAGTGATGCCAGGTAGCAGCTGCACTCACCTAGCAGGTGCCCCAGCCTAGAGTCTCTCCTGGCCACCTTGAACATGGTTCCCTGACCTTGCAGGTGCCCCAATCCAGAACCCTGCTCCTGGACACATAGAGCATGGTTCCCAGGCCGCTCTCAGTATCTCCCAGTCCCTCCCTCCTCTTGCTGCTGGAAGCAGCCTGCACCCCTGCTGTAAACAGGCCAAGGTCAGTGAGCCAGAAACCACCAGCCGCAGCCAGGGGAGGTGGCTCACCGGGACTGCTGTGCCCTTCACGGAGTCCAGGCCGAGGAAGGTGTTGCCTTCGCTTGCCATGCCCCGCCAGGGCTCCAGGGGCTTGGAGGAGATATAGCTGCAGTCGACGTGGACAGAGATCACCCGGCTCTGCACACTCAGGGCCATCTTGTGCCACTTATGGTCAAAGAGGGAGGAAACCCCCTTGCCAGTGAAGATGCTGCTGACAAACTCCTTCTCCTGGCCCTTGGCCTGGAACTCCAGGCTCCTCTCTTTGCCGTTGATCCCCAGGGAGAGCTAGGCACAAAGGAGACACTCTCGTTTAGGCCACTTTCTGTGGAGACTGAGGGAGAAGACAGACAGGCAGGCACGGGAGCTGGGCCAAGCCAATGCCAGCAGCTTCCAGGAAGAGATGGATCCTGCACAAAGCGCGGGCCCGGGGTTTCCCTGACTATTGTGTTTCAAGAGACCCATCCTGGAAGGGCAAAACTCAGTGCAGCTACTGCAGCCCTCACATCCACCCCCATCGGCCTGGGCTATGGGGGCGGGGTCCTCATCCCCCCCCCACATCTTCTGGCACCAGCAGAACGTTGGAAGCCCCCATGGATCCACTGGAGGACAACAGTAGCAGCACAGGAGGCAGCCACCTCTGGCGGAGGGGGAGCGTCGCACCCAGGTATGGGCAGTACGGCTTCATCCCCAATAGCAAAGCACTAGAGGCAGCAGGTGGCCTGGGTGACCTGAGTCTCTTTGACAGGTAGCCACCATGCCTGAACTGTGCTGCTCCACAGACCCTTTGTTCTTGGGGGGCACAGCAGCCTGGATGTGGGGAAGCATGGTGGCAGGTGAGAAAAATGGAGAGAAAAAGCAGGAAGGGAACAGCACAGGCAGAGGTACCTGGGGGTAGCCCTGCCGGTCGGTGACCTGGAAAAGATACCAGTTCTCCTTGCTGCTCTGTTTCTTCAGGAGCAAAGTGATCACCAGGGTGAACTCATCAGGCAAGCCATGGGGAAAGACCTGTCTGGGAGGGCAGAGGGAGAAAGGAGGGAAAGGGACATTAGAAGAGATAGAGATGCAGCTCCAGGAACCCTGAGGAATTGCCAGGAAGCGTGAGTGGGGCGCACAAGTGTATGCAGGGACTGGAGTGAATTAGAATCTGGGTCTGAGTGCGAGACCTTGCCACAGGCAGCCATGTGCACGTCCCCAAGTGGGACAGAAATGGACCTGCTATTTCCACCACAATGGTCCCTGGGGGTGCCCAGGGTTGGGGGCATCTTGCTACCTCTGCTCTTGGCACGAGACAGCCTTGTTCATACCTGTCAGGCGCAGCTCCTCAACAACCCTAGCCAGAGGCACAAGGAGTCTAGCCCCGTACAACACCTGGCACCCCTGGGGCAGAGGCAGCAATGCCCTACCCCAGCCCTCCCCAGAGCCAGTTCCGCACAGTGCACTGAAAGTGATGACACCCTGCAGGGCAGCCGTGTGGGTTGGGGGTGGGATCTGCGTGAAGGAAGCCTTTCCTGCTATTTACACCTGAGTGGGCAGATGCTCTTCTTCGTCAGGGACGCAAGAGCCTAACGTGTCTGGGGCCCAAGAGCTGGACGAAGTGCAAACAGAATAGCTGAAACCCAAACAGGAACTGCCTGGATGGGGGGAGTGGGAGCTCTGTGCGTCTCCAGCAGAGAAATGCCAGGGTCCTGTGCCACATAGGAGTTGCCAGCACTCATGGAACAGGAGATCAATGAGAGATGGACAGAAGGAGAAAGGGCTTATGTTGGCCAGTCACAAGTGGTGCGGAAAGGTCTATCTGTCTTCAAAGCCTAAAACCAACACTGTCTAATACATGTCAGACCACACAATGACACCCACCCAGTGCATCAAAACATGCCCCAGACTCCCAGAGAGACATCCCCCAACACACACACACCCTAAATATCTCCTAACACACACGCACATGCAAACAACAACCCTCAACATCTCCTGACACCTCCCTAACATGTTCAACCCTTCATACATAAACACACTCACTCCCAAACATCTCCTTTATTGTTTTGTGGCACACCCTCCAAACACCTCCTCCTCATACTCAAACACATTCAGCCCCAACATCTCCTGACATGAACATAAACATCTCACACCTCAACAACTCCCAGCCCACACAAATGGCCACACTCGCCCCAACATAAGCTGAATTCTAAAGAGATGACCAAAACTGAGGAAGCTATTTGTGCCCTGGCTGGCTGATAAATGAGTTCTCTCTCCTGCCTATGGATTCTTTCCTTGACAAAAGTTTGTTGCATCCCATTTTCCACATCCCTTGATCCAACTCCAAGAAAAACAACAGAAAAATGACCCAGAAGTTCTCTCTCTTCTGAGTAAAGAAAAAATAAAGCTAAAAAGAGCAGAGGCTCAACATCCAAAAACATCTTCCTCTTTTGCTGCAGCAGCTGCCACCAGCTGGTCCTTTGAGTGGGTCAATGAGATCAGACATGACGGGTGTGTTTGGAGGCTTCACAGGCCGGATTAATGTGAGTGCTGCTCAGTCCCAGCTGCCAAATAGCACTGCATTGCCTGGGAGTGAGTCACTCATTTACAAAGGGGGTCATCCATCCAGGTTACTCTTTATAAGACAACAGTGTTTCCATGCTGCCCAGATCCTTGCTGGGTACCAGGAGCTCTCTAATGGGAGTGGATGGGAAGTTCCTGTTACGATCTATCTGTGACGGAGACCCCAGAAAAGCCTCTTGGATCCCCTCTATCCACAGCCAGTCAGAACTCTGCTACGGTGGATTCCCCTCCCATCCAGCACCCTGGTCTCCACGCTCCGTGCAGCCAGCTCCCAACTCCAGGCTCAGAGGGTCTGATCCTTGCTCTGTCTGGTCTCCCTTGGAGGGGGTTTCCTCCCTCCAGGAGGGTCCCAGCCGTCCCAATCAGCAGCGACTCTCAGCCAGTGTGGCAATCAGAGGGTTTATTAGCACACCAGTTCATACAACAGCAAGGACAATTGGTATCAGCATCATCAGAACAACCAGGAGTGAAACCCCCAGGGGATTAGGGCTACACCCCAGGGCAGGGTCCTGTCTCTTGGACCCTCCATTTCCCTCCTACCCTCCTTCCCCTTGGCCCTTTGTTCCCCTCCTCGCTCTGCCCACTTCTGCACCCCCTGGTCCAACCAGCTGAATCCAGTGTGACCAGCGGGGTCCGAGGTACAGACTCCCTAAACACTACCCCCCTGCCGCCTAGTGGCTCTACCCCATATCAGCCACCTGTGTTCCATCACCCGAATAGAAAAGAAAGAGGGTCAACACCCGTGTCTTCCCTTATTAACCTAGCAGAGGGTTCCCACTTCTCCACGCTATCCCAGGGAGAAAGCCTAGAGACCAAGGTCCCTCCTCATTCTGGTGCTGTACATACAGTTCCTGCCTAAATAGGCAAGGGCAGCAACAGAAGTATCTTCACCACCTCATCTGACAGATCAGGACCTGAGCTACAGAAAAAGGGAGGAACTTGCCCAGCAGGGCCGTAAGTACACGGGGCAAATGGGGCAAAGCCCTAGGCACCTAATTCCAAGGGCGCCAATGGAGGGACCCTGCCAGCTGGCAGGAAAAGTGCCTTTTCAGGGGACCCTGCTGGCCGGCGGGAAAAGTGGCCCGCAGGTGAAGCTGCCTGGCTGGGGGCTCCCGGCAGCGGCATGGTCCAGATCCGGCTCCTTGCCACCAGCTGGGCCAGATCGGGCCCCGTGTTGGGGGGCTGAGGGTGCATCTGAGGCTGCTTGCCCTGGGTGCCAACATTTCTAGTTATGGCCCTGTTGCCCAGGGTCATGGAATGAATCAGTGGTAGTGCTGGGCTTGGTCTCCCAGCTCCAAAATCTCAGTCCAGCCCCTTCACCACAGTACCTTCTCTCAGAGTGCCCCCACACCACTCTTTTCCACAAATTGCTGCCTGACTTCACCCAACATTTCCCCCTTTACTCCTCCCCTGACATCAACACCAAGATGCAGCTAGCTCTGCTGGGTGGCTGAGAAAGACAGACGGTCATCACACACGTTTATGAAACTGCCCATCACCATTGCCTCTGGCCTCTTTCTGAGTCACTTCAATCAAGGTAACAACATCCAGAACAGAGCAAGCCCCTGGAGCTAGAAAGCACTCCCCAGCAATGCCAGTTTGGGATAGGGAGTGGGGAGGCCAGAGAGGTGAGAAACAGCACTCTGAATACAGCCCAAGATGGGGAGGAGCCCGTTCCATTCAGCCACCTTGGGGCATGCATAAGGGGCTGGGCGGCCTACTTTAGACACTGCCTTGTGAGACCAATCCCACTTCTGCCATCCAGTCTGCTACAGAAGTTGGGTGCAGGGCCATGAGACAAGCCACAGATCCCAGCCCTGCTCCCATGTGGAGGGAGGGAGCAGCAGGGGCTGGCCGCTTTTAATGGAGCCAGGGCATGAAACCAGCCTGTTGAGAACAGAGGGCACAAGGCTGCTCACTGTGCTGATGTAGCATGGACTGAATTCCTGCCCTAGACAAGTCACAGGGGGGCAGAGAGAGAGGAGACTCACTGTGCTTGCTCTGGCAGGGTCTAGGGTTCATTTATAACCAAAGGAAACCCAAGGACGCCCCAGCAATGGGGGGCCAAGGTGGTGAGGGATGCCCTAAACAGGTAAGCCAAAACCTTGAGTGCCACAGGGCTCCTTGGTTGTTTTGTGGCACTAAAGATCTCACAGCATTTGGCAAGGGAGGGGAGAGGGTGTTTAGCAACAGAGACCTGTCTGTTCCCTGCGGTTTCTGCTTAGGTGATAGGATTCTCCACTGTCTGATTTAAGCTGCTGCTATGTTCCAACCCAGAGGGGGCTGCCTTTTGATGGTGGGTGACACAATCCCTGTAGGCATAAAACAAGAGGGCACAACAAGGGGTTGTGGAGAGGAGCCCTGCCACTTGCTAGCCCTCTCCAGATGGTTTCCTTGCCAGTCCCTGTTTTATAGCCTGAGGTGAAGGCAGACACTTTTACACCCAAGGAGTGAGACACGTTAACATTTCTGGCATGGTGCAATCCTTCCTCAGGCATCAACTAACTGGTCTGCTCCCACCCTTGCATGGCTCCTCATTTGCTTTCCCACTGCATACCTGGTCCATGACTCAGCCCAGTCAGCGAGCACCAACAGGAGGGGCCAGCAATCATGCACCATGCTACAAAGATGAGACCAACAACACCCCCCATCCTGTCTCAAACAGCCGCTGAAGATCAGGCCCACCCACTGGCTGCAGTCACTTTAGCAGCCAGCTAAAGACATCAGTGGAAAAAGAGAGAGGAGGGGAAAATACACAGGACTGAAAGCAGCCCCTGAAAGAGATGGCTTTTCTGCTTTACAAACTAATCACCCAACAGCAACTTAGGCAGTGAATGTAAGCCCTGCACCTCTGCCTTCCACATGGTACTGACCTCCAGAATAAGTTGGCCTAAGTGTAGCACCACTCATCCACTTGAAGGAAGGCAAGCTAAATCAGAAACAGGAAAGCCCTCTCAGCTTGGTCTATGAACATAGCATACTTGGTAGAAAGTCCACACCTCCTGCCTTCCCAGGGCTCAGAGATAAACATCTACTCCAGTCTTCTTCCCAGGCTAGACTGCTTCTAGTGCTCCTCCCTCAGGATCACTCAGCCCACACTCTAGATCCTTTTACTCCAGAAACCTCTGCTGCATCCATTACATCCAAGCAAAGTAAAAAGCAGAACCTACTTAACCCTTTCACTTCAGGGCTGACATAATCTATTAATTGGCTGTGGCACTCAAGCCCAATGTGTGGCTTAGTGAAGGTCCCAGCCAGATCCAAATGGTTCTGGAGAGAGATTAGGTAGCTGTGATGTTTTGAAAATTTCAGATCTTTGGGGTGGGGAAAGGACCCTCACCCCCACTTTTTTTCTGAAATGGGAAATTTATCAAAACCACCATTTCCCTGTGAGTTGTTTTGGTTTTCACTGACTGACACTGTATTCCTGACCAGCTCTCCTGAATCGAATAGTGATGATGACTACAGACAGGTGCCTCCTATTTTACCTGATTCAGTCTGCTCACCCCTGCAGAAAGCCCCAGCCCAAATCCTGAGCTCTAGCACTGGAGAATGAGTGAGTGGAGCTTCATTAAACATTCTGAAATATTTGCTTTGGATGCCACTCTTGCCAGTAGGATGTAGGCAGCTCTTGGCTGCCTTTCTGCCAAGGCACTTATTTTCCCAGCATCTGCTTGGGAGTGGGATTAACCCTTTAGACAGGCAGAGTCTATGCCAGGGCTGGGAGGAAGCTTGCCAGGGTCTAGCCAGGATACCAGAGCTCTCCTCTGGGAAAGAGCAGATGGTTACCAGTGTCCAAAGGAAAGAGGGTCCCTGGGACATCAAGAATTCCCCATTGGTTTTCCTTGTGGGGTTCTTTATAGCATCAGGATAGAAGGGTACAAGAAAGCAGTAGCAATTGCTGGATATGACTAAGTGACTTACCCAAGGTCACACAAGGAGCCAGTGGTAGAGCCAGGAATTCAGGCTGAGTCCCCAGTCCTACCAACTGGGCCATCTTTCCCCAGGTTAGGGTATCCCCCCAACCTGAGTCTGCCTCATACTGGGAGCTGGCATTTGCTAGAGGTGGGTCTGGGGACAGGAGGAGCCAGCTCATTTGGGAGCTGTTTGTAACACAAGCTGCCCTTTGAGGCACTTGGCCTCACCACCTGTTTTCCCTCTGCTCCTAAAGTGACTGGTAGTTGCAAAGAGACACACTCACTCCTGACTCGCCCTGCACACAGCAGCATCTTCACCAGCCAAGCCAGTGGGAAACTCCAGGGCACCATACATGAAGTGGAGGCCTGGGCAGGGCAGGAAGAGGCAGCTGTTGGGTTGCTAAGTTCAGTAATGGAGGCCTCTCCTGCATACTCGCTGAGAAGACAGCTCTGCCTGTCCCATCTGGAGCTATCCACTAGGCAGCTGACGTTGCAGCCGTGATCCTTGAACTCACACTGAATCCATTCCTGGTACTATACACATTCACATGGAAGCAAAAGAGCCCTCCTATGAAGGAGAGTGCACAGGAAAGCAGTCCGAGGGGTTGCACAGGACGACAGAAGAAAGTCTGGGGCGGCCATATCCAGGCAGCCAGTCCCTGATAAAAGGAACAGCCTGGCTAGTCACAGCTAAGCATTTCAATCCGTCTGTCTAGACCCATCCAGTGGCTTGCCAAGTTTGGGACAGAAAACACACACACAGAGTGGATATTGCATAAGACCCTGGCCAGCATCCCGGCTGAATCCACCACATGATTTACTTTCGAGGATTAATGACCTTGCCACACTCAGGCTGCCACTAGGACACCCACGTACCCCCTGTTTGTGAGCCTCCAACCCACACACCTCTGCCTGGTGAATTGCCAAACCTGGTGTTTCACCCCACCCTCATGTGCGGAGTGAGTGTGACTGCCAGCGGATCTGTAGCCCCCACACTGGAAACATCCCACTGAGCCCTGGGAGGGTGCCAGGCTTAGCTGTCTTATCTGAACATCACCCGTCCACCTTGTCCTGTCTCCCCATAGACACTAGTTTCTATAGTGCACATCAAGGCTTTAAAACAGCATCAAGCATCAAAAGCCACATGAGGACACACGCTGCCAGGGTGGCACACTTCTTAAAAAAGGCCTGGGGGAGGTCAAAGGAAGGATGCTTGTTGGTAGGGGATGCTATTTCCCCCCTCTGGCTTGGGATCAGGGTGTCCATGCCAAGCTGAGAGCAGCAGGAAAAAGGAAATGCAGGAGTCACTGGGCATAGGGGCTCCATGTTTGACCACCAAGGGGTGGAGCCAGAAATGGCAAAAAGCCCAAGAGATGGAAAGGAAAGAAGGGAGTGATTTGGGTTCCAGGTAGCATGCAGCCCAGCCTCTCTAAGAGGAGCTCCTGGCTCAGGATATGAAGCGTGTTATGGGTTGTTCTGAGCTCACCTTGCACCCGCCAGAGGCCTCGAGAACGAGATTTCCCCTCCCTTCACAGACATGCCCTTCCCCTCTCACCAAGGCCCTGCCTGCTGCAGCCACATATTTCAGCTGTGAAATCACAGTAGAAGCAGCGGCTCAGTGCCAGGCAGGGTCCATTCCCTGCTCCATGTGAATGAAAAAGACACCAGGACAGGCTCCTAAGAGCACAGGATTTTCCTGGCGTCCTTGGTGAGAACTTTCCCTGATCCTTGTGCTATTCACCACTCTGTTGTGGAGTTGTGGACCTCCACCCCAGAGGCAGCTGCAAGATCTGTAACTTGCGAGGTGCTATGCAACGCCTCCAGCATGAGCTGTGGACACAGGAGCTGTTATTATTACAGAATAAGCAGCTGCCCACTTAACACAAGGGGCGGCTGATTTGTGAGCAGGGCCATGAAAGGTCCCAGCCCAGCTTCCTTTGTCAAACATTTGCAGAGAGTGGAGCGCAGTGTGGAGGCTGACCCTTCGTACCTGCATGGAGAGCAGCTGCTGAGGGAAGTGATCTGTGAGAGCTAATGAGCCTGACCTCGTCCCTTGTAATAAAGTGAATGGAAGCAATCTCAGCCCTTGCATTTCTCTGGCCTCACAAACCCTGGCATCGCTTTCTCCTCTCTAGGGCTTCTGTCTTGGAGAGAAAGGGACAGGAAACCAGGAAACCCTGATTTAAAAACTACAACAGTATTCTAGAGTGCTAGATCTGTGCCTACCCTTGCCAAAACAGCAAGGATGATGGCACGGTCATGAGCCTGTGGGTACGGCCACATCAATGTTCAAACAATACAACAGTAGTCTAAAGCAGCGGAGCCATTGCACCGGATAACACTCTGTGTCCATAATAATAGTGCAGTGCTCTGCTGCATCAAAGGTCTCAAACTCAGATCACCACAAGGGCTGGGTGAGGACTACTATGTTAGCCCAAGGGCTGCACCACAAAAACCTTTTCATACAACAATATTGCAAATATTGGTAACAATAGTGTCATTGCGGGCTGCAGGAATAGCTTTAGGGGCCACAGGCCGCGTGTTTGAGACCCCTGCTCTACACTAATGGTTTTGAATACAATGGGGTAACGTTTGGTATCCCCAAAACATATACTGCGACAGTGTAGATTCAGGATTTTAACACCAGAGCAACACATCTGTGACACTAGATCAGGAAAAGCCAAGCTATTTTACAAATTGTATGTTCCAAATCTGACCTTTAGAGATGAATTACAGGGAAATACGGTAGTCATGAGTGTAGATGTAAATGTCTTGCCTGTGGTTATTTGATGTTGTTTGCATACATCTGGTTAAGAGGTTAGCAGTGTAGATAAACTGCTTTCTTGTCTATCACCCCCCTAGTGATTAGGAACATTTAGGAACATATTAACATTTAGCTGAAACTTTAACGGTAAGAAAATAGTATTCTTTTTATTTCTCTGAGAAGTTGAAGTAATTAAATAGATGTCACTAGCTGCAACTGGCCAATTACCTCAGACTAAGGTAACAAGTTGCCAGTGAGGAGTCTGTTGGCACTTTTAAAAAGTGCCATCAGACTCCTCATTTGTATTGCTGGACTAGACTAACATGGCTACACCTTAGGAACTAGTTACCAGGGTGCTCAAATAAGCAGGGGTTGGCAACCCAAAAGATAATAAGAGCCATTTTTTAAAATTACTTCAATAACCAAGTGTTTTGAGAATCGCAATGGGTGTAGCCTTCCGGTGGGGAGAGCTGGAAGTTGGGCAGGGTGTCTGCTTCAGGGTTCCTTGCAGTGGGGGAAACCCAGAACCAGGAGAAGGCCCTGGTGGTGGTGAGAGGAGCCTGGGGCTTGGCACAGGCCACCTGCTGAGTCTTCTGGTGGAAGGGGGTGTCCAGAGTCTGGAACCAAAAAGGGGAAGCTAAAGAGCCCCATGCAGCTTCAGAGCTGCAGGTTGCAGACCCCTGGCTCAGAACATAAGAGTTGATACCTCAGAGCCACAGGCAATCATCTGTGTTCAAGGAGGTACCTGCTGCCAAGAAGCTACAGGTCAGTCTGCATGGATCATAAAAAAGATCAGTGCATGAGACTCTTCTATCTCAAAGCTGTCCAAGCTTGTCAGGGAAGGTTTGGATCCCAAGGCTAGGATTCCAGCAGCAGCTTGGAATCCCCCTGCTACTTCTCATGGGAGAATTTGAACAAACTCTGCACATGGACTATTCAGTCTTTAGTTCTCTGGACTATATTTCTAACAAAGCAGCTCTAAAGAAGTACCGATGACCCTTAGGTAACTTCAGAGACTTTTTCCAAAGGGTAGCCATGTTAGTCTAGTTCAGCAAAACAAACAAAAGAGCCTGGTGGCACTTTTAAAGACTAACAAATTTATTGATCACATGAATTTTTGTGGGAGAAAAGCCCCACTTCATTAGACACTTGAAGATGGTGAGTTCCCCATCTTCAAGCATCTGACAAAGTGGGAGTTTCTCCCACGAAAGCTCATGAGATAACTAAATGTATTTGTTTTTAAAAGTGCCACAGACTTCTTGTTTGTTTTCCAGCAACTGCAGTTTTGACTGAGTTCTCATTTCTACTTTGAAACTGGCCTAAGAGATTGATTTTCACCTTATCAAACCATCTACTCCATCAAGGGCTTTTCACTTTCTCATCCACCAATGTGGTTTATGCCATCATGTGCCAGCAATGCTCCTCCGCCTTATACATTGGACAAACTGGACTTTCTCTGCACAAAAGAATAAATGGCTACAAACCTGACATCAGAAATGGCAACATTCAAAAACCAATAGGGGATCACTTCAGTCTCCCTGGTCACTCCATGAAAGGTATGACTGATACTGTTCTTAAACAGGTTAATTCTAAATCAAAACTTCAAAGAGAAACCACAGAGTTAGAACTCATATGCAAATCTGATACCATCAACTTGGGTTTGAATAGAGATATGAATTGGCTTCCTCATTACAACCATTAGCCTTTAAAAGTGTCACAGGGTTCCTCCATTGTTTTTCATTACAAACAGAGATTCTCATGTCTTTGAACTCCATTTTCTGATACATTGTTCTACCCTGTTTGCATCTATACAACTCGTTTGATTTGCTGAAGTGCACAAGTCCATGGATGTGCACAAGTCCATGGGGCCAGACGAACTACATCCAAGAGTGCTAAGGGAATTGGCCGATGAGATAGCAGCACCTCTGGCCGTTATCTTTCAAAACTCATGGAGAACGGGGGAGGTGCCAGAGGATTGGAAAAAAGCAAATGTAGTGCCTATTTTCAAGAAAGGGAAAAAGGAGGATCTGGGGAATTATAGACCAGTCAGCCTCACCTCAATACCTGGAAAAATTATGGAGCAGATTCTCAAAGAATCCATCCTCAAACACTTAGAGGAAAATAAAGTGATCAGGAACAGTCAGCATGGATTTACCAAGGGTAAATCATGCCTGACCAATCTCATCTCCTTCTATGATCAGATGACTGGTTTTCTGGATGCAGGAAGAACCGTTGATGTGATATACCTTGATTTTAGCAAGGCTTTTGATACAGTTTCCCACAGCATTCTTATTGGCAAATTAAGGAATTATGGGGTTGGATAGGTGGACTATAAGGTGGGTAGAAAACTGGCTAGATCAACGGTTTCAGCATGTAGGAATCAATGGTTCCACGTCTAGCTGGCAACCAGTCACGAGTGGTGTGCCCCAGGGGTCGGTCCTGGGGCTGGTTCTGTTCAACATTTTCAACAATGATCTGGAAGATGGAATAGATTGCATTCTCAGTAAGTTTGCGGATGACACCAAGCTGGGGGGACCAGTAGACACGTTGGAGGGCAAGGACAGGATTCAGGGAGACCTAGATAAATTGGAACAGTGGGCCAATAGAAATCTTATGAGCTTCAATAAGGACAAGTGTAAAATCCTGCACATGGGATGGAAAAACCCCATGCACTGCTACAGGCTGGGGAACATTCAGCTAAGTAGCAGCAGTGTAGAAAAGGACCTGGGGGTCATGGTGGATGGGAAGCTAGATATGAGTCAGCAGTGTGCTCTTGCTGCCAAAAAGGCCAATGGCATACTGGGCTGCATCAAAAGAAGTATTACCAGCAGATCAAGGGATGTGATCATTCCTCTCTATTCTGCACTGGTAAGGCCACATCTAGAATACTGTGTTCAGTTTTGGGCTCCCCACTACAAAAAGGACAGGGACATGCTAGAGAGAGTTCAGAGGAGGGCAACCAAAATGATTAAAGGGCTGGAGCACAAGCCCTATGAGGAAAGACTGGAAGCATTAGGCTTATTTAGTCTGCAGAAGAGAAGATTGAGGGGGAATTTGATAGCAACCTTCAACTACTTGAAGGGATGCTCTAAGGAAGATGGAGCTCGACTGTTCTCGGTAATAACAGAGGACAGAACGAGGAGCAATGGTCTCAAGTTGCGGTTAGGGAGGTCGAGGCTGGATATTAGAAAAAACTTTTTTACTAGGAGAGTGATGAAGCCTTGGAATGAGCTGCCGAGGGAGGTGGTGAAATCTCCATCTTTGGAGGTGTTTAAGGCCCGGTTGGACAAAACCATGACTGGGATGGTTTAGTGGGAGTGGTCCTGCCTCTGGCACGGGGTTGGACTAGATGACCTATGAGGTCCCCTCCAACCCTATGATTCTATGATTCAATGATAAGTAATCTGACCTGATGCAGTGAGATGTAATTACAGGATTTCTCTTCCCTCCCACACTGTTTTTCCTATTTTCTAGCATCTGATGAAGTGGGACTTCACCCATGAAAGCTCATGTGAAAAATAATTTGTTAGTCTTTAAAACTGCCACAGGCCTCTTTGCTTATTTTCAGATGTGTGCGTATGCTGACTTTTTAACGTTTTTTCCGTTTCCTTTTTAAAAATAAATATTTATTTTGTTAATAAGCACTAGCTTTGAGTGTATATTTGGGTAAGACCTAAACTGTTCACTGATCTGTTTGGTAATATGTTTGATCCTTTGGGATTGATAGAACTTTTTTACATAATGATGAAAGATTTTTCAGTAGTCCTCATCATATTTGACTTGGCTGTCTGTGTACGAGCCAAAGGGTTGGATAGTTCTAAGGAAACTGTGGTTTTGTCTACTGAATGACCACACACTGTTTGTTGCTGGCTTGGTCTATTTTATGGAATAAGAACCACCAGTGTTTAGGACTTTGCCTGGCCATTCTTTGTAGTTTGCCCCTGTTTAAACTACCTCAGAAAGTTCTGGAGGCCAGTGTCACAGCAACTCTTACCAATACTACAGCAGATCTATGCTCTCTAAAATACTATAACAGCTGTGCAAATGCTGAGGTGTGTACCATGACTGCAGGAGAGGGCTGCCCTTTGAAGCAGGTGCTAGTGACAGCTTGCTAGAGTCTGTTTTCCAGTGAGGCTGGGACAAAGGAGACTAAAAACACAGATCAATGGCAGGGTCCAAATTCATCTCCAGGGGAAACTAATCAGTTCAGCCACTGGGGAAAGAGTAGTGAAGTTTGATGACATCACCAAGCTATGTTCCTCCTGCCCCTGGCTCAATCAGCAGTGCAGCCCTCCCCACCCCCAGTCAAAATAAGACAACTCATCTGGCTCCAGGGGACAGAACATGGCCCATAGAAGCCCTCGTTCCATCCACATTGCAATCCCAGCTGCTCATGCATGGGAGCAGGCTCAGAAGCACATGGTGGGAGTGAGTGGAAGGACAGTCGTGCATAGGACCCAGAAGATCTAAGTTTGATTACTAGCTTTCTGCACCTCCACTTCCCTGTCTGTAAAATGGGGGTGAGTAATCATGCTTCCCTCTTGTGTTTGGTCTCTTCAGGGCAGGGCTGTTTGCTATTACATGTCCGAACAGCACCTTGCATGAAGGGGCCACGATCTCAGCTGGGGCTTCCAGCCATTTCCTGTCTATCAGCAGCTTCACCTCTGGGGCTCTGGCAGCTTGCATGCAGCCCTTGGTTGGCAAGGAAATGGAGGTCCCCACTTTTCCTTACCAGTTAACCGTTCAACATCCACTCATAATAGCAGCTGGCAGACTGATGGGGTACTTACTGTGTGGGCTGGACCAGGGGCATGCCGCCTAGCCGCAGGATCAGGGGCCCTTTGGGATTGCGGATTTTCTTTACAGATGAAGTCCTCAGAAGAGCAAAGCGTTTAATGAGATTAAAACCTGCAGGAAAGTGAGGGGGAGGAGACATAGGTGAAATGCAAGCCACAAATTTCCTGACCTGTGGCAGGAAGGATGGTGCAACAGAGCCAGGAAAGTGGCTGGTTGCTGATGCAAGCCTCAAAGTGAAGGCACCTTGGTGTGCTCACTCACTCACCCGTTACATTCACATGTTTGTCACTGGTCTGGTCCAGCTTCAGCCCCTCCTCCTGTAACCGTGGGCAGCGCTCCCCTGGAAGAGAGACCAGCATCAATGACAACACGCAGGGTGGCATTCACAACACAAGCAAGCCACAAAGGGGGCATGAGGGGCCAATCTGGGCAACTTGGAATCCAGGGGTTGTGTGACTCCCCTCGCACCAGCAATGCACTCATGTGTGCCTCCCTGATGCCTGAATTCCAGGTGCCGGTGTCAGGGATGACCAATTAAAACAAACCCTGGCTGCCCAGAGAGAGGCAACAGGGAAGGTGGCTTGGTCTGGGACGTGGGGCAGCTCAGTGGGAGCTGGCAACAGTTCTGAAACCCCACCCGCTTCTCGGGTGTTGGGTCAGATTTGCACCTAATGATCAAATATTGTCACCACCAACAGGAGTGTTGTTACCCCCAAAAAAGGCTCCTGACCCTGCCCCGCACCAGGACCCAATCTGGCCCAGGGGCCCGATCCAGCTCTGGAGCCTGATCCAGCCCCAGTCGCTGCCGGCAAGCAGCCTGGAGCCAGATCTGGCTCCTGCTGCAGCCAGCAAGTGGCCTGGGGCTGGCTCTGACTTTTGTTGCTGCTGGGAAGCAACAGGCAGCCCGGATGGACCCAATCTGGCCACAGCCACTGCTGACAAGCAGCAAGCGGCCCAGAGCTGGATCCAGCTCCTGCCACCGTCAGCGCCAGCCAGAGCAGGATCCGGGGGAGGGCCAGGGCAATGCAGGGCACGTGCCCTGCAGGACCAGTGGCAGCAACGCCCACAACCACCAGGCAGCCTGCGTAAAATCAGTCCAGAAGGGCCCTGCACAGTACCAAAAAGACAGCTGGCACAGCCCAGATGGTGGCTATCTTGGTGATATCAGCAGAGATGTTCAGGACCAAGTGACCCACGGACTGCCCCTATCTGAGCAGCAGCACCTTCTGCTCATGGAGGGAGATGCACCAGCAGGGCAGTGTCTGGAGGAAACTCTGCACCCTAACTCTCAGTCCTGGCCCTGTTCCATTGATACCAGAAGCCTCAAATTTCCAAGTCTCCTCATCTGGCACTTTTCACTGACATGTTTTGAATAGGTTCATTGCACTGGTTTATTACCTCAGACTTTCCCCATCCTCTGTCATGCTGGGAGAGGCGATTAACATGCTCAAGGCTCAGCAGATTTCCCTCCCACCTCCCAAATCTGTGCCTCCCCCACATCTTCCATCAGCAGAAATAGCTTCTCCACTTTGGATCCAGCAGGGCTGCTGGCATCGAAGGCCAGATTGTATTTACCCCCCACCCCATCAATCATGCTGGTGGCTGACAGAGAGGGCCAGCATCATTCCTCCCCCCCCCCCCTTCTCAAACTATTGGAACAAGCCTGTACGAGAGGGCTTTGTTTGGTTTTACATGCTCAGCCTAGTGGGCCAGAGTGGCTTTATCACAAAAAATCCAGCAAAGGGCAGATCCTGGCTTCCCTGGAAACCCTTTGTCCTGGGAGTCACCAACCCTCACCCACCTGATGCCTGTTCCCAGAGTTGATGTCTAACACACAGACCATATGGGTGGCTGAAGAAAGCCACATGCTGTGGGCCTGCAATGGAGAGAATGCACCTCCCAGTGCCACTTGAGTGGAGACAGCTGCTAACCAGGTGAGGGGGGGTGTTTCTGGCCTGGAGGACAAGAGCTGCTGGCATCATAGGGCCCATTGCAAAGTAGTTTTAAATGGGTTCACCCACCCTACTCCTGGAAATAATTCCCTCAGCTGAATTGCTCCCAACTCACCCCTTTCTGGCCCTCTGAGCCTCTTGGCATCAGCAACCCAGAGAGGACTCTGAGCTGCTGCAAGACAGGATTTCGACATCCTCCAAAAGTCAGATTCCTTTGAAGATGGTGGGCTAATTACACCCCCTGACCCACCTTCCTCTGTTCATGGATGATGTCACTACCTGCCTGGGCTCTCCCCACAAATGCCCCTCTTTTCTGCCAGGATCAGAGGCAAGTGGGAAGACAAAGAGAAATGAAGGCAGCTGCAAAATGAGCATCATCTGCTGTTTATGGCGTCCCAGCCAACTCCTGGGAAAACCAAGCTCTGCGGAAGGGTGATGGAATGTGATCCCTGCTTAATGGCAGGAGGGATTGGAGCAAAGCAGCCCAGATGACCAGAGACAGGACAGCAGACACGGCATGGGGCGTCCTTATGCCACTCCCCAGGAGTTTGTAAGGGGCTACATCTCTTCAGCTGCCAAGCCAGTGCCTGGGGTAGGCAAGATGCATTAGGGGACCCCTTGTTATGACTGGCAACAGTCTTCCTTGAAGGACTTGGAACTGCTCCCCGGGGCAGTGGGTCCATCGGGCAAGTTCCTGTGGCAGAACAAAGCAGGGGGTGGGGTGAGGGTGGCTTCTCACAGGGACAAAGCAGGGAGGGGAGGGCATCCGTAATGAACCAGGAGAAATTCCAACAAAGAGGTTGGGGGAAGGTACCAGCCCACTGCCCAAGGCACAAACTGGAGGGTGCTGCAGGGACCAGAAGGGTTGGAGTCACAGTGCGGAGATAAACAGAGCCAGTGTTCAGTCCCTGTTACACAACAGCCCTCGTTGTGCTGCTCTGACCTTAAAGGGGATGGAAACAGTTCCCTGAGAGTCCATGGGGGAAGGGGTCTCCCTGGACAGGCAGAGCTGGCTGGCATCAGGGCTCTATGCCTGCAGCCAGCATTGGCAACCCACCATGTGGTTTGCCAACTGGGCATTAGGATTCTTTACTTTCATGGGGCATGGAGATCTTGGGGAAGCAAAGTGTACGTCAGCATCACCCAAGGGCTGGTCCAGTTCTCGCTGGGGGACAGGCTGGCCCAGGAATATGGGAACAGAAAAGTAACTTAAAGGCACCTTTCTGCCCAACTCTGTTCCTGAGTCATAAGAGGATAAGAATGGCCACATTGGCTCAGACCAAAGGTCCATGTAATCCAGCATCCTGTTTGCCAACAGGAGCCAATGCCAGGTGCTTCAGAGGGAATGAACAGAACAGGTGCTCACCAAGTGGTCTGTCCCATCAGCCGATTCCCAGCTTCTGGAAAACAGCAAGCCATGCCTATCCTGGCTAACAGCCATTGATGGACCTATCCTCCATGAACATACCTAGTTCTTTTTTGAATCACATTTTAATCTTGGACTTCACAGCATTCTCTAGCAAGGCGTTCCACAAGTTAATTGTGTGGCATATGAAGAAATGCTTCCTTTTGTTCATTTTAAACCTGTTGCCTGTTAATTTCATTTGGTGACCCCCCCCCAATTTTTGTGTTATGAGAAGAAGTAAATGACACTTCTTGATTTACTTTCTCCACCTCAGTCATGATTTTATAGCCCTCCATCATATTTTCCTTTCAGTCATCTCTCTTTTCTAAATTGAAAAATACCAGTTTTGTTACCCTCTCCTCATATGGAAGCTATTCTATACCCATAATTATTTTTGCTGCCCTTTTTTGTACTTTTTCTGATTCCAAGCTACCTTTATTGAGACGGCGTGATCAGATCTGCACACAGCATTCAAGATGGGGGTGTACCATGGATTTATAAAAAGGCAATATGATACTTTCTATCTTATTATCTATCTCTTCTCTACATTCTGGTAGCTTTTTTGACCATCACTACACATCAAGTGGATGCTTTCAGAGAAGTATCCACAAGGACTCCAAATCTCTTTCTTGAATTTCTTGTCACATGCAGGGACAGAATAACTGCAAAGAGGATCTAGAGGGAAATGGAGAAAAGGAACAAGAGAGGATGAGACAACTGGAGTTGAAGCTGAAGAAATGCCCGGAACAGAGCAGTCTCTAACCAGACAGGCCTGAAGGACACAGCTCTAGGGCTCACAGGGTCCTCCAAGAAGGACTGGATAAACATCTCAGTTCCCCTCCCAAGTCCAGCCTATCTGCTGTGGGGCTCTGCTGCTTTCCAAGGCCTGGATCTGCTGGAAGCATTTCCTGAATCTCCAGTAAACTCCAGACATATTGGGTTGGACTAGATGATCTCATGAGGTCCCTTCCAGCCTTATGATTCTATTCTCTATTCTGTAACTAACCAGCCCCGGGTGATGCCATGCCACAGTCCCCAACCGAATGCTCTGCACAGAGCACACTGCCAGTGCCCCCATGACAGGGATGGAAGGAGACGGTTGGGGAGGATCTGAGGAGAAGCCAGGAGAGGCAAAACTAGAAGAATAAAGGAAAACTGCCAGCTGGGATGAAAGACCAGGAGCTAGCTGGAGCCAAACTTCACTTTCCCTGAAGCCACAACATAGAGAACTGGCTTCTCTGCTACTACCTGCAGATCCCTCAGTGCTGTGGGAAGAAACTCATATGAAAACAACAAAGGTACCAGGAGACTAGTCCCACAGAAATTGATTTTGAATTTGTAAGCAGATTCACACTTGTGGCAGTATGACTCAGTGGCTAGGTCACTAAGCTAGTGCTTAGAGACTAGGGTTCTAGTCCAGCTCAGTCACTAAGCTGAAGAGTGACCTTTGGCAGGTTACTTCCCTTTTCAGTGCCTCAGCTTCTCTACCTTTCCCATTTAGAGAAAGAAAGCTCTTTGAACTAGGAACTATCTCTTGGCATGTGTACATAACAGCACCTGGCATGATGGGGCCTTGGTTTTGGTGGGACCTGTAGGTGCAACCATAATGTATGTAATAAGATTTCCTTGCCCCACAGCAAATGGAAACATTAACATGCAGCTCTTGGGATGGATCTTCAGAGGAGCTCTGTACCAGTCTGGGCCAATTCAGGGCTTCTGGGATGTTTTGCAAATCTGGCTACTCAGGTGTGGTCAAGCCACACTGACACAGCCCAGATTTTAGTGAACAATATCTCACAAATGACCCACAGACCAGCCATTATTTGTAGAAGCTGTTCAACAAATGAACTGGCAACAACCACAGCAGCCTACAGGCAGCTGGCAAACAGAGAAAGAAAATACATGGGCCAAACCCTTTGATCTGTTAAACGCTTTTCCCTTGTACAGTGTAGACTGCTCACTAACAAGCAAGTCATAAGGGGCTGGAATCTCATCAAGACACCCAACCCACAGCCCACTCCACATGAGACAGAGGTGAAGTTTGCCTGCCTTGATGGAGATGGAAGATCTTTGCTGCATGTCCCTGCAATGTCATTTCGTAAAAGAAAAGCTTAGAATGGGACAATCTGAAACAGCTGCCCGTGTTTTCGCACTCATGAGGGGCTCTGGCACTGATGGGAGGAATAAAGGAGAGAACCCAGGATGGGAAAAGGGGCTTGGGAGACAGACAGTACACTGCAGTGATGCATGATTGTTGCGTGTGGCAGATTCATGGGTTTCATTGGGCAGGCTTTGCTCATTACTTGTACTTCTGAGAAAGTTTTTGCTTTGTGATAGGTGCCCTTCTGTTGAGCAATAGCGGGTGTCAGGGCCCTCCTGGCTGGCTTGTCCAAGAAGGAGATGTGGAGCTGGTTATATTCTAAGTGACTTGCCGCTGCAAGTGCCTCCTCCCAGCTGGATTCCTCTTGCCGGGCCAGCAGGCTGCCCTGCCTAGTCTAAGCTCAGGGGTGGCTGTGTTGCAATCCTCTCTCCTGGATCCCAGCTTGCAGACCACTTGGCCTTCCCAGCAAGCATCTAAACTTACTCCTGCAAACCCTGCCTGGCTGGCCAGGTGCAAAGCCCGCCGCTGGAGCAAGTGTTTGAATTGCGTCAGCGCACCCGGGCTTGCTTGCATGTGCACAGCACAAGCCCAGCTTGGCACATGCACACTGGAAGCTGTGGGCTGACGGAGAAGTGCAGTGCAGCAGAAGGAGCTCAGCAAATCTGGAGGTCAGATCCCCACTGGGGCCAACAGCTGTTTCTGCAGCCTGGACTGAGTTACCTCTCCACAGGGAAATGGCACTGACCCCTCCTGCCCCCCAGGGTGTGCCGGGACTGACTTGGTTAATATTCTTGGAGTGCTTCACGGATGTTAAATTCTGAGCTAGTCCCAACTCCCTGGGGTTCACCTGCGCATTTCCCAGCATTCTCCCTTTGATCCTGAGCCTGAGACCTATAGTCAGAGAACACAGCAGGAACACATCCGGGCACACCCCCGAGGAGCAGCCTGACTTGGCCAGGGCCAGGGGCCATACATGATGACCTAATGAGCCTAGGATCCAAGTTCTGACACGTGCTGTGGATGAAGGCAGTTGCTGGGGTCCAGCTGGCATGGACACCATTAGCAGCAAGAGGGATCTGCTCCAAGCGGAGGCCCCATTGGTGACCTCAGTGCAGGCAGCGGCCCTGCCCAGCCTGGCTGCAAACTCCCCAGCCCATGTTGCCGGTGACGATTCACACAGTCCCCCTAGGGGTTTTGGGAAAGCAGGGGCCCTTGGCCAACTCCCCAGCATCACGTGCTGCAAGATTGCTTGGATTGGCAGCCTGCCCAGCCCCGACTCCCAAAGGCATCCAACGTCAGCAGAACCAGCTCCACAGTGAGCAGGGCTCTGGCCTAGGAAAGGGGAAGGAGCAATGAGGGCAGTGGGAGCCCTGCTGGGATCGGTGGCTGCATCCTCTGCCTAGCCAGGACCTGGGGCCAGCTCAGCAGCTTATGGAATGCTTGGCTGAGCCACCCTGATCCCAGGTGCTGGAGGAGGAGGGAATTGAGGCAGGGCAGCTTCAGCACTTTAACCTCCAGGGCTCCACAGCTAGCAATGCATTTCTGCTAGGCCCCCAGAGGACTTAGGGGGCCTGGGGCAGATCTGATGTGAGGGAGTCCCCCTCACTGTTCCATACATACAACTCATACCACCTCTGTCCACCCCCAGGTCTCCTCCTATCTCAGCGCACTCCGGCCACCTTCAAATTACCAAGTCCCTCTTGGTTTATACAACCCCAATGCTTCCCAGGATGTACAGAGTCAGAAGCTGAGGCAGGGGCCTCCCTCCTTGGTGGAGGCGTGGGGCAAGTTTTCCCTGGGGGCCCCTCCAGTGGCCCTGCATTTCTGCAGCTCATCCCAGTCCTCAGAGTCACCAAGCATCTCATCAGATCAATGGTTCTCAACCTTTTGCAGGTCACGACACACTTGGTGGCGCATCACAACCCTACAGGACACACCAGCCCACCCTCCCCAGGCCAAATCCAGCCATCTCCCCAGCCTTCTGCCACACACCACTGTGTGGTGACACAGTAAGGTGCCCCAGCAGAGTGGTTGAAAAACACTGCTCCAAATGACTGAATCCAAGGCTCCTGAGGAGCTGGTTTGGCCCCCTTCTCTCTCTCATGAAAGCGGATCTCCTGACCTTGCTGATTCACAGGTAGGCAGCTGGAGCAGTCAGGATCTTGTCACTGCTCCAGCCAGGGTGTAAACCTCCATGCCCCCTGTCTGTACACCACCCTCTGATCAGGCAGGGTGCTCCACTCTGCTCCGGGGCTAATGGCAGCACTGGGGCAGGTCATGGAGAAAAAGACCTAGATAGGGCTTGAAGACTGGGGTGCAGATGAGTAGCCAGGAAATTAGGAGCCAGTACCCCTGGATTCCAAATGCCGCCTGGCAACTGGTTCTCAATAAGAACCTGATCAAGCTGCTTCCCTGTTCTGTGCCTCACTTTCCCCAACTATAACTTAATATAATAATTAAGGAATGAGGGCTAATGCTGCTCCGCAGTGCAGGTGAGAGGTTGTGTTCATTAACCCTTGCGCAGCACATTGGGGCCCATGGACATGAAGGGCCCTACAGTGTCAAGCCGTATCGATGCCAAAGTGCTGCACAATCCCCAGTCCCCCTCCCCTCCCAGGCAGAAGGACAGGGAAGGAAATTGCTACACAGGTACTCAGCCATGGCTTCCAGCCGGGAGAATTTTCCAATGGCCAAGGCCCTGAGGAGCCTTTGAACATCTACAGAAGAGGAAACCAGCTCCAGGGGGACCACATTCCCCTAGGCCTCATGCAAGGGGTTGGCTGGACCTCAATGACAAGCTCTGCCACTGAGGTAGCAGGACAAGCTAGAGCGTGCTGGTTCTAGGTTGCTGTGCAGACATGTGTACACCCGCTACAGCCATCGCCTCTCAGGAGCACTTGCAACTCCGGGGGCTATGCACCAACCCTGTGGAAACTCACCAGGGTCCTGGCACATGGCCTTGTGCCCTGAGGGACAGCCCAGCCAAAGCACAGTGCTGGAAAGCATTATAGGCCTGCACAAAGATGGTCTGTGTGCAGGGAAGTAGGAGGGGTGGTGGGTGTAGGCAGCACAGCACAGATGGCAAACCCCAGCACTGACAGATTTAGTGAGTGAGCAGCACTTTGTCACCAAACATCAATGAGCTTTTTCAAGCTACAGCTAACCCCCTTCTCCCAAACACACACACTGCTGCCCACTGCAGCACACTGGACCTAGGATTTGAACCCATCACCTGCTGACACACGCACAGAGACCTGACCACTTCCTTCCATACACACGGCACTAGCAGTGCTCTTTGTTCCTGCCCCGCAACCCCCTGCTAGCCCAGCCCAGGGATCCCCACACCCAGCTCAGCCTGTACTGCACCCCAGCCACCCAGCTCTTCTGTCCCAAGCACAGCTCTCTTACCTGCTTGTGATGCAAGGAGTGTCCCTCCTGTACAGGTGCCAAGGAGGCCAGCCAGGCAGAGAGC
Organism: Podocnemis expansa; assembly: GCA_007922195.1. NCBI lineage: Eukaryota > Metazoa > Chordata > Testudines > Podocnemididae > Podocnemis > Podocnemis expansa. The sequence continues at coordinate 51,845,437 of ML681963.1, read as the reverse complement.
AGAGGCCCAGGCTGCCCACATGGTGTCCCAAGTGGGTCAGGGACCAGCTCTGCCACTTCTGGAAGTGAAAGAGGCCAGTTGTAAGTAACATGGCCCATGCAGACAGCACAATCCCCTCACTCACACCTGTGTGCCTGGCCCTTCTGTCTCAGCGAGGACCCATTCCAGTCCCTAGCAGTGCATACTACTTGACCTACACATGGTCTGTGGAACAGGTGCTATGGGGGGTACGTTGCAGCCCATACACCACACGTAGGAAGGCTCCCTTGCTAACAGGATCAGTAAAGCAATGCCCACTCTTAATAGGGCTGGGTCCAAACCGCATCCCAGATCTCGCTCCAGGATTTGCTACCTGGCCCCATCCAGCCTGGCAATGGAGGGAATGGGCAGAGATGTCTGTGCCCCAGCACACATCAGCATCAGAACCTGCTCTTTCACCAGCCCCAGCCACTTTGTACTGGAAACACCTGGCTATGTATCACATCTCTGGTGCTGGGTATGTCTGGCTTTTTTGGCAGATGATCTAGGAATTTCTGTCCAAAAGAGCAGACAAGAGACAACAGAGAGCTATACGGAGCCTGGGGAGGATGGTATAAGACATGACATTCTTGAAGCCAAAACAGACCCAGTGTGAGAGAAGGGGTAAAACACATCAGCAGAGCAATCAATGTGAGGGCAGGAAACATCACATTCATGCCACAATTAGGGAATGGGTAGTTTAGCTGGAGGTGGGGAACAGCTAAATGGAAAGGGAAGTTAAGCAGGGATGACAGGGACATGGCAAGGGGGAGGTAGCAGACGTGGAATGAAGGTCTGGTGAAGAGACGATGAGGGTGGCACAAATGAATGCAACTTGCTGCAGTACCATGGGCAAAGGCAATGTTTAGTGCAGGGGAATTTAGTCCCCTTGTGCTGCAACTGATGCACTGAAGCAACCCTGAAACACTCACACTAGTTCATGTGTATTCTGAAAACGCTGTTAAAGCAATTGCTCCACTAGCACCACAGTTGTCCTGATCCCCCACAAAACCACTCCAGGAGCACAGCAAGTAAGGCAGAAAGCTCAAAGGCCCCAAGCTCAGAGAAACCTTTTGAGATCAGATGTTCCGCAGAGCAACTTTATCTGGAAGCCTCATCAGACTCAGCTAAACCCAGCCCATTTTTTGGGTTAATTTTTTTAGCAGGCAGGCACTAAATAAATCCATCTAGATGTTTTACATGCCCCCAGTGAAACTGAGCACAGAAACAGGCCAATGATACCACAGATCATCTGGCTGGGTTTTTGCTTTTTGCTGGAGTTTTCAGGAGCTTTTTTTAACTGCACAAACACTTGCACTGAATTCATGAGGCCCTAACAAGGCTAAAATTTTGCCCACAATAAGCAACTGATGCGTGAGAAGTGATTTTTGTTGTTGTTGTTGATTCTCATCCACTCCAAGAAGAAAAGGAAATGCTATTTTGCTGGCTGTTTTCCTGCAGTTAACACTGTAAAAGAGCATGGTGGACACTTACCAACATTTTTCAAAATAAAAAAAAAGTAAAGGGGAGAAACATTATTGCCAGTTTTTGTGTTAACTTGTTCCCTGGAAATTCAAGTCAGATTCTCCATTGAAATTATGCAAGAGCCCTGAAGGCGGTTGTACTTCAAAAATGAAAATCTGATGGTCCATGTATTAAACGTCATCCTGGATGGAATTTTTTCCCCCACCAGGACCTATAAGGGAGGGAGTGCAGGGGAGGAGAACCTGCCTGTCTTATTGCCCGAAAGCCGGCTTTGAACCCCATGCCATTTAAGCCCATTTGAGTGGGTTCCACTAGGGGGCAGAGAACTGAGAAAAAGAAGCCATCCAGTCAATAACCCTAAGCCAAATGGTAGCATCAAACATTGATTGATATGGATGGTAAAGAAAAGACATTGTACTTTCTGCTCCAGCCTACAAACCAAGAATATATGAACTTGCCTGATAAAGCATGTCATAACATCCTTTACTCACTCCAGGCAGGGATGGGGGGGCAGGGCAAGAGACCACTAAATCACCTCCTTTGACCTTCTATTGAGTACAGGTCACCAACCGCACCCAGTACCCACCACTAACTTTGAAAGCTCTTCCTGTTCCCAGAGCAATTTTGCTTGACCAGCAGGTAAAAACTAACATCTGCAGAGCAGCTGACTTGCCATAGTCCCCTATATAGTCCATAGCCAGGTGTCACAGTGTATAATAACTAGGCATGACTGTTCCTGTCGGGAATAGAGAGCCACTTGATCCACGGAGAGAAAGACACGCGCACAGAGCTGCGAGCAAGTGAGGGGTCAGAAGCCAGCTTACCTGCCGACGAACGGAGGAGGCAGTGGGGCTACTGGCAGGCCAGCCTGGAGGCCGTGTTGGCAGTTTGGGGAATGAGGGATTAGGAAGGTCCCTGGTGGGAAAAGCAGCAAGTGGGGGAGAGCGCAGCAGCCGGACACGCCGACAGGCCCACACTGTCGCTCCTGGCAGCCGATGTCTCTGCTGTGGGGGAAGATTTTGTTTTTCCTCAGGAGGAGGGAGCTTTCAAATCCTTGCAGCAGAGGGAACGAAGCAGACCTTGGAGCGCCACTGACATCTTCTGGCAGCAGGCGCTGCTTCCCGGCCTCTTCTCAGCCCTCTCTCCTGCTCGCCCTTTCCCTCCTGAGGTGGAAAAGACGACAAGCGAGAACTTGCTGCTCTGCCAGGCCCCAGAGCTGGAAACGACAAGCCATTCAACGTGCTGGAATGCCAGAGCAGCTTAATCAAGCCCAGCTGGGACAGGCGCGGCGCTACAAGGCAGGGAAAGCCTCTTCCAGCTCTCACAGGGGCTCTCACTCACTCTCCTTGGACACATTTTCCCCAGGCTGGTTTAGGCCCTCCAGTGGCGGATGGGATTCGAACACAATACTCATTTCCCTTTATCCCCTAGATAGAACAGCTACGCTTCCTCCAGCACCCATTCCCCAGGAGGAATCCTGCCTTGGCGTCTTTAATGGGACACCTGGAGGCTCCTTGGTGTCAGCGGCTGGGGACAGTTCTGCTCTAATCATCTCCCCACCTAGCCCCCTTGCTTCCCCCCACGTGAACACAAGAGTCAACCCAGGGCACTGAAAAATGGGGCCCTGTAATAATAATACCTAACACATCTCAACCATATATCTCACAGTGCTTTTGCGCATTTTATAGAGGGGAAGCTGAGGCAGAGTGAGGAAGGCCACTCAGGTGAAGAATGGCCTAATGGGTCAGGTACTAGCTGAGGAGTCAGACCAGAGGCAAGTCCCCACTCTGCCACGGATGCACTGCATGACCTTGGCCAAGTCATTTACAGAGGGGTGCCTCGTTCCTCTGTCTGTCCAATAGCGATAATGGCTCTGCTCTGCCTCCCAGGGCGTGGCAAGGACAGAATCATTAAAGACTATGAGGCCTTCAGTTATTACAGAGGGTGGGTGGGCCAGCAGGGCAGATAAGTAGTAGCAAACTAGGCATTAGCTACAGCATCACACTGCCTCTTCTGTACCGGGGTGCCTTCAGCTCTTTCCCCCACAGCACAGCTGACAATTTGGAACAGTACTGCTTTCCTTTGGGCACCTAAATGATACTGCACCTGCTCCCTTCTAGACGCCCGAGCAGGAGATAGCAGGGGATTCCTTGCTTGGCTCAGGCTGTTGCAAGTAGTGGTGGGGGACATCTGTAAAGTCAGAGTTCAGAGAAGTTTGGACTCTCGCAGCCAAGTGTTGTGTGTTTATATGACTGGGAGCTTTTCTCCTGTCCTCCCCAGTCCAAGTTTGGCATTTGCTTCCTCGTGTGCTGAGAGGCACAGCTGCCGTCTCTGTGGACTAAAATAGCTTTTCTAAAACTCCGTGGGGTGGCCAATGCTTGCTGAGCCAGGCCAGCTCCGGAAGGGGGAGCATGGTTGGATTCAGGCTCACACATCAGCGATGGGGCTTCCAGCTGAGCACCAAATGCAGCCTCTGTTCCAAGGGGGTGGGAGGCATGAGCCAGGATACTCAGAGGAAAAGCTCGGTTCCCCGTGCCCAGATGGAGTTTGTGGTGCTGGCACTAACAGGATCTCACAGCTCTGACGTCTGGTCTGGAAGCAAAATGAATACGGAGACTCCCACTCCCACTGCTAGAGTAATACAACCTTTGGAAATGCAGTTACTTTCAGGATAGCGGCAGCTGGTAGATCTGGCTCTCAGTTATTCTGAATCCCCAGCAGGAAACAAGCTCTTGAGCATCACCACAGCTTGTATATATTGCTGGTGGAACAGATCTATACCTGCTTGGCACCAGTCCCCAGTGCAGGGGGCATATTGGGGGATTGGCCAATGCACCAAGCATTACAGTTGTTCTCTGTTCCCCAGGGCCCAGACGAGTCTGTGGAGATCAGCATGTGACAGTTAGAACAGCCCTGGCGTTGCTCTACCTAACCCCAGTTTCCAAGCAAGCCCCCACACAGTCCCCACCATCCAAAGCTGGGATGACCTCAGCCTCTCCTCTGCAGGACTTGGTGTAGTGCTGGGCATGAGAAGCTGCCCACAAGCAGAAAACAGTTGGGGGTAAATATGCTGAAGTGCAAATTGCATGCACGCTGCAGAGGGCTGGAACCAGGGTCAACCTCCATTTGTCCTTCCCAATCTAGCTGCTGCCCGTTGCCAGGGGCTGCCTTTGCCATTTGGAGCAAGGCAGGGTTCCTGTGAGCCTCCATCACTGGCAAAGCCAGCTCTCCCTGCCACTCGCCCCCTCCTCGAGGACTTCCAAGCAGGGATAGAAAAGACACAGGAGGCTGAGACAAAGGATTCCAGACCCACATGAAGGACAAAACCGCAGAGAGCCAGCTCTCAGCAGGGGACTACACGCCAAGTGCTGCAAAACCTGCTGAGTCAGGCAAAAATCACAGCCTCTGTCAAACCACAGAGATTCCCATTTCCAACACAGGCTTCCACCAAGACCTGCAGAATTGATTTTCCAGAGACAGCAGCAGACGGGCTGGGCTCTTCTCCCTGGCTTGGCTCCGTGGGAAATCACTTCGCCAAGACTGGGGGTGAGGAGTCACAGCAATAGAGGCAAGGCCCTGTCATGGACAGAGGTGTTAGCTCACAGGATACCTAAGCCATGTGCCAAGCTGGCAGCCACAGAATTCCACCCCCCATGCTGGTTCACTGGTACTTGTGGCACAGGCCTGCTGGATGCTGTGGCAAAGGAGATTATGGAGCCAGCACTCCTGGGCCACGAGAAATGGTTGAAATACCTGATTAAGGGTTAAAACTGAACGTGGAATTTCCCAGGGCAGGGAGGTGGGAAACCAGACAGAGAACCAGGCTGAATCCACAGAGCCGCAGCCACTCTCACCACCCATGTCTATTTTCCTGCGGCATGACTCACCCTTTCACTGTCCCACTGGCCTTGCTTCTTTGGGAGGTTAGCCCCAAGGTTGGTGCAGAGCAATGGGACTGCGCCACATCAGAGCAAACCATTGATTGAGCTGATTCTGCCCTCCCCCCACCTCCCAAGCTATAGCCAATACCTGAGCATGCAGGAGCTGACAGAAAACCCTATAACTGCCATCTGCAGTGGTGCGCCTGGTTGGGGGAAAAGAAATAACCCTTCCTGATCCCTGCAGTGATCAGTTCTGAAGCATGAACTTTCATTGCTTTCACAGTGATAAACAGGCCTACAATTGTTCAAACCCCAAAATCCAGCAGTGGTCATTAATGCTTTGATCTCCTGCAGCAATGAGTTCCACCAGGAAAAGCTTGCTATCTTAGGAAGGATGGTCTTGTGATTAGAGAACTGATGTGGGATTCAGCAGATCTGTCTTCATTTCCTCTGTGATCTTATGTTTGTCTTGGCTCCCCCTGTAATCATAGGTTTTTTAAAAAGCTTTGCCTCAGTTTCCCTAACATTAAAACAAAAATGATAATTCTTTCTTTTCTCCCACCTCTGCTCTATTTCAACTGTGAGCTCTTTGAAGCAGAAACTGTCTTCCTCCATGTCTGTATGTAACCTGCTAGGGACAGCACCTGGCACAAAGGGACCCTGCTCTCAGTTGCAGTCGCCAAGCATGACCAAAATGCAAATAATATTTTCCTTGTATTTGTTCTGCATTTACCAGTTAGTACAGATGTGCCAGACTCTGATGTCCACAAACATTGGGGGTTGAGAAACTCAGCTCCCAAACAAGCTCATTGCTCACTTTTCCATCCTTTTCCCCGACTGAGTCTTCCCCTCCCCTATGATACCGTGGCAAGGACTAACTGCTTTCAACTGGATTCTTCCCTAATGATGACAAATCTATTTACACTCGACTTTACAAATGCGTATTAGAGATGCATGCGTCTCAATAAACAGGCTTCTAATTAACAACCGGTATTTATTCAGCCCACAGTAAATAAACTGTCTTGAGTTAGCCAAACGGTGCATTTGGCGCTCAGTTCAAATCCCTGCCATTTATTCTAGTGAGAGTCCCCAAGATGGTGTATTTTATTCCTTTGCTGGTTACATACAATGGTAATTAAAGGGCAATTAAAGCAACTGGGTATGAAATGTAACCAAACTTCCATAATTCCCTCTTATTGGACAATTATTTTCCCAGAGCTGCTCTTTGTTTAAACCAACCAAAGGCTATTAAATAACCGAGTTCAGTTTAAACGTGAAAAAATGATGTTGACTTGTGCCTCTACTGGTGTAATGGCTTATATCACAGCATTGGGGAAATAACAGTTACGGAGACACATCTGGTTGTGTGCTAAAGCATGAGATAAGTCACAATCATGTAATAAACTACACTTATTAGCTCGCCCCATTCATCACTCTGACTTTCATTAATTGAACCTGATGGCACCTCTGTGCTGGGGGAGGTGTAGCTATGGCAGGGGTGAACAGGCGCCACTGTTACACTACTTACAAGTTCTTTTTTCAGTGAGCAAGTGCCATTCAGTCTCTAAAGACTTGCCCCTTCACTGTGAATTTGATGAGGTCGTATCTTGCTAGGGAAGCTGTTGCAAGCAGCAAAATTTAGCCACTGTCTGGCTAATGGAAATCAGTTCTTGAAGCAGAGTGGAGTTGTTCCTTGAAAACCAGAAGCCCTGGGCTGAGATTCCCAAAAGAGGCATCTGCTTGCATGCTGTTTGTGACCACTTCTGTTGCAGGTCTGGCACACTGAGGGAGAAATAAATATGCAATGAGGAGAAAATATCCAGACCTCACTGATTTCCCATCCAGGTGGAACTGCAAGGCCCAGACACCAGCTACCATGTGCCCAAGGGGTCAGGCTTCTGTATCTATTTGACAGATGAGGGAGCTGAGGCACAGATGGAGAAAGTTGATCACTCATGGTCCCACAAGAAGGAATAGGACCCAGTTCCTGATCTAATAACCATTAGCAAAGCCCCCAGTGTGAGCCCCGCAAACATCCGTCTCACAGGGAGATGTCCAGCAGCCTTGCCCATGTTCCCAATGGACATGGACTGAACTGGCAGGGTCAGCCTCCATTCTCAGCTGACTTGTGGGGTCCTCCCTCCATTCCCACCAGTCACCAACAGGGAGCATCAGAGGTGGACATCAAGCCAGAGGGAAACGTCATCCAGTTTTAGTCACAGAATTCTCCATCTGGGCAACTGTCAAGTGTGTGGAGGATGCCCTTTCATTCACCACCCCTTACCCCGGCTGATTGGCAATGCCTGCCCTCATTTAGGGAACATGGTGGCTAACGCTGAACAAGAGGTGGAAGACTTTCTGCTTTTGTGATTAGGAGCCAGATCTGGAGCTGAAATCACATTTACATGAGCTGAGGAACTGGCCTAGGACTTCTTTTCTAAACAGCATGTATGTTCATGTAACAACAGCCTACTGTGTAAAACTTGCCCAGGAGCGAGACATCCTGGCTTGCCCTGGTTAGCCTACTGATCTCAGTTGAGCTGTTTTGTAGCAGAGAACAAATACCCAGGGAATCAGAACGTCATTGCATACTTCGCTGTTTGGTACTGGGCTCTGATGGTTAACGCAGGGGGACCTTGAGAACTGGGATTCCTGGGATCTGTTCTGGTAACTGAGGCCTAGCAGGCCTACTTAAATTCTTAGCCTATCTGGTGAAAAGGGGGTAAAGGTCCATGAACTGTTGCAGGGATCTGTTACAGAAACTGTTTAAGAAAAGATGTAATGAGGAGAGAAAAGACTGAAATAATTCACACAGGAAAGGGTCTACTGGTACCACTCCAACACTGTGTTAAGATTATGACTGGTAAACAAGAGGAGCAGAGAGTAAGAAATCAATCAGTGAAAACTGGTGTGCTGGAAATTAGATCTCATGGTGGACAGAATGGGTGGGGGCGTTATTCCACCCATCACCTTTTGTGGGAACTCTTAAAAAAGACTTAGGAGAGAGAGGGGAAAAAAAGAAAACTACCATTAGCAAGGGAGAATTGTTGCCCCCACACCAACTTTGATGCCCCAGGGTGGACTCTTGGCCACCATTGCCACACCAGCAAGGATCCCAATGTGACAAAGGTCAGATCCTGCACTCCGCTGTCTTCCTCTCCCTTGTGTGCTCCACTCTGCCCCCACTGTCCACCTCCTGTCCATTTTCTCTTGGTTTTTCAGCTTATCTAGAAACCAGCTGCATGGCCCAAGTATGGTGAGATGAGAGAGGGCCCATCTAGCACTGCTTGGCTCCAGAAAGACCAGTGAAGAAAAGGGACCTGACAGCCCAGCCAGGTAATTTCCCTGATCCAGGAGGTGAGCCAGGGGGCTGGAGCAACAGCTGTTGAGGCTGACCTGTCAACCCAAAGGACATGTCCATGACTGGCCAGCACCTTGTACCCTAAGAACACCAACAAAACTCGTAGCTCCCTGTTCTTCACGATTCCATCTCCTTTCTCCTCTGACGGTCTAAAGCAGAGAAGTGACAGTCATTCCCAGGTCAGAACTAATTCCCCAACCCCCCCCCCCCCCCGGCCGCCTGTTGTCTTGAATAAGAGACATTAACAATGTTCACTGTCTCCAAACAAGGGACTTTGATAGGTTTTGATGAAGTCAGCTTTGCGTAACCAATCCATTTCAGTATTGGTGCTATTTTCATTGCTTTGATTCTTCTCCTCTGTGTGTTTCAGTCAATAAGTGTCTAACCTTTGGCATGAATGTTACAGGGTGCTTGCCATGAGCCTCAGCAGGCAGCGGTCTCTGTCTACCAAACCCCAGCCGCTGGTTAACCCTGGGTAACTTTGGACAGTGACAGAATTTTGCTAACAACTTTGGGCCCAGATGGTCCATCTAAATTATTGCACCATTTTTGTCCCCCAAACCTACCACTACTTGTCATGCAGGAGGCAGCAGATCACTTGTATCTATCTGCCTCAGTTTCCCTACCAAGAAAACAGGAATACCATGTGTTTCCATTACTGGGTTTGTAGATTTAATTAATTTGCCTAGCACCAGCTTTATTTAAGGCATTCACCAGTGACCTACCAAACACCATCTCTAAGCAGTTCACATACACCATTGATGATCTGCTTGACCTCAAAGGACCATGACTTCCAAAAGACTGAAAAGATAAGGTTGCAATAAATGGAGACTGGAAATGCAGATCAGCCATCCCAGGAGAACCATCACAGGCACTTTACAGCCAGCAAAACCTGCATGGTTACCAGTTCTCACCGATACTCCTGCACCTGATAACCAGTATCAGAAAAAAGCCAACAAATTGATCACCAGCGTACAGCAAATGATGTACCCCACCCCCAACTGCATGGCAGGAATCTGGACCACTGCACATTCTCCATCCAGCTCACAACATCACTCCCTGGGGCAGACAGAATGGAAGGGAGCCTCTGCCACTACCAGGAACTCCTACCATCACCATCCCAGCTGTGCGCCTACCTGGCTGCAGGCTCACGCACCACCTCTGGAATCAGCTGAAATGGTTCAGGTGTGGTGTGGTTCGCTACACCATAACCCGCCTGTCATGGAGAGCCCAGAAATGCCTCCTGGATCCTCTCTGTTCACAGCCAGTCTAGACTCTGCTACGGTGGAGCCTTCTCCCATCCAGCGTGGGTCTCCACGCTACCTGTAGCCAGCTCCCAAATCCAGGCTCAGAGGGTCCGACCCTTGCTCTGTCTGGTCTCCCTTGGGGGGGGGGGTCCTCCCTCCACGAGCCTCCCAATTGTCTCAATCAGCAGTGACACTCCACCAGTGTAGAAGTCAGAGGGTTTATTAGCAATCCACTTTGCACAGCAGCTAGGACAGTTGGCTCTCAGATCAACCAGGAGTCTGACAGCAAACCCCCAGGACGAGCCCCGGAGATCCTGCCTCTCCAACCTCCATCTTCCGTCCTCCTCCTCTTCTCCCTTTGTTCTCCTCTATATCCCTGCCCTGCCCCTGGTCTAAACCAGTCGCAACCTGTCACCCACCAGGGGTCCATGTAAGGTCACACTAAAGCCTCTTCCCCCTAGTGGTACCTATAGTTATCACACCCCCGTGTCCCATCACCAGAATACCATCACCAAAGACCAGGAACAGAAAAGAAGAACCACAGTAGCCCAAGAGGTTTTCTTACTTCATCACATTGCTGAGCCTGGGACATTCAGCACATCAATCAGTGATGTGGTGAAAGCTGAAGTATCAGGGTCCCCAGAAGTCTTCCCAAGATGAACGCTGCTGACTCAGAGGCCAGGGCCACTCAGGCCTATTTTGCTGGGTTTCGTTGGTTTGTTTCCCTGAATCTTGCTCATCTAGCCACACACAGTCTCTCTCTCTAGAAGAATCTGAGATCATGGAGCATTTTACAGTTCTTAGGGGGATGCTGCTCTGAGTCGGCCATGCATTATTAAACCAAAAGCTCTGTGTACAAGTGACAAGGTAGCTCACTGTCCCTGGCACAAGTGAACAGCATTGTCAATTGCTGCTCGGGACCCAGAGGACGACTGATCAGACATGACTTCCGGGAGAGCTCGCTTTATGCTCTTCCTCAAGAAAACCAAACGGACAAGGCAGATAACATGACGTATCTCCTAGGGCAGCTAATAACACTCATCTCTCTAGGCAAGGAGCATCTCAGCTCCACATGCAGCTGTCTGGGTTTAGGAAAAACATAGGCTCAGCTTCTGCACAGGGAAATTTAGGTCTCATTGATAGAGGACTTGCTCCTGACTTGGCCAGGTTAGCTGTGCTAGAGGCACCCACACTGTGGCCAGGCACCCATAGATCTTCCCCTCTTGCCTGAAAACCACATAGGCCAAGTCTATACGGACAATGGTAAATTCACTGCATCAGTTGGATCTTTCCAGATCGATTGAGTAGGCTAGTGAAGACAAACACAATTGTTCAGAAAGCTGACTTGACAAGTCCATCCCTGAAAAAGAGTAGTGCTGAGGGGAAGGGAGGACATTTACCTCTGACTCAGCTCAGTGGAGCCATTGCAATAAGTAGATTTCAGCATTTGAAGGAAGATATGCCAGTTATTTTATGTAGTTTGCATTATCTCCCTTTGACTGCTGCCAAAAACCATGGTAAGTATATGCTAGGCCGAAGTGACACATGGTGGTCTGCAACACAGTCAGGGTTTGAACCTGGGTTTCCTCAGTCCCTAACCACTAGGACACCTTTGCTAGGGTGTTCACCCAAAAGGGCTGGCCACCAAGATATGACATCAGTGCAAATAAAAAAGGATTTGTTTTGGTCCCTCAAAACCCATCACTCTGAAATATTGATGCTTTCCTTCCATGCTCCTTGTGCTGTTACATGCACCAGCACAAATTTATTGGCAAAAGGGTGCAAAAATGCTATTGCTAGTTATCACGGAGCCCAGAAAAGCACTCTTGGATCCCTTCTGTTCACAACCAATCAGGACTCTGCTACGATCCAGGCTCAGAGGGTCTGACCCTTGCACTGTCTGGTCTCCCCTGAAGGGGGTTCCTTCATCCAGGAGGGTCCCAGACATCCTAATCAGAAGTGACGCTCAGCCAGTGTAGAAGTCAGATGGTTTATTAGCAATCCAGTTTGCACAGCAGCTAGGACAGTTGGCTTTCAGATTAACCAGGAGGCATAGCAAACGAGCCCTCAGAGATCCTGCCACTCCAAGACCCATTTTCCTACCACCCTCCTCCTCTCTCAGCCCTTTGTTCTCCTTCCCAGCCAGCTGACCTGCCCCTGGTCTAAACTGGCCACAACCTGTGTCATCCACAAGGGGTCCAGGTAAGGTCTTTCTAAAGCCCCTTCCCCGCCAGTGGTTCCCATAGTTATCACACCACCGTGTCCCATCACCAGAATACCTGTGTCCCATCACCAAAGTACAGTAACAGAAAAGAAGAACATTTGGGTATCGCCCCTGGCATCCCACAGTAGCCCAAGAGGTTTCTTACTTCATCGCAGTAGTGCAATGGAGAATCCTGGTTCCAGAGCACTGGTTTTCCACCCACTGCCCATAGGTATAAACGGTCCTAAGGGCAGAGACGTCCCTAGAGGAGCACCTAGGGGTGTGGGGCCCAGGGCAAATCACCCTCCGCGGGCCCCCTCCATCACCCCCCGCACTGGTGGCAGGGCCGACCGGCCCAGGGGAGGGGCAGACCTCTGCGCTGCCCCCCCCCATGCCGAGGACCAGGCGAGTGGGCAAGAGGGCGGTCCACCACCACAGTGCTGCCGGTCTGCCCCCCTGCCAGAGCAGCAGGGAGGAGGTGGGGGGCAGCAATACTGGCTCTGTGCTGCTTCCTGCCCCCTCTCCGCTGCTCCGGCACGGAGCCCAGAGCAGTGCGCGTGGCCGGGGGGGGGGAGGGGGCGACAGCGGTGTGGCAGTGGCGGACCAGCCTTTTGCCCGCTCGCCTGGTCCCCAGCATGGGGAGGCGGCAGGGCGGCCGTGCAGGGCCTCCAAAAGTGCGGACCCTTCTCCCCCCCCGCCCTTAAGGATGGTCCTGCCTAAGGGTAGGGAGGACCAGACCCCAAGCGGCAATTACTTCTTCTTCAAGTGCTGCTCACATCATTCAGCTACAGGTGTCCACGTGCTGCAGTGCATGGTAATCTGGAAAGCCTTTTAGCCCTAGCCTGTCAGGTCAGGGTCAGCGGCCAATGCCCCCTCTGCTCCGCAACCGTGGCTATATATGTGACCCTAACCCTGATCCTCCCAATTCCTTCTTTCCACCCTCAGCAACAGTACTGGAACAGCCCGTCCTTGTGTTTAAGCAAGTGCCTGTCTCTTTACCTAGGTTTATTATTTTTGTGTGATTAAGTATGCTGGGATTTAAACCCTGCATGGCTTGCTGCAAGGCAGTCCCAATCGACAACCCCCATGACAAATGCCTCTCCTGTCTGGGTGAGTTGCACCTCGCAGAAAAATGTCCCATATGCAAGTCCTTCAAAAGAAGAACTCGCAAAGACAGGGAGCAGAGGCTCCAGAACCTCATCCAGGATCGGGCAGCTCTACCAGCTCTAAGTAAGCCCACCTCGTCTAAGGACTCGCCAGTACCACGTGGCAGTTCAGCACCGAAGAAGACCTGGCGCTGCTCTCCGGCTATTACTCAAAAGCTGTGATCGGCCTCCAACTCGGCACCACCTTGGAGCTGTGCCGCTTCTCCGCCATCCACCCTGCCTTGGGGATGGGAGTTGGTACCCATCCCCTCAACACCGGAGGTGTTCACAGCAGCAAAGATATTATCAGAGCTGGCACCCCTGGCACTGCACAGACTGGTACAGTCCAGAGGTAAACTGACCCTTTCAGCTGAAGAATGGTCCTCTGCAGTAGGGGCGGCACTGGTCCCAGAACCGTCAACAGCTTCACCAGTACTGAAGGAAACCACTGCTGCCCCGGGGCCGGAGGGAGTTTTGACAAATGGTTATCCCTGTCTCCTGTGTTGGCACGTGAATTGTTGGTATTGTGGTCGCAGGACTCATGAAGGGCAAGATCATCCTCAACTTCCTTGGCACCATCTGATGATGAGCCATGGCACTGTAGATCCACATCATCCCTGGTACTGGCTCCTGCCAGAGAGGAACCTGCAGGAAAGCAGCACCGAAAACAATCCCTGACTTCCTACCGCCAAAGCACCTCACCCCTCAGCACCAGAGAGCATCCAGCGATGAAACCATCCCCTCTGCTAATCTGATCAGCACCGGAGGGGGGGGCCAGAATAGATGCCAGAGTGGCTCCCAGCGTGAGGGCGGCTCTTGGAAGGCAAGTGGTCGCACCAGGGCTTACTGTGCTTCCACCCCATGATCCTTCCAGGAATGGACCAACAGTTGGCTCAACTTCCACCCGGAGGGATGAGCTGGTGTCATCACGACTCTCAGCACCATCATCTTCTCAAACTGCTGGTTCATCGGATGACTCAGATGACAAACCCGACTCCGACATCGCACGGCACTGTAGATTGCGAATTTCCTCTTCTTCATCACTGTACGAAGCTACTTACCAAAGGCCATATGAGTACAGGGATGACCCTCGCGCCCAACAGGCCTGCCATAGGTGCATGGCAGCGAATTTAAACCTAGACCTGGGGATTGTCCGCGAGACGTCCAACCCCCTCTTCAACCTGGGGGAGGCAGCCCCACCTGCTAAAATCTCAGTCCTTCTACATGAGGGGGTATACTCCATTGTAAAGGTGCAGTGGCAAAACCCATCCTCTATTTCTCTGGTGTACAAGGTTGTGGGCCAGAGATACCATGTCCCTATGGATAAATTTTCCTTCCTTTTTAACCACCCTACCCCTGGGTCCTTGGCTGTAGATGCAATCAATCACAAGGAGAGACAGGGCCAGCCTAACTCTACTCCCAAAAATAAGGAGGCACAGAAACTCAACCTCATTGGTAGGAAGGTTTACTCCACCTCATCCCTCCAGCTCTGCATAGCAAACCACCACGCCCTTATGGGAAGGTATGCCTTCAACATCTTGGGCATGCTAGAGAGATTTCGGGATGTAATTCCAAGGGAACATGTCAGAGATTTCGAGACATTGGTTGAGGAAGGGGTTCTAGTTGCCTGCAACATGCTAATGGGCTGTGTTCACACACAGGCATTATTTCAATACAAGTTGGGTTGAAACAACTTGTATCGAAATAATGCCTTATTTCGAAATAATTTAATTCAAATTAACAGTTTGTTAATTCGAATTAAGGAATAAAGCTCAAAGCAAAATAGCAGTTTCAGGCAACAGTTATTTCGAAACAAGTCACTGTTGTTTCGAAACAACATGTTCGGACGGCATTGTTTCAAAACAATCGTTTCGAAACAACATTGTTTCGTCCCCACATGGGGTTTAAGTTGTTTCGAAGCAACGCCGTTGTTTTGAAACAACAGGTGCTGTTGTTTCAAAACAACCGTGCGTCGTGTGAACAGGGTATTTCTTATTTTGAAACAACCTCTGTTGTTTCAAAATAAGAGTGCTGTGTGAACACAACCGTGGTGTCGTGGGACACATCTGACATTGCTTCTTGTAGCATGGCTTCTGCAGTGTCTATGCACCGAACAGCCTGGTTTCAGGGCTCTAGTTTGTCTCAACAGATCTGCAGACCATTCAGGACCTTTCTTTCGAGGGTCCAACCCTGTTTACTGAATCCATGGACTCTAAGCTGCATGGAATGAAGGACTCTAGGGCCACTCGAAAGTCCCTAAACATGTATGTGCCACCAGAAACTAGGCACCCCTTCAGAAGCCAGTTGCCTCAACAGCAACCTCAGCAACAGAACTCTACACAAGGATCCTGCCAAAGGCCCTACCAACAGTCACAGAGCCCTTATGGGGCTCTGGAGAAGAAGGTTCATTTGGGTAAGGGCTCAAAGCCCCAATCCTTGGCCCAAACTTCCTGCCAAGGAAACTGCAGCTCCTGGTCAGCTGGTCAAAAACAGCGTTTTTGACAACCAGTCAAAGGACCCCTGTCCCACCGTTCATCCCCTGTGGTTCCATGCTTGGCTGGCCCACTTTCTACCTCAATGGGCCAGAATCACAACCAACCATTGGATACTGGACACACTATCCAAAGGTTACTCAATCCAATTCAAACTGTACCCCAAGACAGGAACCTGCCCCCTTGTCCATGTCTCAGGAACCTAGAGCTAGACTTTCGGTTACAAAAAGAATGCAAAAAACTACTCTCCATAGGGGCCATAGAAAAGGTCCCAAAAATCAGTGGGGAAAGGGGTTCTACTCCAGATACTTCCTAGCCAAATGGCAACCTGAGACCCATCCTGGATCTCAGGGCTCTAAACAAGCAGCTAAGGAAAATAAAGTTCCACATGGTGTCCCTTTTGCAAATCATTCCTGTCCTAGATCTAGGGGATTGGTTTGCAGCCTTTGACCAAAAGGATATTTATTTTCGTATAGTAATAACGCCAAAACACAGAAGGTTCCTCAGGTTTGTGGTGGGAAGGGAGCACTTCCAATTCACATTCCTCCCATTCGGGCTCACCTAGCTCCAAGAGTGTTCACAAAGTGTCTGGTGGCAGTGGCAGCTTATTTGAGAAGGCAGGGGGTAAAGATCTACCCTTACCTCGACGATTGGCTAATAAAGGAAAAGTCCAAGCACCAGGTTCTCCACAGCATCACCTTGGTGAAAAGACTGTGCGGCCACTTGGGACTTTACATGAATCAAGAAAAGTTGAAATCAGCCCCAACCCACACGATAGAGCTCACTGGGGCCCTACTGAACTCCAAAAAGAGCAGAGCTTCTCTACCCCTTTCAGGGTTTCAGTCCATGTGTTCCATCATTTTGGAACTCCAGAGGGCCCCAGTCACCATGGCCAAATGGTGCCTGCAGCTGTTTGGACGCATGGTGGCCTCAACCTCAGTTATCGGAACAGCCAGGTTGAGAATGAGACCATTTCAGCCCTGGGTAGCTTCGGTCTTCCATCGCCAGAAGCACCCCTTGACTGTTTGTCCTGCTCAGGGTCCTAGAAACTCTCAAAATATGGCAAGACCCTCTCTTTGCAAGGGGCGGGATCCCCTTCAAAACCTCAACCCCCACAGTGACTCTGATAACAGATGCTTCGGACACACAATGGGGGAGAACATCACAGAGGGTTTCTCAACCCAGGGAACGTGGACTCCCAAGGACAAGTTACTCCACATAAATGTAAAGTAGATCCGAGCCATTCGTCTGGCGTGCAACATTTTTCTGGACCTGGTGAAAGGGAAAACAGTCCAAATTCTTACGAACAACACAGCAGCCATGCTCTACATGAACAGACAAGGGGGCGTCCACTCGCTAGCTCTCTGCATGGAAGCTGCCAATATGTGGGAACTTGCTCTGATTCATGACTTCACTCCAATAGCAGCCCACCTGCCAGGCATAGAAAACGGTGCGGCAGACTCGCTGAGCAAAACCTTTCAGTCACATCATGAATGCTCGCTGCATTAAGAGGCACTGTCCCACATAGTTGACTGATGGGGCCCAGCACAAATAGACCTGTTTGCTACTCACCAGAACTGCAAGCGTCAACTCTTCTGTTCGCTCAGGGGTCCAGAGAAGGGCTCAGTCTCAGACACCTTCCTAATCTTATGGAAGGGCCAACTGATGTACGTCTCCCCCCCGATGCCTCTGATTTACAGAGTACTTCTGAAATAGAAAGGGATAGAGTGGACGTGATCCTGATAGCTCTGGACTGGCCCACCCAACACTGATTCTCGATTCTGCGGGATTTGTCACTAGATGCCCCGATTCACCTTCCGCTCAGGGAGGACTTACTGATGCAGAACTTGGGCCTTCTAAAGCAATCAAACCTGAGGTTGCTTTACCTAACCACTTGGCAGCTGCATGGTTAAATGACTCGGAGAGACTGCTTTGACAGAGTTAGGGAAATACTGGTGGGTAGCAGAAAGCCCTCTACCAGGGCTACCTACTTGGCTAAGCGGAGACACTTCGCCAGAGGCGTTGCTGGCACTGGGCACCCCGGAGCACGTGCCCCGAACCCCAGCGCTGGTGCCCTGGATCTCCCGCCTAATTGAGCCAGAGATCCAGGGTCCAGCCACCAGCGGCTGTGGCGGCACCGTCCCCGGCCGGGGATCTGGGACCCAGCTGCCCGCGGTGGCCCCATCCGTGGCTGGTGATGTGGGGCCCGGCCTCCTGCGGCTGCTTCCGTCCCCATCCCCAGCCGGGGATCTGGGGCCTAGCCGCGGGCCGCAGCAGGCAATCCGAGGTCCGGCCATGCACGCCAGGGACAGCCCCGTCCCCAGCTGGGGATACAGGACCCCGCCGCCTACGGCCGCTTCCGGTCCCATCCCCGGCTGGGGATGCAGGGCCTAGCTGCCCGCAGCGGCACCTGGCCCCATCCCTGGCCCGAGGGCGGGGCCAGCGGGCTGGGGGTGGGGCCTGAGTCTGTCCCCCAGGTCCCTCCCCCAGCCACTGACGCCTCTGCACTTTGCCCTTTGGGCCAGGAATAAGGGGCTGGTACCAGAGTCAGGCTCCATCCATTTGCTTCTGGACTACCTCTTAACCCTTAAGGACAAAGGACCTACCAATCTCCTTTCTACAGGTCTACCTAGCGGTAATATCAGCCCTTCATAGCAATGTGGAAGGGCTCCTCGTCTTCTCCCAGCCAACCATCACACGGTTCCTGAAGGGTACTGATAGGATATACCCACAACCTAGAGCTCCCACTCCCCAGTGGAATTTAAACCTGGTGCTCCAATGTCTGAGGGAGCCCCACATGAGCCCTTGGACTCTTGCACACTCCTAGTCCTATCATGGAAGGTAGCTTTTCTGGTGGCAATAACTTCAGTGAAGCGGGTCTCAGAGCTAAGGGCCCTCTCCTCAGAACCACCATATACAAGGTTCTTTGCAGACAAGGTGCTGTTACATCTGCACCTCACCTTTCTCCCAAAGGTGGTCTCACTGTTCTACCTGAACCAGGACATTTGTCTATCAGTGTTCCTCCCAGACCCTCAGGTCATGGAGAACCAGTGAAGGTGGCACACACTGGATGTCAGATGAGTGCTTCTAACACACATTGAATGTACACGCTCATTCCGTAAGTCTTCCCAACTCTTTATTGCCATTGCAGAGAGGAAAAGAGGACAACCAGTAACAACGCAGTGCATTTCCAAATGGATAGTGACCTGTACTAAGGACTGCTACAAGAGGTTGGGTACACCCCTACAGGACAGGGTCCGGGGCCACTCAACCAGAGCCCAGGCTTCTTATATGGCCTTCTGGGCCCAGGTCCTGATCCAGGAGAACTGCAGGGTAGCCACGTGGTCATCGGTGCATACTTCCATGACGCACTACGCTATCATCCAACAAGCGAGATAGGATGCTCAGTTGGGCATAGCCGTACTCAGTGTGGGTAAGGTGTAACTCCACCCACCATCCTGGGTATGCCTAGCAGTCACCTGTAACTGAACTATGTGAGTGTGACCCAGGCCTCCTGGGATAACCTTCTGAATGTGCCAACATCAGGGCAAGCTGCAAAACCAGGGGCCAAACCCCCAAAGCACTGATGGGTGGTTCTTAAACCAGTCAGTAACAAAACATGCTTCTGATTCCCCACTCTGGTCATCACCAAGCATAACAAAACAGAAACAACCCCCTTACTGCACATCAGTTATTATGGGCCCCTCTAACCACTGGGTCTCTTTAAGAAATAGGTTCTCCTGACCCCAAAGGGTCAGCCACATCACCCAGAACAATACAGGCTTGGATCTTACCCAAAATACCACACTGCCAGCCAATCCTTTAGTACCTACAACTAAAGGTTTAATATAAAAAGAAAAGAAACAAAATGAGAGATGTTATAGGGTCAAAGTAGATCACATATATACAAATTATTTAGAGTCCATAGAAGATTAGTCCTTGTGTCATAGCTTCAGTTGTTAGAAATCCAGTTTTAAGGAAAAGAGACCAAATAGTCCACGTGTAGAGTTGGTTCTAATTCTCCCATGAGTAGGGCTACCAGACAGGGGCGTCGCTGGCGTTGGGCACCCAGGGGCACGTGCCCCGGGTCCCAACATCAGTGTCCCGGATCCCTGGCCGGCTGCAGCCACGGCGGCTCCGTCCCCGGCCAGGGATCCGGGCCCCAGCTGGCCGCTTGGCAGGCCCCACACCTGGCCACAGATAGGGCTGGGGGGGCTGTCCCCCACCAGGGATCTGGGGCTGGATGCCGGTGGCCACAGCGGCCCCATCCCCAGCTGGGGATCAGGGACCTGGCTGCTCGCGGCCGCGGGCACAGGCCCAGCCTCCAGCAGCCGCTTCTGGCCGGTCCCCGCCACGGCCTAGCCGTCTGCGGGGGCGCAGCCCCCCCAGCCCTATCCCTGGCCAGGGGCGGGTCCTTCTGGCTGGAGGTGGGGCCTGCCTGCTGGGGGCGGGGGCTGGGCCTGTGCCCCAGGTCCCTCCCCCCCCCCCAGCACCACCTCTGCTACCAGATATCAAAGCCTGGAAAGGAGGACAGGGAAGTACGACAAAGAGGACATTGGAGGACATATGGAGAAAATGTAGTATTAATGTAATATCATGCACTGCAGCATGTAGACACCTGAAATTAAATGTATGTGAGCAGCCCGTCTTGAAGGACGGTTACATCAGTAACACACTGTTGCATTTGGCTGCACAAAGCAGGATGTGGTTATTGCAGCCAGGGAAGGAGTTAATAAGACAGTCGCTTCCTGTTGTTAAAATGAAAACAAGGCTCTGCAAGACTGGAACACATAGGCCATCACATCAGGCTGCTGCTGCAGACCTCTGGAACATTCACTCTTGCATGGCTAGTAGATGGAGATCATCACCTGACGCTGCTGCTTCCTCAAACATCAGTAGGTGGAGCAGGGTGGTGCTTTGCACCTTTCTGGTTTGAACCCCCCTCAACCCTATTTCCCTGTCACATGGTCACTTGCACAAACACGTTCAGCAGAGACACAGCTGTGCTCACACTTGCCCAGGCATCTGCACTTCACGAATGCCTAGCTGAGATCAGTGCAGCATAGACACAATGAGAAAAGGTCCCCACCCTGGCCCACTTGCAATCTAAAGAGACCAGTGTTGGCAGGGGAATCAGGCACAGGGAAAGACCCAAGCTCACACTGCAGTGCAGGGGCAGAGTCAGGACTAGACACCAAGACTCATGACTTCTACTTTGCAGTGGCTGTAGCCCAAAGTCACTATACAGTGCTACCACCTAGTACTTTGTACCCATAGAGCTCAGAGCACTTTACAAAGGAGGATCGATAGCATTATCGCCCTTTTGCAGAGGAGGAAACTGAGGCACAGAGATGGAAACTTGTCCAAGGTAATCCGGTAGCAGAATATAGCTGAGGTCCTTTGGAGTCTCAGTCAAGTGCTCATGCCTCCAGGCCACATAGCTCACTGTCAGAAGCCATCTCTTCACTGATGGTAAAAGGTTGATCTTTCCAGGTAGCCTTAGCAGTCAGTTAAGACATGCTAAGTTGATACAGAAATCAACTCAGTAAAAGGCCCCCCTCAAGTGCATAGTGCAGTGACAATGCGGCGCTGGAGGGAAGTTAGGAAGTTGACAGGAGTTACACCAGCTACTCTGTGTAGCTTAGTTCCAAAGGAGTAGCTGTGTTAGTCTAGTTCTGCAAAACAAACAAGGAGTCCTGGGGCACTAAGGGTATGTCTACACTTGCAAGTTAGTTTGAATTAAGGCTTAATTCGAACTAACTTAGTACCTGTCTACACTAGGCTTTCATTAGTTCAAACTAAGGAACTCCTGAATTTGAATTAATGAAAGCTTAGTTTGAACTAGTGAGACCTGTTGTTTAGTTCTAACTGAGCTCGTAGTTCGATTGTTAGTTCAAACTAAGGACAATATAGACCAGGATTAACCCTTAGTTCGAATTTAATAAGCTCGAACTAAGGGCAGTTAGTTTGAATTAACAAAGTGGACTAATTTGAACTAATAAGTTTGAGCAAACTAACATTTCCCACTGTAGACATAGCTTTAAAGACTAATGAATTTATCTATCGCATGAGCTTTCGTGGAAAAAAATCCTACTTCCTCGGTGCATCTAACGAGGTGGAATTTTCTCCATGAAAGCTCATGCGATAAATAAATTTGTTGGTCTTTAAGTGCCACAGGACTTCTTGCTTGTTCTGAATAGCTTGCGCAACTCCTAGCAACAGCCATCAAATTTTCCCAGCTGTATAGACTAGGTCAGAGGCACTGAGAGATGCACCCACCCCCCCAACACACAGACACTCCCAGAGCCCTTCCGCATTCTCTCATATCCACATTAAGGGGCTGTCAGTTGTGTCTACTACCCCTTATATCTAGGGCTGTCCTTAGGAGTGAGCAGGATCCCAGGCTAATCGGCCTCTGCAGGCCCCCCCCCCACCACCACCCTTGGTGCTCGGAGGCCAGGGCCAGTGTGATGGAGACCCCAGACAAGCCTCTTGGATCCCCTCTGTCCACAGCCAGTCAGGTCTCTGCTACAGTGGAGTCTCCTCCCATCCAGCACCTTGGGTCTCCCCGCTCCGTGCAGCCAGCCCCCAACTCCAGGCTCAGAGGGTCCGATCCTTGCTCTGTCCGGTCTCCCTTGGAGGGGTTTCCCTCCAGGAGGGTCCCAGCCATCCCAATCAGCAGCGACTCTCAGCCAGTGTGGCAATCAGAGGGTTTACTAGCAAACCAGTTCATACAGCAGCAAGGACAGTTGGTATCAGCATCCTCTGAACAACCACAAGTGAAACCCCCCAGGGGATTAGGGCTACAACCCATGGCAGGGTCCTGTCTCTTGGACCCCCATTTCCCTACTAGCTGCTCCTTTCCCCGGTCCTTTGTTCCCCTGCTTGCTCTGCCCACCTCTCCACCCCCTGGCCCAACCAGCTGAATTCAGTGTGACCAGCGGGGGGGTCCCAGATACAGGCTCCCTAAACACTACCTCCTTACCCCCTAGTGGCTCTATCTCATATCACCCCCCTGTGTTCCATCACCCGAATAGAAAAGAAAGAGGGTCAACACCCGTGTCTTCCCTTATTAACCTAGCAGAGGGTTCCCACTTCTCCACAGCCAGCCAGCCCAGGGGTCAGGCTCCACTCTCCTGCCCTGCCTCTGGGCTGGCACTCCCCACCCCCAAAGCAGAACAGCTAGGCCAGGGGAGGGGTGGGAGAGCAGAATCCGACTCCTGGGCCACCCCGCTCTGCCCCTGGGCCGGCTGCTCCCCATCCTGGGGGTGGGGTGAGCCAGCCAAAAGCAGGGGCCAGGTTCTATAGCAGGACAGCACAAAGCCCACAAAACCACAGGGCCAAGGGCAATCACCTCTCTTACCCACCCACCAGGCTGGCCCTGCTTATATCTTCCCTGCAAGGAGCACCTTCACAGCACACTGATTGGCTCAGAGTTGGCTGACCTTCCCATTATAAATCTCACTTTGCAGCAGGCCCATGATCACCGTCACATTTCTCAGAGTGAAACACAGAATAGCCTAGCTGTCACCCCCTACCAAATCTTGTATTACAGCAGATACAAAACTTCTTCTTTCATATATGTGTGGCAGGATCATCACAGACTTTTGTTGGACCAAGATATCTTCTCAGTACCTCTGTGACCCACCCTCAAATTGACGGTGAATGAAACAAACTGCAAGCCAGTGAGCAATCAGTTGCTCTGAAACCCAAGTGCTTTTGTTCCTTGGAGTCATGCCATGAGGCCCAGTCAAATTACAAAGCCGGCACCATTGGTTCTGTTGCATGCGCAGTAAGAGGCGCTTTTTGCTCCCATTCTGTGAGTTCCCCATCTTCAAGTGTCTGACTAAGTGGGATTTTCTTCCACGAAAGCTCATGTAACAAACCAATTTGTTAGTCTTTTAAAGTGCCACAGGACTGCTTGCTTGTTTCAGATCCAGTGTCTAAGGCAGGTTAGTTCAAAGTTAACAGTTGGGGAAGGAGGCACTCCTGGGGGTTATCAGCTATCATCTTGCTTCTAACACCCACCTCGTTGCACATGGCACTTGCTTCACTGTGGTGCCTTTGGAGGGGCTCCTGCTGCCTGGTGAACAGCAACATTCTAGTGGATAAATGCCACCAGATGCATTGGCAAAGCAGCCCCCACAAGAAACCTACAATAATGTGCGGGCCAGTGGGAATCAATAAAAATCTTGCAGTCCTGTGGCAGTGACCTTTGCCATGGCATCTGCAGCTATTCCTAGAATAGGGGACAGCGCAAATGCCAAAACACAATTGCTTTAATGGCAGGAAACAGTTAATGCAGAGATTTGAATGGTGCCTGCTGCCTACAGCATTTGTCACCTCCCACTAGTAAAAATCCTGGCTGTAAGGAAAATCCTGGCCTTTCAGTGGGGCTAGACTCTCACTTGCAGTGTTCTCCACATACTAACTACAGCAGGACACAAGGAGCACAAGGAGAGAGTGGCAAAGCTGCAGAGATAATGGGTTATTATCTGGGTTACTATCGGCAAGCATTCGGAAAGCTCCGCTCTTAATGCCAGGGAAGTGGGACACAAGTGGTGTGATATGAAGTTTCTCCCAAGACAAACTTCCCCTGGTTTGTGGGATTGCCACAAATGCCTAATAAGCCAGATTCCCCAGCCTTACAGAGCTTGGGGGTCCATCCCAAACTGAATCATTCCTGATAAAACAGATTCAAATGGGTGTGGCTTGGAACACTGCAGAGGGATACTGGCTTCATAAAGCCTCAAACCAGGGATAAATTAAATGCAGGATTCATGTTTCCTCTGATATTTGGACAAGTGAGACTGTTCTAGTTTGGACCTGATTCGTTTCAAGTGATGGATGTATACTGTGTTAGTACTTAGGAAACCCAGTCGTGGACCAGGACCCATTGTGCCAGGTGCTGTACAGAACAAAAAGACAGTTCCTGACTCACATACAATTAAAGGCTCTTGACCGCATGGTATTTCTGGGTGGTTTGTAATGGCACCTGCTTTTTTCTTAAGTCAAGCTATGTGAAGCTAAGATTTTGCAAAAGAGTTTCCTCTGAACTTTTGGGCTTTCCCACACACCGAGAAACTGGGGGCTTGTGACCCAAACAACATAGCTCATCTTTACACCTCTGAAGAGCCCCTCTACTTTTGGGAAATTGGATTCTACAGGCAAGAACAGCCTTGTGATTAAAGCACAAGACTAGCATCCCAAAGAGCTGTATCTAGTGCTTGCACAAACCTCCTTGGCCCAGTCACATCCTCCATCTATACCAACAGCAGCTTGGCTCCCAAAGGAGCACTGGTAAGCTTTACGTCCTGGGAAAGCTCTGAAAGATGCACAATAGAAAGTGCTGTTCCCTGCAGAGAGTTAGTGTTTGTGGGCATTAGCATCTGAGGGAGTGGAGTAGGGATGGGAGTGTGGGGAGCAGTTGATAAGAGACGCAAGTCTTTCAAAACACACTGTGGAACAGGAGCCCCTGGGCTCAGAGAGAGACCTAAACCCCATTGGGGTGCTGAATTAGGACTTGGGTGACTTGAATTGTATTTGCAGGCCTAGCACAGGCTTCCTGGGTGATGCGGAGAAAATTACTTCATCTCTTTGGGTGTCAGCCCTTCCTGTCCTGTAAAATGGGGACCCCTAAGTTATTTCTCCCACCCAACGTCTATCTTCTCAAGAGTGTAAGTTCTCTGGAGCAGGAATGCTTTCTGACTTGGTGCTATTGAGTGCCTAGCAGTAGCGTGGGCATGACTGTGATACAAATGAAAAGAAATACATCATTAAAAAGATGTGCCTCCCCACCTCCTCCCCAACAATTTAACATGAGAAGTCAGAGACAAGCTCATCTTCCAAGAAACTAAAGCGCAGGCATCCAAAAGACACAAATCAAAGCCAAGCTGGGCTTGTGACATTAAGGTTCTGAGACAAAATGTCATTTAAAGGCAGCTTGCAGTGGGTTATATATCTCTCTGCTTCCCCTGCTGAGGCCTGGGCCTGGTTTGGGGGTTAGTGTTCCATCTGGTGCCTGCTGGAAGGGCTCCCAATAGACTGTCTTTGCTTAGACATAATTAGATGCTTATGGATAGAAGACACAAGGAGAGCTAAAGGACTAGTATCTCTTGGACAGCAGCAAAAGCAAGGCACAGAAAGAAGGCACAACCCAGGTTAGAGGCTGAGAGAGCCCTGTTGCTGCAGCCCAGCTCCTTTTACACTTACACATTCATAGATATGCACCCCCCTCACCCTGCCAGCACACAACCTCATATGAATGGAGGCGCACTCACTGCAGCTGTGCAGAGGAGTGAAATTCCATCTCAGGAAGGATTTTGTGATTTTTATGTTTGTCTTCGTTCCAGTTTGGAACGCTACCCAAGCTTCTCAAAGACAATTCCAGAAAGCGAAAACAGTTTTGGGCTGGCCAAATCATATTGTTCTGACAAACTGGAAATGTCAATTTCACGTTTTGAAATCTATTACACTCCTAGGGAAGAAAAAAAAATTCAATATGAAAGAAAATGGAAATTTTCACATTTCAGCATTAGCTAAACTCTTTCCCCCTACTCCCTATTTCGTCTCAAAAACAAAATCCCAGCAAAAACAAAGGAGTTTCCCCAAAGCATTTAGGCTTCACCAGAACTGCATTCTCCCATGGAAAATCAATCACTGTTCTCCTGACTGGTTCTTGTACACACTCTGTAACACAGTGGCTTGCACATTAGGGGTTGGAGGACTGGGACTAGTCAACCCTGCTCAGAGAATGAACCACCCCCTAAGAGAGATCAGGGTTGTCACCCTATAAAGAGTAGCAGGAGTCTGCAATGAAGGGGGGAGTTTAGGGACTGATGGAGAGAGGGCAGGGTTAGGTTTGTCACAGTCTGCTGCAGGGAAGAGCCTAAGGCCATGGGAGCTGCGCCAAAAAAAAGAGCTGCAGCAAGCAGGGATCTCCTGCTACAGACCCTGAATGGGAGAAGGATTTGGGCCTGGAAGTTAGAACTGGAAGGCTGGAGTACTGGGCCCACTCCTCCTAGAGAGACTGGACCAGACAAGGAAATGGGTTTGGGTGCCTGGAAGCTCCAGCCAGGTAGAGCTTGAGGCCTGGTCTGCACTGGAAAATCAAGTCAGTATAACTAGTCGCTTGATGCTCAGCAATGTGAAAAACACATTCAAACCATGTGGTTAAGTCGACCTGAATTCCTAGGTAGAGAGCCCTAGCTCAAAGTGGTGAATCCCTCCCATTGGAGCATGTGGTGTCCACACCAAAGAGCACTGGGGTTGCAGGGCGTGCTACTGTGGCGTTGAGCATAGACAAGCTGTCCCAGGCTAACTGAGGACCTCGCTGTGAGAAGGGCTGGCTGGGGACTCCCTCCCAACATGGAGAAAAGGAATGAACTGGCCTTGGGACGTGGAGTGGCCTTGAAGAGTGAGAAAGTCGTAGCAAACACCGCACAAGAGTGACCTGTGTAGACAGACAAAGCTGTTCAAACAGCCAACACCCCTCCCACTGCACACCCCCCCCAAACGCCTATCCAAGAATAGCCTCCATCCCTCTGCCTCTCTGCCCTAACCAGGGTTGATGGGAGCAGGATACCCCAAGGCCCAGGCCTCCCAGACTGTCCCCCCATCCCGGCGCCTGCCCGTGGTGTCTGGAAGAACCACTGCACCAGTTTCCATCCCTTCTCTGCACAGAGGAAATCACTGTATATTCCTAGATCCCTCCTCCCGCAGGCTCCAATCCCTCACCACATATGGAGCCGCTGCAAGGTCATAAAGACTGTTAATTACCAACAGATGCCCTGGGAAATCTCTGAGCAAAGCCGCCTCTCGCAGCAGATTTCTTTTCCATTGAGCCCTGCAGTGAGGGGACCAGGCTTGTGTGGAGGCCCAGGGCCAGCCAACTGCAGCCCAACCGTGGCCTCCATCCCCACCCCAGGACCCTGTGCTGTTCCTCTCACCCAGTGCTCAATGGTTTGTAAGCAGGAGCAGGTTCAAGGGTTCAGGAGTAGCAGATGAGGAGGAACGTTGCCAAGTCCCAAGTGAATAGTGACTAGACATGGGGGAGAAATGGCTCAGCACTGCCTGGAAGGGAAGGGAAGGGAAGGGAAGGGAAGGGGCAGCAAGGGGCTTCCACAAGTTCTCAGCTGCCTCTGGAGTCCCCTGGCCACAAACAATTAAGGGGTTGCCAGCCACCCTACTGCTCTCATCTGCCAGTGACAGCAGGGAAGGGTCAATGGACTGATGGCTGGGAACGCCCCCCTCCCCAGGCCCCTGTGTGTCAGAGAAGAAGGCAATGCTGGGGGAAGGGGGGCAATTGGCAACCCAAATGGGGGCTGCAGCACTGGCAGGGAGCAAGGGGGAAATAAGGACAGTCAGCTAGAGCAGTGGTATTCAAACTTTTTTCCTTGGGACCCAGTTGAAAAAAATCATTTATGCCCTCGACCCAACAATTACATTTTTGAGCAGTGCATTCCAGTCTTTTGGCAGCAGAAGAAGGGGTGCCGTGACCTAGTACCTGAGAGTCTGCAACCCAGAACCGGGTCCTGACCCTAAGTTTGAAAACCACTGAGCTAGCAAGATGCCAAGCCACACCCATCAGAAGGCTGTGCAGAGGAGACAGCAGGACCATGCAGTGGTTATTATTAGAAGAATTAGCAACCGGCTCAAACAAGCCAGAAAAGCCAGCGATTCAGACCAAGCTGCTTCTTGCTGGCCTGGGGAGGGATCAGCTGCAAGCTGAGCCTGGTATGGTCCCTCCATTGGAGGGTCTGACCTGTCAGACTAGGGCTGCTCTCATCTGCAGCAGAGCTCCAGCCAGCTCCCTGAGCAGGGCAGTGTGCGACTAAGGACAGGGCCCTGCTGCTTTGCAATAGCTGCAACTGACCTCCACACCCCACTTTGCAACACATGCACCAGCATGCATACCCTCCACTGACAACTCCCAAGAGCTCTCCACCCCCACACCTCCCTCTGGTCCCCAGTGTGCTTCCCCCAGCACTTACACCTCTGACCCCCACCTAGCACACCACTCCCAGTGATCTTCCTGCAAAGACCCCTCCCCGCCAAACACCATCCACAATGACCCTCTCAGCTGCCCTCCATATCAGACATTTCTCCTTTCCCTCACATGCTTCCCCACCCAAAGCCAGCCCTAGTCTGCTCCTGGGCCATCAGCATGTAGGACCCCACCTGGGCTTCGTTCAGCGTAACCTAGTTATCTCTCTGTTGAGCCCAGAGAGCAGGGTTCAACTGGAGCTTTCCAGCCCCTGGGAACATAAGCTGTCATATGCCCTATGCTGACCCAGGTCATCCAAAGCCTGTGGTCCCAGCAATGGCAAGGAACAGATCTGGGAGACTCATCCAGCTGTCCTGTCTGGTGATCCACACCTCAGCCTGGTATAGCCAGAGGGAAACCTTTCCAGCCCCATACTGGCCAGCAGTTTGACTCTGTGTACATGAGCAAGACCCAGCAGCACCCAAGCTGGCAGAGTTCTTGAGCCAGTGCCGGACTCATGATTGGCATAAAGCAGCACTGCTCAAGTGATCAAGCTGGACGTAGGCCAGCATTGCTGAGATCCCATCCAGAGAGGGTCTCTGTTCCCTGAAGGCAGCTGGCCATTGGATACCTGCATCAGAAAGGACTCTATTCTCTTGCCGCTCCTTGGCTTGACGTTCACAAGCTAGTTCCTTACACTTGCCATGATTTGTGGCAGGGCCACTAAATCAGTTGCTGGCATTGACCCAGTCCCACACGTCGTCAAGCTTCTCCCCCGCAACTTGGAAAAGCATTCTTTTTTCCTTAGTGGTGTCT
Source organism: Podocnemis expansa (assembly GCA_007922195.1). NCBI lineage: Eukaryota > Metazoa > Chordata > Testudines > Podocnemididae > Podocnemis > Podocnemis expansa. The sequence goes on along the minus strand of ML681963.1, from coordinate 51,815,804 downwards.
CTGTGGTTTCCTGCAGTCTGGGTGAAGTGCCAAGCAGAAAGGACAGATTCCACATCCCTCCTCTACCCCCTCTGGCTCCTTGTTGCTCCCCTCCCTGCCCTGCAGCACAAGAAACAAAGCCTGGGGTTCGTCGGACCCGGACAAAGCCCACTGTGCTGCAGTGTGACAGCTCTGCTGTGTGGCACTTGCAGCCCCACAGCCAGGGGGTGCGAGGGCAGCCTAACCACGTCTCTGTAAGATAGGAAATTGACTTAGCTCTGGGACCAGCAATACAGGCAGCAGCTGGCAGGGGGGAAGGCAGTAGGGGAGTCAAGCCACAGGCTGGGGAGGAAGTTGGGCACATGGGGCATGCTGAGTTTCATCTAGGCCCCATTCTGCAGGGTTGGCATCCTATCAGGGCTGGTGCCCTTAAAGCTGGCTCATGCTCCATGTAGCCAGGACAGCGAAATTAGCATAAATGACCAAGCAAAGGCTCCCTGAGCCTGACTCAGCACAGGGAAGGTTGCGGAGGGGAGCGCTCTGTCTATTAGCCAGGGAAGGAAGCAGCCCTGACATTAACCATACTGGACACATGGAAGCACGTGGCCCCAGCCTGCTCACCCTGCCTTCCCCTGGTGCCTTCAGAGGGCAGCTCTTCTACGAGTACCCCACGGGAGTGGAGAGGTGGCAGTAACAAGCTGCTGGGCCTCAGACTTAGTTTGAACCATTGGCTTCTCCCTTCTCAGCTTTTGTCTGTAACAAACTGGCTGCACTGACCACAGGAAGCAATCCAATCAGCCTGCTGGTGTGTCACAGGCACTGTACTGCTGACAGAGCCTCTTCTATGGTTCAGGCAGCCAGGAGGGGCCTGTGCATTTGGAGCAGGAGGCTCGGAGCTGACTGGGGTGACCATGGGGAGCAGCACAGTGGTGGCATAAGGACAAAAGTCACCATGGCTGGGTTACATAGCTCCTTGTGAGAACCCCTTCAGTTCAGTCTGGCGATATCTGTGTACCAGGGTCACTGTCTTCAAAGTGCCCCACTGTGGTCATGTAACACCCCAGCTGCCTCAGTTTCTCCTTCTCAGTGGTTTACATGAAGTTCCCCAGGCCACAGCATTTCTAAGGTGCTCTCGCTGCTGAGTGTGCTAAGTCAGTCTTCCATCCAGTTTCCAGTTGCCCCTTAGGCCCATATGCTTCCCTCTTTGCTGAAGGGATTCCACTTCTCTCCTTCTGCGGCTTATTTTTCTTCTGGTCTTCTGAGCCACACACACACACACACTAGGTGTTACAACACTTGCGTCCTGCCTGGTTATTGGCTAAATGTGGCCACCAGAGCCCATGGGAGAACAGAGAACTCAGGAAACAGGATCTTCTGCGAAGTCTCCTCTCACCACCACCCAGCACTCTGCGTCTCCAACTTCCCATTAAAAAAAGGAGCCTGCCCTTCCTATCTTCGCAACTTCACACCAGTCAGGTGGGAAAATCCAAGCCCAGCAAGTGGCACTGACCAGCAGAGGGCACCTTACATGTGCACAGTTAGAGGGTTAGAATCCATCTGAGCTGCCCACCTGGCAAAGCGAACTGAAGGGCTCCCCAGACTAGTCAAGAGCCATTGGGGGGTTGTTAGAAGCCAGAGAAAAGAGACAGAAGGGATCTCTTCCCCCCACTGCTCCTGGCAATCCAGAGCATCCACACAGCCAGCATGAATGGGGACTGGAGGAAGTGGCACATGGTCACAGAACAGATGTGCAGAAACCATCCAGACTGAGCAACAGGGACGGGTGGTGACACACAAAGCAGAAAGGGGGTGACATGCTGCTCTCAGGACGCCCTCTCCTTCCTTTCTTTCCCATTGTCTTTTTCTTTTCAGCTGGGCCTCTGGGATTCCTCTGCATTGGTGCTGAAGCAGACAACCAGTTGGCTCTGGATGGGTACTGGCCCAGCACAGGAGCAGAGGAAAGGCAGAGCTGAGCATGTGTCTGAAACTAGTGGAACAGGGGCACAGGGGATGGGTGCCAGTGACACCCCCCTGAGACTACTGAGAAACCCCAGGAAAAGGGGCAGCAAGAGGCTTATTTTATTCTGGGTATGTGACTTGGACAAAGAAATCAGGACTAGAGTCCTGGTGCCTGCTGGCCAGACTGGCTGGGGTGGAGACACAGTCATCCTGACCCGGCCCCATTCAACCTCCTCCACTCAGACCTCAAAGGTGACAGAGTCGTGATATCAGAGGAGCCCTTGGTGCTCTCCGTGGACAAATGCAGGCAGTGATCTTCTCCCAGACAATCTCCTCCCAGTCTGGGTTTCCTCATCTCCACTTTATGCAGGGAACAGGGGAGCCCATGAGGTTGAGCAAGTTTCACGTGGTGCCAGTGTTGAGCTCTCACACTCCAACCGCCTTTCAGCTGGAAAGAAGAGTAAGTACGCCTCCCCATCACCACTGCTGTCTTTCTCACAGGAGGATCCCATTATGATGACTGACGCCTCCGGTCCAGCCATTTATCTTCGCCAAGTGATTGCATGAGTTGCTCTAAACCCAAACCAGATGATGCTGGGAACGGCTGAGTTTGGTAATGAATGGTTGGCTCTTAAAGGGACAGCGGAGCAAGAGATGGTTCACGAGGACTCCAGCCCAGCTGCATTTCTCTCCATGAGGCCCCAGCCTCTGCCTCCATGCTCGGTTGGACTGCAAGGCCCTGTTCCTTTGAATCCATCTCCTGCCCCCATGCAAGGAGATCACATTTACTGGTTCTGCCCAGCTTCTTGGCTCAGATATGCCCAGTCCCACTGGATCAGAGCTGTGTGGACATGGCACGCTAGTCACTGAGCATCCATTCACACTGATGCTGGGGATGTTGAATCCTCCATGAATCATTCGGGGGGGGGTGCCAACTGAAGTCCGTGGTTTGGGGCTAGAACCAGGCAGGCAAATGAGGAGTCAGAAGAAAGCCATGCTGCTCACTGGGCCTGGAAAGGGATGAGCCTGTGGGAGCCGAGGGGAGGAACCCCAGTATAAGCCCCCTGCCCAGCTCTCAGCCTGGTACTGCGGGTGCAGGAACGCAGCCCAGATCTGGTAAGCCAGGGACCTCAACACTGGCCTGAAGCCCTGGCTCTGGGAATGGCTCCAGCTGCCAAAACTGAGTTCATTATGCACCAGGGGGGAGTAGGACCTGGGACTGGGGTGGGTGTTCCCACCCCAAGTGCTGGGGAGCCACAAGGGAGGCCGTGTCCGCTAGGAGAGAAGCACCTTAAAGGAAGATATGACAAACTGTACTTTGATCAGGAAAGCCAGGAACCTTCTATTCTGTTTCAGCCCCTGAGCAGTGCCCAGCAGGAAGGGTAGGTGCTGTCTACCAGAGGATGTGCAACACCAATGGCCTGTGCACATGACGGGATCATTAAGGATGCCCTGGCACTTTTCATGGGGACTCTTCCTTTGCTTCCCAGCCTGTTGTGTCAGTCCCTCTGGGCCCACTTTGATAAAGAGGTGGACTTGGATGATCCAGACCCTGACTGAGTAGCAGGTTGTTATCATTTCCAGGACTGGCCACTAGAGGGAGATACAATCTCATCTGCTAAGCCAATGCATTGCCTGTAGTCCACTTGCAGGTGCTATCCCCAGCAGGCTGACCTGGCTGTGCAGCAGATCTCCTCCCAGTCCCAGCCCTGCCTAGGGAAAGCCATTAGCAGGGGGAGGACAAGGGGGGTCATGTCGCTCTTGCAAACGGCAATGTCTTTTGAGAGGAGAGAACAAGGCAACTGTCCGCAAGTGACAGCTGGAACATGAAGCCCTGGAGGCCTGCTTGGAGCTTCACTGCCCGTGATAAGGTCCAAATACCTCACTAATAAGACTGTCTTAATCAAAGCTAGCCCAGGCCCACCATGGTCCTAGCCCAACACACCAGGAGTGCAAACTCCCATGTCAACCAAAAGAGCCTGGCTTGCGCATAGGAGAGCTGCCTGGTGGGAGAGGAGCTGGGGAACAACAAAGCCAGGAGGTTTGGGGTCCATTCCTCGCTCTGCTGGACAACTGCTATGGGCCTCAGTTTCCCCAGCTATAGGGCAGAGATATAAATCCTTGCTGGCCTCAGGCAGAGGGCTGGGGCTCTTCATCATTTAGAGTCCAATCTCCTGAGCTCCTCCGAGGGCAGTGCAGTCTTTGTTCTCCAGTGAGGGTGAGACGATGCCTGTGGTCTACACCAGTGTCCTGGGGAGAGAAATGTCTCATGAGCCAGCCATTTGGAGGACAAGAGGCAGCTTGGAAGCAAGATCTCCTCCATCCCCAGCAAGAGAGGCAAGGGGAAGGAGCCCGCCCATTCACACCTGCATGCACCCATGATCATCACAGGCCCATTCGCAGGGACAGGAAGCTGCAAGCACTAGCAAAGTGGGAGCATATTCGACCTTCCCAAAGGTCTGAATCCTCTGAGTCCTGGCAGCAGCCTCCCTGGGTCGTCAGCCAGAGCCACGGTCAGGGATGTCCCTGGCCCTGCCAGCCAGAAGGCATGAGAGGTAGCAGGCTAACAAGCCTCCCTCATTTTGTGCAGCCAGCTCTTGCAGCACCATCTAGTGGAGAGCTATAACCCAGTTGAGCAGACTGCCAGCAAAGGCAGGGCACAGCAGAGGCTGAGCACAGTGCTGGCTGCCAGTGGCTGCAGGCGCAACTGTGTCCGGTGGTGTGATGGCTGCTAGCCCCAAGGCTGAGTTTGCCCCATGTCTCACTACCCAGTAACCCCAGCGAGATCAGCAAGAGGATGGGCTGTGTCCACCTAGCTCACTGCAGGAAGGTGGGTCAGAACAACACATGCTGCCATCTGGCCCCCAGGTCAAAGGGCAACTGCAGGGGTCTGCCGTGCATCAAGGAGGTGCCACGTAGCTGCCTGGTCCACAGGGCAGTGGGAAATGTCAGGGTGTCCCAGTGCTTCATTGCATAAGCTGTGTGCTCCCCATCACAGCTGGGCCTCGACAACAGGTAACCCCTCTGGAAGCTGCCCCCTAAAACCAACTTTCTCTTTGCAGGGAGGGAAAGTTTGCTGCAGGGAAAAAAACCACACGAAGGAGGATGAAACAAAGCCCACTGTACAAGCCTGCTTCCATGCCATGAATCAAATGCACTGCCATTAACAGGGATATGCTTATCCATGGAGCAGACAAGCCATATGGCATGGGTCTCAAATTCAAATCACCATGAGGGCTGCATGAGATCTAGTACATTAGCGTGAAGGCTGTACCACTGAAACCTTTTCATATAACAATATTGCAAATATCTGTAACAATAGTGTTGTTGCAGGCTGCAAGAAATAGCTTAGGGGCCATGTGTTTGAGATCCCTGAGGTAGATTGTAAGCACCTTGCTGACACTCAAGAGCAGGGGTCTCAAACTCAAATCACCATGAGGGCCACAAGAGGACTAGTAGAGGGCCGCATGAGGATTAGCATGGTAGCCCAAGAACACACCACTGAAACCTTTCCATACAATGATATTGCACATAGCAGTAACGATCGTGTCACTGTGGGCCACAGACAAGAGATTTAGAGGCCAGATGCAGCTCATGGGCCACATGTTTGAGACCTCTGCCATATGGGCACAGGCCAGGGACATCCAGCCTCCTTGGCATGGCTAGAGGACAGGATATGGCAGAGAAGCAAACCACTGGACTATAGGAGTGCCCCAGTTGCCCCTTCTCATCTCCTAGGCAAAGGGTACTATGGCAGCTCTTCCAGGCAGCTGAAGAGAGTGATGCCTATTTATACCACTCACAAAAGAGCCTCAGCTCTCTTGCCTTCGGGCTGAGTCCCTCCCCAGGATGCTGTGCCAGAATGGAAAGTGTTAAGGGCGAATGGCAAGAGCAAGCTGGGATCCTCACACACTCTGCCAGTCACACCCATCGTCATATCATCATCCTATGGCTGCACTAAACTCTGCATTGAGAAACAGCATGAGGCTTCCTAAGCTGGTATCAGGGAGGGCCAATGCCCACCATGCCAGGCCACTGCAGTGCCTCCCCTCGCACCAAATGGCCACACCTGGGGCCAGGCAGGGGGCTGAGAGTTTGCTGGGCAAGCTTAGCCCTCTTTTCCTTAACGCAACCTACCCCCAAACAGATGAAGGTTTTCATCCATGTGGGTGCTCAGAGCCAAGCATCTGCAAACTCACAGAAGCCAGGGTTTAGGGCTGGCAGTGCTGAGTGAGTGCTCAGTCAGCAGGCGCATCCACCACAATGTAATCCAGGCCAGGATCAAGGGGGGCAACTCACACATCACAGAGACAGGGAGAACCACATGATCCATATGCCCAGCAGCCTCCACAGAGAGACTCCTGTGTGTTCATCACAGCCAGGTCCCATATCCTGGGGCCATGTTACCCGTTTGGATGACCAATGGCCTTGACAATCAGCCTCTGCCCAAAGGGAATCTCCTCTCATCAGGCAGCGATCACACTGACTCCTGAGTCAATGCTTGTCCCCAGGCTGGCATTTACTTGCTGCCCCCACCCAACCAAACCCTGCTGGATGGCCACAGGCTCCCAGGAAAGAAAAAGTCACTTGCTAGGGAGGTTGCCAGTGCTGGGACCCATTACAGCTGATTGCCTCTTTGTCAAGCAGGGCCACTAGGGGGTGCTAGCTGCTCACTGATGCTAACCGAGGGGGCAGGGAGAAAGAGGGAAGGGGTGGGTGGCATTGGCAAGCCAGGACACACCACTGAAGAGGGAGGAGGGAGAAACAGAGGGAGACAGCGGAGGGGGGGGGGGTTAAAGTAAAAGATGTCCCCAAACTCCAGTGCAGGGTCCCTGCTCTCAGGAGTGGCAGGTTTGAGGCAGAGGGGCTGAATCACACATGCAGGATTGGGGGAGATAAATGGCCTCAATGCACCAGCAAACCCCTGGTCCCAGGAGCAACAGTCCCAGACAGCAAGGCTGCTCCTGTATTGGGAAGGAGGGCCCCAGAGATCCTGCCCCCAGCTTAGCAGGTTGGGGAGGAAGGATGACACAGGCAGACTCTGCCACGGTCCAGGCAGCCCACACGACCCTCCTTGATTCCCACACCACTTCCTTCAGTTGCCTCATACATTTCTGCAGTAAACCATTGGACCCAAGATGGCCTCTTCACTCAAAGTTGCAGTCGCCTAGGTTTTCTGGGCATCGCACCTGTCACCAGCTCAAATCCCTGCTGCTTCTGGGTTGCGCTGCGTGAGCTGGAGGAGCCCCCTGTGGACCCTATCAACACCATGCAGTGAGGCACCAATGCAAAATGGGAGGAAAATTTGCAAAAGCAGGGAGCACCGATTTGCTTGCAGCAGCCCTCCGTGCAGTGGAATGAATCCTAGCCCCATGCATGGGACTCTGAGCAGAGATAAGCCACCTGGAAGGGGGCCGGAGGAAACCTGTTAAGCTCATGAACTAAAACAGAGATTGTGGGGTGTGTGCCTGGTGCCCCACAGGGGTCCCCACCTCTTCAGCACCAGAAACTGTCACTGTCAAAAGTACTTTCACAACTTCAAGCAAAACACATGCACAGACTAATGCAAGTAGTTGGTGTGTAGCCAAGTTTTCAGCAGGTCTTAGGGCTCAGCACCCAACACTCAGCTATCAGCCAAGAGGAGGAGAGGGTGGGGCTGTTTGCACCGGAGCCTGAGCGGCTAGCAGAGAAAGATCCAGAGAACGTGTCACTTACACCAGCACCAGGACCTATGTTCCCTCTAAGCTGTGCGCGTGTGCGTGCACACACAGGTCATGAAACCTGCGCACGCAACAAAATACAGCATGCACAAAAAAAGTCAACAGTGCTAATATTTTTATACTACTTTAAGAAGGTGGATTCAAGTAGCATGTTTCAAATAAGGTTTTGTAATTTATAAAATCACTTCCATCACCATATAAAAATAAAATTTAGATATTATTTGCATCATACACACTTGCTTTGTTGTTGTACTGACAGGTTTGACCACACTCACTGGAGTGCACACAAATTTGGGCACTGATTCTGAAAATTTGCACAAAAGAAATTTTTTGCGCACACAGCCTATTAAAAATTAGAGGGAACATTGACCAGGACCCAGGCATTGCTGCCTGTAATTCATGCCTCTTGTTCATAAAACCCCTGTTAGAATCTGATAAGGCAGGGCACAGCCTACCAGATCACTCAGAAGGGGATTTTTTTAAATTCAGCACCACAGGGGCAATCACACTCACTGGAAACTTTTGGTCCATTCCAATCGTGATCCTGACCTTCCCCTAGCTGGATTTTTAATAGGCTGAGCTCTCATGCCCTCCAGACAAGCTGCTGGCACTCACACCTGGCCATGGTGTCTCTATGCAACTTGGCATGAATTTCACAGCTGCGCATGTCAGGAGAGACCTATGAAGCCACAGCATGTTGTGGGGCACAAGAGCAGCACAGAGACCATGAAGAAGCGTAGCTAAGGTCTTTCTTCAGTGATGGGTTGGCTTTCATGCCCATGCTGCTGATAACAGGACTGTGATTTTGGCAAATATACCATGGCAGGAGCCTACCATCTGATCAAAAGAACCTGCAAGAAAGATGAGCCCACCCCCAGATCACTGGCTGCAGGGAAGAATGTGTCCCCTGGTTGGAAACTGATGAGCTGGAAGACAAGATCCTTACCCTCCTCAAGTGGATGGAAACTGCTCAAGAAAAGGGAAAATTGAAAGGAGGGGGTGGGAGTGGGAAACCAAGGCACCAAATTTTTATTTGCTGGGTCCACCAACCAATACATCTTGGTTCAGCCTGCCCACATACAGCTTGACGTGCCACCTAGAGCAAAGTTAATCCCCAGGGTGAATCCTAAGGAGTGCTGGCTGGCAGGGTACCTGGCACAAAGGAGGTCAGCATGTCTTGCAGCACTTCATCATCTTCAGCGCCTCCTGAAGGCCAGCTGTTAGCAAACAACCAGCTCCAGTGGGGGGTCATAGACTCAGAACTGGAAAGGACCATGTGAGGTCATTGAGTTCAGTCCCCTGCATTCATGGAAGGATGAAGTACCTTCTTAAACCATCCCTGACAGGTATTTTTCTGACCTGCTCTTAAAACTTCCAATGATGGAGATTCTACAACCTCCCTTGGCAACTTATTCCAGTGGTTAATCACCCTGACAGTTAGGAATTTTTTCCAATTGTCCAACACCTAAACCTCCCTTACTGTAATTTAAGCCCATTGCTTAATAGTTGGATGGTTGGATTCCATGGACTCCCCTGGGATGCTGCTGGTAAAACAGGCACCTCCAGGACCTTGGGGCACCAACACATCTGAGTGATGGAGTCATCCTTTCCACTCCAACAACCATGCCTAGGAAGAGCTGTCAGCAGTTGAAGAAGGCTCTATCACATTAGACACATCACCTTTCTTGAGCACATCAAACCGGGAGGGAAGAACACAGCAGCCCTTCACTAAAGCTGACAGGAGCCTAATTAATGAGGAAAGCGCTGACAGCTGAGAAAGCTGATGGAGAAAACCCCAGTGGGGTACTGTTTGCAGAACTCTCAGCCTCACAAATGGAGGGAGAGGCAGTTTCTCATGGCCACGGAGCACTTGTTTGTCAGGCTGGTGGTGCAGCGTTTTGGGGAGGCAGAGGCTCCCCAAGGCAAGCTAGGGTAGATGCATTGGGAACCTGAAGATGCAAGAAGATACCACCTAGCAGCTCTAAGACTAGGCCCAGAGAGGGGAAGCAACTTAGTGGCCCAATCAGGTGGAGAACCTTGGAGCCCTGAGAGGGCCCTTCTGCTTTTGGTTGCAACCACCTGCTAAGCAACACAGCTGGCAGAAGATGAATGGACAAGCTAAGGGCATATCTTCACTTCCATGAGGCTAGACCTCCCAGACAGCCACACAACAATTCCCACCCCATAGCCTGGCTTGTCTGAGCACAGGTACCAATCTAAAGCCCGGCTGGGGCAATAAAAAGTCTCCCCTGATGGTGGGGCCCTGGGATCAGGCCCAGAGTGTTTTGGAGTGCTCTCTAGAAGCAGAGACAGACCACTGGGCTATTTGTGCCATTTTCCCATTGCTCCAGCATCTGGGTCTCAATCAGAAGCATAAAGGGCCTGGAACCCCTCTTTGGGATGGCACCATCCTCCAGCCACTGCATACTGGAGGCTCCTAAGAATAGCCAGTCTAGAAGGCCCTGGCCTGTGGCGGAGCTGAGCAATCCTCAACATTTCCAGCTGTGCATGATAAGCATGAGGTGCCGGCTGGGTGGCTGCTAGGAAGAGAAGTGGCTGCTGCTAGCGCCGGGGAATTTCAGCCGTCCATTCTCATTTGTTGCCGAATAAATCTTCATTCCTTTGTATTTGTAGAACACCAGCCAAGCTAGTGAGAGAAAACCCACTCTAGAACAGTGGAGGAATCCCGGCTGCTTTCCTTTCCTACCTCCCAGGAGCTGCATAAAGCATTTGCATCCCCAGCAAAGCCAGCTGGGGGGGAATCACAGTCTGACAGCTTTGAGAAAAATGAAATATTTCCCAGGGTTTCCCTTATGTTTTGTCTCCTTCCACAAAAGGGTTCTCCCCTGCCCCCATCCCCAGGTGGAAAAAGAAACACAACAGCCTGATGGGATGAAAATGGGGTGGAAACATCTTACACGTGGCTGTGTGGAAACAGCAAAGGGCAGCTGTTGCCCATGGTGACGGCTGCAGTTTTGCACTGGGGTCTCTCCTGGCAGCAGACACTTGCTGAGCAGAGCCAGAGTCTAATACTGCAGTGAGACACCCTAGGGCTCCATCTACCAGGCTGTACCATTGCTGTGCAGATACTCAGGCTGGGCTCTGAAACCCCATGAAGGGGAAGGGCCCCAGCCCAAAGTCCACACTGAAATGGTACAACCCTGCAACCTGACCAGGCTGAGCTGGCTGACATGGGCCAGCCATGGGTGTCTCACTGCAGCATGGACACACACTCAGGGACCAAACTACTTTCCACACAGGCCAAAACCTAAGCCGGGGTCTTCAGCGGTTTTCATTGAGGAGGCAGTGTGGTCCAATGGGGCAAGCACCTGACGCCCGGGTTCTGTCCTTGGCGCTGTCATCACTGACTGGCTGCATGACCTTGGACACGGCACCTTTCCTGCTCCATGCCTCACTTTCCCATCTCCAAGTGAGGGATGGGGATCCTGTCCTGCCTTTGCAAACTGCTTTGAGGTGCATGGGTGAAATCTGCTTCAGCTTAGGTTTTCTTAAAACCAATCACAAGCCCAGTATGGGGTTTTCCTCTAAGGCCCCCAGGGGCTTAGGGAGAGCCATTCAGTTTGGCTCATTTCCCCTACATCAGGGCTGGGAACAACAGCAGCAGGCACAGCTGGGAGATTCCACTGACAAGTTCCCCATTCCCACTATCAGGGTAGGCAGGGCTACCCCTGGCCCTGGGGCAGCAGACATGTTGCCTTGTAGGCAGCCCTCCAACCCCCAGTCACCGACAGCAATGTCACGTCAATCCAGTCTTCCTGCTCAACAAGGACGTCTCCATCTCCGTCATTAGCAGCGCAGATCTGTACCAGAGGGATGAGAGGTGCATGCTGACCTGTCCACATCTCCCACTCATTAGCTCTCTGAGTCCCTCATCTTTGAGCAGCTGCACAGATGGGTTAACCCTTCCATGCCTTGTGTTCTCCTCTGCAAAAGGGAAGGAGGGCACACAAACCCATTGGTGCATCCTCTTCTCACCACCTCCCTTCCCACTGTTCTCCATCCTGCGAACACCATGTCCTGGCCCTGATGTCAGATCACATGCCAGCAGGAGGCAAGCAGCTTGGCTGGGTGGGATCGATGCTATTTAATACGCTGGCAGCAGAAATTAAATATTGACTTGCTTTATGCTGGGCTGGGGTTGAATGCATTGATCTGCCGCGGAGCTCTGCTTCCCTTGCCTGCTGCGTTCACAGTGAACAGAGCGCGGATTTGGGAGGCAGGGAGAAGTGCTGTATTGCTTGGCCTCCAGAAGAAGAAAACACAGTCAGGGCCTAGACCATCCTTGCTGCTTGCATAAATTCTCTAAGCCTACGCGTCTCTGGCCATTCACATCATACATCCCCCAGATCAGACATACCAGCCTGCCCCTTAGTGTCCCATATACATCCAGCACCTCTTGCTGGGTACCCCTAGCTCCTAGCCCACTAATTCTGCTTGCCAGCTCCCCAGCTAAGCCCCATGGTACAAAGCACACAGAAAGGGCAGGGAAGGTTCCCAAGAACTAGCCTTTGGGATCACCTTACAACCATGAACCAGCATGCTGCAGTTGGCCCTCTAACACACGGAGTCAGCATGAGAGCTGGGCAGACACACACATTTCCCATCCTGAAAAATAGTTTGAATTTTTTTCCCCCTCCACATCGGGACAAGACTGGAACCTACCTGAATTTTTCATGAAAAACTAGAGAGAAAAGGGGCCATCCCACACCAGCCTGAAGGATTAGGGTCATTCACCTGGGATGTAGGTGAATGGGATGTCAGACTGACAAGGATTCATCAGGGCAAACATCCTCCTCAGACTGGGCTCACTGAACAGTACAGAGGCTTGGACTCCACTGCAGAGGCACCAAGGTGCTGCCAAAGGGGCCCAAACCAAAACTTTATGAGGGGAGGAGGGGACAAGATTCAAACTGCTTCCAGAAGTGGATCCCAACATGGACTGTTCTGTCCAGAGCCCGGAGCATCACTGTTCCGGGACTGTTACATCCAAACAGCTGGAATCATGTGTCAGGCCTGGCACATTGTGGGAGTCACTTTAAAAAAAAAGCATGAGATGCGAGATTTGTTCTGTCCAGCTGATTCTGGAACCAACAGGGCTGGTGGCATCCCAGATCACATTTTCCAGTATTTCTCTGCAACTCTTAACATCAAGAAACATACTTTAAAAATTCTTCCATCATCCTGTGACTCCAGGAGCTCAGACTTAAAACTACTTAGCCCCATTGTGCTCCAGGCTCATTTCCACTCAAAAGGTAGGTGGGTGGAAGGAGAAAGCATGATCATCACTGACCAAAGACAAGCAGGACCAATGCTGGAGTTGACAGAGCAAACACCAAGTTCTCAGGCTTGGAGTGGAGCGGAGCAGAGCAGTTTTCCTGTCAACCTACTGCTGGGTGGATGAGTGGGTTTGTGGCGGCCGTAACCTTCTGTGGTGCTGAGGCAAGGAACCTCACCCAGCCTCCGGCCCCAGGCGGCTGCAGCCATGGCATGCTCACATGATTGGAAGCAGCAGAGCTGCAAAAAGACAGCTGTTACCCATTGGAAAGGACAAGTGTGGAGGGCCTGGCCTGACACCCTCTTGCCTGCTCTGGTGTGTGGCTGACAAATCTATTACACACTGATCAGCACAGGTCTCACTGGGGAAATTTACCCGTTTGGGGGGAAATTCACAGTGTACAGATTGATTCCCATGGCAACAGCTCAGGCTTGCAGGGGCTGGGGGCTGTTAGGAGAAGATGGCTATTACAGCACATCCCCTCTAAGGAATCCCACTGCCAGAGAGCCAGGCAAGCAAGGTGGCTGGTGAAGCAAGGGGCAGGTTTCAGTTTGTGGCATGTGTCTCTGTCTCCGCCTGCCCCATCTGCTGTCAACAGAGAAAGACTAAGACCATAAAAGGAAGCACTGCTGAAGCCACTTGGAGAGAAAGGGTGGCCCTGGGGAGGGAGGTTCAGGATAATCAGAGGTCAGTACCCAATCCTGCCTCTTGGGTGAGCTGGAGCAAGTCACCCAAGTGGCTCCCCTGGCATGTGTCTATTGCTGGGCATCAGGAAGCCCCGGTGACTGGAACTTTGGGTACTACCCTGGGACAAACGATATCCATCCTGCGGAGGCTACAGGCACAGGGCAGGGGTCTACCGTGGAGCACGCATGGAATGAAGCCAGCGGTAGCTCTGCCTAAGCACAGGAGCCACACATGGTTAAAGGAAACCAACAATCATTAGGGCCACCTTTCTCTTTTCACAGCAGGGACAGACTGTGGCCTTTTCTACCTGTGGTAGGGCCTGGACCTCCTCTTCTCTGCCCAGTGCCATGGAATCTGCCTCCAGCCTCTTCCTTTAACTCCCACCCTCCAAGCCCACAGTGATCCCAGACTGCCTGTTCTCTGCTCCTGTAGAAAGTTCAGAAAGCAACCAGGTTGGTGGCTCCCCTCCAGCCTCCAGTCACAGGCTCAGGCAGCGGAGGGAGTTTGCAATACAGAAGATGAGTCTGGGGATGACTTGCAGAGCACCGGGTGTGTAGCGATAAATGTTGCCATGCTGGCCTCGAGAGAGGCCATGCCAGTGGGGTCCTGGCCGGCAGGTGGAATTCAGAGCCTTTACCCGAGGAACAGGTTAGGGGGTTTCCCCTGCCACGTGGAGATGCTGCTGCACTGTCTGTATGGGGTCCTCAGAGGGTCCTATCCAATCTAGGACCCCCAAGAGCCTGTTGTCCCTCAGCTTTGCAGTTATGACATACAGTAGTAGTTGATCCACGTAAGAGTCTACTGCCACTGCCAGCTAACGGACTTAACCACGTAGCTCCAGCTCTTAGCTCTGTGGGTCCAACACTCAGCCCCTCCACTAGGCTGACCAGGGGCTTTCCCACATTACAGCCACCTCAGAAACCTGCCTCCAGCCTGGCACCAGCCCAACCCCCCTCACACCAGGCATTTCCCAAGTCACAGAGCCCCAGCCCATCGCTGGTGTGTGCCAAGCAAATCAAACAATGTCCGCATCTAGCCTAGGCGCCCCACCACATCTCTGGTCCCAGGCACTGCCTTGCCCCAACAGAGTTTTGCTCTCTAGCAGCTACTCCCTCCCTGGGGAGTTTGAAGTTAATAATGGCTCCTGCTCAGTTATCATTTCCAATTTCATGCCTATTCTTGGAATCCACATACATGCCCCAGGCCCAGTGCCAGTTCCCCTTGCCGAGTGGGACTAATTAACGCTGCTGCTGGCTGGGTCACCAAGCTGCTGGCATGCTTGTTAGAGAGGCAGACAAACACACAGTCTATTGTTAAAATCTGCCCTTGCAGGGCAATGAGGGGACATCATCCCTCCAGTCCCCAAATCCTCCTCTTGCAGGAAGAAAACTGGAGAAGGGATCGATGCAAAGATAACTTTGGGGAAGAGCAGCAGAGAAAACACATGGACGATGCAGAGGAGAAAGCTGGACACTTGGGTTCTGTTCCCAGCACCAAAAGGGGAGTTTTGGCGGGTTGGTGGAGCTGGGCACCTGGGTTCTCTTTTCAACTCACAACAAGGGATATGCAGTGGTTGGAGCAGGGAGCTGGGATTCCTGACACCTGGGGTCCATTCAATGACAGGGGAGTTATCTATCCTCTATGCCCCTCAGTGGAACAAACTCGTAGTCGGACAGAAGGGAGACCACTGACAGACCTTGAGCTGTTTTCATCGCAGGGCAGATGGTAAACAAGCCTCCTGCAGTTGAACAGACACTGGAACAGAATCCAAGAATCCCCACTCCCAGCCCCCTACTCTAACCACTAGACCACATTTCTTCCCAGAATCAAGAGCAAATCCCAGGAGGCCAGAAAGCAGCTGGATGAGTAATCTGTGAGTAATGGGTGACTGGCATAAGCCACAGCACTAGGATTCAGCACCCATTGCAGCCTTGCTAGGCAGAAACGTGATAAGTGCAGAGGAGTGGTCCAGGGGGAAGGGGGACCCCTCCCATGTAAGTGGCAGGGAAATGATAAACCAAACTTTCCATGATGCTTTGCACACACAAAAGAATTTCCTCCCATTTCCTTCAAGGCTGCATTTTTCCCCTTTAACCTTCATCCTGACCCCTCTCCCACTCTACCCGCACATCAGGCGACACTTGACAAAGGACGGTTTTGCCAAAGAAGAACCCAGGAGACATGCACTGGGCTGGGAATAAAGTAATGCTGGGAACCAGGCCCAAGTGAAGTGGAAAGCAGAAAAGAGACAACAGTCTGGGGAAGGAACAGGAATGGAAAGATGCTGAGGCAATTTGGGGGCATAAAGGGCCAGTCTGCGATCCCAACTCTGCTTTTGAGTCATTTCACCACCCTCCGGGGCCCTATTTCAGCAAAAGGCTAATGAATCTCACTCTGTTTAGTCCAACAAAGCCAAGGGTACAAGGCGGTTCCCTCTCTGGGGAGGCTGCTGATAGCAAAGGACTAAATCTCACAAAGCCAAGATCTGCAACTGCAAGAGAAGCTAGATAAACTCCAAGGGGAGAGGTGGTGCACAGTTTTAATGGGCAGGGGTATTGCCACCAGAAGGTCTCAATGAGGAATGTGGCAGATTCTCCCCCACTTGCTGGCTTGAAATCAAGCCGGGGAGTCTCCTGCTAAAAGATGGATGCTAGGAGAGCCATGGTTATAGGTACAAAACAGGGGGCATTCTCTCTGGCCTGTGCTATGACAGAAGTCGCACTCATGTTCCTTTCTGGCCTTCAGCTGTGAATTTGCAGCCCTGCAAAAGAGTTTGAACAGCATGAGAGTGCAAGGAGGAAAGCAGCTCCTGGCTGCCAGCCACCTCTGCCACCCACTGCCAGTTGAACACTTCTAGCTCTCCACCATCCCTACATACAACTGTGCTGTCTAGCCACAGCATCACGATCTGGGCCACCAGTGGCTCCCTCCTTGTGAAGCACCACAGCCTAGAGGCAAATGTCAAAATCCATCCCTCATGGGCTGGGCAGGGATTGGAGCAGTGGAAATGGATCAAGTCCACAACCTCCAGCCCAGCCCATCAGAGGTTTCACACTGCCCACCTACCCCCTCCCCTTCTCTTGCTGCGCAGCTTTTGACGGTGACACACTGAGTGCCAGCTCTTAGAAGCAGCCTGTTTGTCATGGGACAGTACTAAAGGAGATATGACTCCCTTCTATTCCTGGGCACCTCAAGGCTCCGGCTAAGATCAGGTCCCCTGTACTACATGCCATGTGGACAGAACGAGAGGGAGTCCCTGCCATGAAGAACTTCCAGCCAAAGGAGACAAAACAGAGACAGGAGGGAAAACAGAGGCACAGAAAGAGGAAGTCACACAAGGTCATCATGCAACTAGCAGCAGCAGAGCTGAGTGCAGAAGCCAGGCCTGATGTACATCATCAGAGAGAGGAGCGGAGGTGGGGTGGGAAACTGGGGATGTTGAAATTACTCAAGTGACCCCTGCACTTAGGCTAGGGAACAGGCTGGACCTGCTGGGACACGCCTATCCTGGAGCTTTCCCACATCCCATTAGCTCCCCCTCCTCTCCTTCCATTCCCTGTTGTCCCCATTCATAAAAAGCTTCCACCTGCCTAATGGGATGTTGAAAGCACCATGAAGTCAATGAGGCTTAGGTGCTTCTGACAAGTCCTAAGCCTCATGAGATCTGCAGGAGTCTGGCTACAGGTTTCAAGGTACCTGGGATCAGGCCCTAAAATGGCAGCATGGACCAGAAGAGAAAAAAATATTTCCCTATTAAGTGACTTCAAAAAAGAAAAAAAGGAAGTAGTTCAAGAAAAGATTCAGCCATTGAGTATGTGGTGCCTACCACGTGATCCACCAGGAGAGCCATGACACTTCACTTCCACCTCTCAGAGACATGGGATGGCCAAGAACTAGGGTTGGTTTTTGGTTGTTGTTGTTGTTTGTTTGCTTGTTTTGTTTTGTTGTTTGGCATATCATCATTCTTGACACTAGGAGATAAAGTTATTCAACACAGGAAAGCAGGAGATCTCTCCCTCTGCAGGAACACTGTATAAATATTTATGCTGACGTAAGGAGAGAGCAAAGTGTGAGGGGAAAATAGAGTATAATCCAAGATATTACAAGTCTGGCCTTTACAGCTTTAAGAAGGATGGATTTTAAAGGTTGACTCTTTGCTTTTAATAAACCTTTGTGCTTATAGCAAACCTCTCACTAAGGACTTAACAACGCCTCTCCTCTGCAGAGCTTTTCATTCATAGATCACACACCACTTGCCCCATTTCAGAGATGATGAAACAGAAGCACAGGAAACATGATGTAACAACCTCGTTCTATTTATCATTCAGTGATACAATATTCATCTGTGAGAAAGTGGGGAGACACTTTGGCGATTGTGTCAGGATGGCAGGGGGTGGGGCTCAGTCTCTCTTGTTTCTTGTTTATGTGCTCTGTCAATGGGACCCCAGGATGTAATATTATAAGGACCACTGGAGGGTGGATGGGCTCCCCCCAGCCTCACATAGACATACCTCATTAGGACCCCAATCCCCAGCCAGCCAGCCACATACACAGTATGTGGCAGATCAAGACCAAGGGGCGGTATTTTACCCTTTATTTGGCACTGGTGAGGCCGCATCTGGAATACTGTGTCCAGTTTTGGGCTCCCTGCTACAAAAAGGACTTGGACAAATTAGAAAGAGTCTATCAGAGGGCACCAAAAATGATCAAGGGGCTGGAGCACAAGACCTATGAAGAAAGACTGAAGGAACTAGGCTTATTTAGCCTGCAGAAGAGAACACTGAGGGGGAATTTGATACCAACCTTCAACTACTTGAGCTGATGCGCCAAGGAAGGACGGAGCTCAGCTGTTCTCAGTAGTAACAGAGGACAGAACAAGGAGCAATGGTTTCAAGTTGCAGCTGGGGAGGTCGAGGTTGGATATTAGGAAAATCTTTCTTACTAGAGGGGCGGTGAAGCATTGGAATGGGCTACCTAAGGAAGTGATGGAACCTCCATCTTTGGAGATATTTAAGGCTCAGTTAGACAAAACCCTGGCTGGGATAATTTAGTGAGAGTGGTCCTGCTTTTTTGGCAGGGGGTTAGACTAGATGACCTCATGAGGTCCCTTCCAACCCTATGATTCTATTCAGCTGGCCCAGGAAAAAAAACAAAGGGGTAGGAGAGGGATCAGACAACAGGCTGGAGGGCAGAGCCGACTTGACCCATAAGCAAATAAGGCCCTGGCTCAGGACCTCATTTGCTTAAGGGTGCCCTTAGCACCACACTGGGGGCAAGGCGGGCTGGACAACAAGCCAGATCCCACATTCTTGCCCCTCTCCAAACCAGTCACTCTGCTCTTGTGGGCGGAGCGGGCCAGCCCATGGGGTGGACTCCGCTCTCCTGCCCCTCCTCTGGGCCAGCCCTCCCCACCCCTAGGGAGGAACAGACAGCTCAGGGGAAGGGCAGGAGAAGGGAGCCCCATCTCTGGGCTGGCCTGCTCTGCCACTGGGCTGGCTGTTCCCTACCCTGGAAATGCGGCGAGCCGGCCTGGAGTAAAGGCTGGCTTCTGCACCCCCGCCCCCCCGCCGAGCCTCCACCATGCGGGAGGGGGTGCAAAATCGAAAGCTGGCTTGGGGTGCCAAAGCCCCTTGAGCTGGCTCTGCGAGAGGGAGAAGGGCAGTGCTCTGGCAGGGGTCTAAAAGAAGGAAGCCCCAGAGCATGGCCTCCTGGGTGTCTGCCAGTGTAACCTCCAGTTAACCTGTTAGCTAATCTTCTATGCTCTGAACCTAAACGCTAATAAACCCTTCTGACTTCCAAACATGCTGAGAGCCACTTCTGACTGGAAGACGGGGTGCTGGGCCTTTGGAGGAACTCCCCAGGATCCCTCCGGGAAGGGGGTTCCAGCAGGGGGCATACTAGACGAAACAGGGGTTGAACCTTCTGGGGCTGGATTTGGGAGCTGGTTGCACACTAGCTTGGAGACCTTGGCTAGACTGGGGCAGACTCCACTACACAGAGTCCTAATCAGTGATGACTAGAGAGGACCCAGACACATTTCTGAGAGGTGCCATCAGAGGGGGCAAGGAGGCTTCGTGACTTCATGGGTTGATTTTACTTCTTTGAATGTTAAGTACACTTGTTCGTGGTTTCCTGCTGGTGGTGAGAGACTGAGATCTCACTCAGGCAAGATCCAGTCTCATTGAGGACTCCAGTTTTCAAAGTTATTCTCATGGCTGTTAATATTCAAGGAATCTGCTTACAACACTCAGGCCTGCCACTTTCATCACAGTTGGCCCAGCATTTCTCAAGTGCTCAATCAACTGTCAAGAAAACCCAGACAATTCTCAGCAGAGACTGTGACTAGGCTATCAGAGAGCAGCACCAGTGAAATATCGCCTGAAGGTTAAACGGGTTTGACAAGGTGCAGCAGTGCCAAGAACCAGGGAACCAATTGAAGCAGCTGTTTGACTGACAGGTGCAGCTCAGTGCTCTTTTCTTAGCCCTTGCTCAATAGTGGTATCAGAGAACCTCATGCACTTCAGGAAAATTGAAATCCTGACCCCCACTTATGGCACCTGTGCTGGACTTTCCTTTCCAACTGTCAATAGGGGGGTACAGTTTATGTCAATAAAACCCCATTTGGAATTAAAAGATAAGGCTTAATAGAAAGCAATTCGATTGATAAATCTTGTGATAAATCATATGCTGTTCTGTACCTGCTTATTCTGTTTTTGTTATGTTAATCAAAACTCTGCTCTAGACACTGAGTTACTTCCCCTTTTTGTAAAATAATAGCCTTGCATAACTTTATAAAAAATAGCTCAATTCCAAGGAAACTTCACAGAACCATGTCTGCCCAGTAACAAATTCTAATTGGCTAAACAATTGTAATTAACAGCATTGTACTTATATTAGAAACAGTAACCAGTCAAGGAACCAGTCAGGTGGTGGCATAATGTCTCAGCAAAATACCAAAAAAAGGCAGAGCAATGTAACAGTAACTTCTGGAAACTGAAAGGGGGTTGTGGAACAGGGATAAAAGGCTGCAAAAAGCCCATGAAAACTGGAGGTCTGCGGAGGCGCAAATCTACTGCCGAACTAAGGAATGATCACCCGAGGTTCCCTCCCCGGTGACAAATCTCACCGATAAGCTCGCTTGTTGAGAGCAAAACGTCCCATCTGGGATAGGACTGGTGCAGCTGAATCCGAATCAAAACTGGACCTAAATCAAATAAATAAACCATGGTTCTGTAAGTATAAAGCATAACGTTTAACAGTACTGATTGGGGCCCAGTATCAGTTAAGGGCTTAGTAATGGGAACAGGTTTAGGAATTGTAATTATTCTTTTGCTGTAATAAACCTTCTACTATTTCTTTGTTTTTACCTTAGAACATTAAAAATAAGATAATTTATTTTAATCAGATGTAAATAAGTAAATTAAGTTAGTAAAAAATCAAATTTACCCAGTGTCTGTTTCAGTGTCTCATCCCCCTCAAGTGTACCCACAGAATCCAATTTTTTTTTTTTACTTAAAAAATCACACCAACGCGTTGACGTGCTTCCCAGCTGAGAAACTCCCAGCATTCCCACTACCCAGGTACATCCAGAACGATGCTTTTATTGCTGAGCCGTTAGTAACTATAAGCAGAATGATGTTTTCAGAGGAGGACCTGGTCACAGGCACAATGCAGCTAAGTCTGACCTGGCTCTGCTCTCATGAGAAACTGCACTGGAATCAGGAGTGGGTGTGCTCTGCTGTACAATGGACATGCACAGATCCGTGGCAGTGGTAGGGAGATGAAGGTTTGTTTACTGGAGGGTCCTAAGAGCTGCCATCCAGCCACTTTTAGCAAGCCAATGAATCAGGACTTCAATTTTTTTAATGCTGCTCTGCTTGAGCGTTGTTGCCAGGAGTAAATTAAATCCGCCACTCTGTTGTTGTTGCTCTGGCTGTTAATTATAGAGAAGCTGAATTCTGTGCAGATCATATGGCCAGACCAGGACAGAAACATGTCTATGCTGCCAGGCATATATTAAAGGATATTGACTGGCACAGAAACAAGCTTATGCTACACAGCGTGTATTAAAGGCTATTGATTGACACAGTTTCTTAGCTAATCCCCTCCCTCATTAAACTGACATTTGCCAGCAATTCCTTTGTTCATCTTGCTGGTCTGTTATATTCCCCCTTCTCCCTGTTTACTTCATGTGTTTAGGCTGTAAATTCTCAAGGCAGAGACTGTACTATTCTGCATTTGTACAGCCCCTAGCAGCATAGGCCCTGTTCTCAAGTGGTCCTTCAGCAGCAGAGTCTTAAACATGGTTAATATAATTATCAATAAAAAAACAAACATGTTAACGGCACACATTGAAGGATATTGACTGGCACAGATATGCGGTTATGTACCTTTGTTGCTCACATTGCCTCCAGGAGTTCAAATCTTGATCGGTGGGGGAGTACAGAACGTGGAAAACATTTCAAATTCTTGGCTCAATTTTCACCATGAGCAGGGAACATTTTTGGCAGGGGTCACTTCTGCAAAACAGGCCCCCAGCTCCTGATGGAAGCAGATTGCAGACTGCAGGGCTGAGGGCTTCTCTCAGGCAGCCAGGCACTAAATATCTCTAGAGAGCCCCAGAGCCTTAGTCTGTTAATACAGCCTTCTGCATGTGAGGAGCATTGAGTGTCTCCAAAAGATAGCCCACTGTAGTCTAGCAGAACAGGAGGCTTTTATCAGGGAGGAAGGGAGGGAATAGGTCTACAAGTCCTGTTGTCACACTGGAGCTAAGATGGAGCTATGCAGTAAGAGGAAACAGCATTTCCAGATGGGCACCTGTTTGAATGCAGCCTGGATCAACAGGATAACGAGTGCAGAGAGGCATATGAGAAACCAGATGAGGGGCATGGCAGGAGAATCCAGGACGAAAAGGCAACAGCTGGCCCCATCTGTGGGCATGTCTCCGAAGCGGCCTGGCTTGGAGGGCCAGGTGGACTCAGGCTGACTGGCAAATCTGATCCGTCTGGGTCAGAGCTGAGGAATATGCGGTGGCAGGCACAGGGGAGGTTCAGGGGAAACTGGCACCACAGCTGCATCATGCTTTACTCACCCCCTGAATGCCCATCTGTCCCAGGGAAGGCTCCATGTTACCCCAAGCCTCATCAGCAGCCTCCCAGGCAATGATGGGACCAGCATAAGGGAGGAGAGGCCCCAGGGACACCACTCCTCTGCTCAGGCCACACAGAGCTGCTGGTATTTCTTGGCATTGAGTCCTCCTTCCACAGACTGCAAGGGACCATCCTGATCATCTGGGCCAACCTCTCCCACAATTGCAGGCCACAGAGCTTCACCCATCCCTGCCTGGCCAAGCCCCACAACCGCTGGCTGAGTTTCTGAAGTTCTCAAATTAGGATTGACAACCCGGCCATTTCCAAAGCCACTACACAGCTGTCCCAGCAGGGCCTGGTGCCTGGCTCTGACAGCACCTTGCAGCATCACTCTCAAATCCAGGCTACATTTCAAGCTGGATGGACTGACTCAGGGAGGTGCAGCACAGAACCTGCGCTGGCATGCAGTTGCTATGGTGACAAGACAAAGCTTGCCACAGGTGCCTCCCCACAGCATCTGAAGGCATCGCAGCCAGGGGGCAGCTCTGGGCAAGGGAGAGCAACAGCTCCCCATTCAGCTCCCCAGGTGTCCTGGGTTAATTTTGTGCAAAGGGGAGTTGCAGGGGCTGCACAGCACCGTCTTGTGGGTGCTGCAGATATCAATCAGAATGCAGGCTAGAAAGGCATGGGGACAGATGCCTACAGTGTCTTTGCTGCCAAAACAAGGCAGAGAAACATCACTGGCTAAGCCGGGTCCCAAATTGCCAGGTTTCCAAGTGATCCATAAAGGTTCCACGGCTAGCTACTGACATGCTACTTCCAAAACACAGAGCACAGGGAGTGCACCCAGAGGACTCACTCACTATGGGGGTCACCCTGTTCCTCATATCACATGAATGCTTTTTAGCCATCCAGCTGCTGGTGCTAATGTTAAATACAAGCTCAAGACCCCCAGAGAGAACAGAGGAACCATATTTGGCTTGGGTGAAGACAGACTGGAACAAAATAGGGAAATATGAGCGGAGCCTTGTTTTCAATAGCCGTTCCGCACTTAATTGAGATTTAACAGGAGCTTGTCTTGGTATTAAAGGCCAATTGCATTTGATCGCCTCAGCACCAGAGACCAGCTCCAGTGTTTATTTGACCTGCTGTAATTGACTTGCTAGACCCTAAGAGAATCAGTTTTGCTGACTGTTAAGTATGTACAGTATTCAATAAGGCTCGTCTGCTCTCCAGAGAGGCCAACAGCAGTTCTAGAGGTGAGGGGAAGGCTGGCTGGACATCTCTTCACCGCTCAAGAACACAGAGGATACTCTGCCCTTGAGGAAACATCACAGCAGCAAGGAAACAACAAAGTACTTTTGTAAAAGCTGATACACCGGGAAAGCACTCTGAGATCAACAGTGGGGTGAGGCTGGGTCGGAAGAGATTCAATTAGCTAATGTGATCTGAGGTGCAGTAATCACGATTGGACTGGAGCTCAGGCAGGAGGCACTCACTTGGTTTAACCACTGGGCCCAGTTAATTCAGAGAGGCATTTAAGCAACAGCGCAGGAGTAATCCTACCAAAGTCCTTGCAAAATCAAGATGTCTTTCAGCTCTTTATTAGGGAGCAGGTGTCACTCACGCAGGTGAGGCAGGGGCTGACTGAGGCGTAACCAGAAGGAAAAAGGGAGCTAGGATAGAGCTAAAACCAGTGGTATGATTCACTGAGTGCTGAGATATTCAGCTGGTTGGGTTAGGCCCAGGGAGGAGGCCCTGAGGCCAAAACACTACTACAATCTAACACAGTGGTTCCCAACCAGTGTGCCGCGGCACCACTCGAAGTGTGTCGCGAGCATCCCCGAGAGCTGGAGTTGAAGTTCCCTCCCTGGTCACCCCAGCCATGTGGGCTGTGCAGGGCTGGGAAAAGGCAGGGGTTAACGTAAGGGGGAAGGCACTGGAACACAGGTCTGGGGCCCCCTATATTTAGGCAGGCAGCCTTCTGGCCCCCCTAAAAATAGAGGAAGGCACTGGAACACAGAGTTCCAGGGGTCCCCCTAAAAATAGCAGGAGCAGCCCGAACACAGTGTTCTAGTGGCTCCACCTTGGGCCCAGCCAGCAGAGAGGGGTGGGAGGGGTGTGAATCTCCCGCTGCAGAGTGGAGCAGCTCCCAGCAGTTCAGCCAGTCTGCAAACAGCAGACGCAAGGGCTTTGGGGAGGAAAGCTGCTGGGGGTTGTGTGGAGCAGGTGTGTGCACAAAGCAGAGGTGGCTCAGAGTGGCTGTGTAGCAGAGGACATGTAGCAGGGGTTGTGGGGTGGCTGTGTGTGGGGGGGATGTAGCTGGGGGCTGGAGGCCTAATTCTGGCCCCTGCAGTGATGGGAGGGTCCATCACAGGCAACAGGGGGCTAGGGGAGGGGGCCAGTACCCAGTGGGGTGGGAGGGAGTAGCAATGGGGGGAGGATTTGCCCTGGGTGGCAGGGGCCACTGTGGGGAAGGAGGAAGTGGGTGCTGGGCCATGCTCCCCTGCTCTACCTTCCCATTTTGCCCCCCCCCCCCCCAAGCCGCTCTTGTTCTCCCTTCCTCTCTCGCTACCCTTGTGCTGTTCCCCACATGGCTGCCCTTGTCCTCTTTTGCCACCCCTGCCCTGCTCTGCTCTCCACACTCACTCCTGCCACTGCCCATGATGCCTGACCTCCCCTGTTTTGCCACCCCTGCTCTGCTACCCCTACTACCCCACATAGCAGCACTTCTGAAACCCTGTGCTGTGGTTCATGAATATTCATAATTAAAGTTAATTTGAATATTCATGAGGGTTTTTAATAGTGGTGTGCCTCGAAAATTTTAAGGTATCAAGGTGTGCCATGGCAGAGAAAAGGTTGGGAACCACTGATCTAACACAAAGAAAACCACAGACCCTCTCTGTGCCCCCACACCTACACTTCCAGGGAGAGATCCAAAAGCCCGTCAGACTTTTGAGACCCACACAAAAAATCATTTGTTGCTGCTTAGCTTAGCAGTTTGCTCATCTAGCTCTTTTTTCCCCCTCTTCCCTATCTTGCTTCTGTAGCAAACCTCAAGGGTCCTGGATGTTTGTGACTTTGAAGAAGAGGTCCTGGACCATCTCAGCTCCATAGGTACTTGTGCCTATGGCTTAATGCCACCAGCCCCTGAGTGATTTTCATCCCCAAGTGAAATCCTTGGTTTTTAAATTCTGCAAATATTAAGGCTGTTGGGGGGGGAGGAGAAAAGTCTGCTGCATTTCTCTCATCCCTTCTTTTCTCCTCCTCCTCAGGGTGATGCTACAACAAAGAAAAAGGTTGGACACATTACTTTGATCAGGAATGTTTCAGGAGTGGCGCCAGAGCTGTGACAAACTGCTGAAATGAAACTCTGAAGTCACAGCATCTGAATCCTTAGGGAACATTTAGGAAGCATGTGGCACCTGGACAGACACCATCTTTGGTGCCTCTGACAGGAGCTGCCATAAACACCATTCTGTTTTCATCCGTTGTACCATCAAGCCAGGCTAGAGAAAGGAGAGGTCCAATAGGAAAAAGCCATGCTGGCAAATCCACCTGCTGTGTGCACATGTAGAAACACAGCAATACTCCCAAAAGATCACAGCAAACAGCCTCCAGGCTGTGCAGATGTCAGTTACAGTCTTCCTTTGCATGAAAGAAACTGGAGCACAACAGTCAGCAAACAGCCACCCGGAGAGCTAGACTGTAACTGCCCCAATGGCCTGACATTGCCTGGGGTGACACAGTAACTTGTATGGGGTAGGAGCCTGGGCCTGTTTCTTCACCAACCCTGTGATGCAAGTGGGGCACGAGTGCAAGTCTAATTCCTGTGGACTCTGAAAGCCTTGTGTAAGACATGGATCTATAAAGTGTGAGACAGGACATGCTCCCCACCACCCCACTTCCCCTGAGGTGAGGAGATGGCTGGACTGGCATCGTAGGGGTGCCAACGACCAGTCCCACCATGTTCAGAAGGAGACATGAAAGCCCAGAGGGATCAAATGTCACTAGCACCATCAAATGCCTTGGTTTTGGGGAGCCTTCCTGAGCTGCATGAAAGAGGCCAGATCTCCAAGACATGCCAAGGGCCCATGCTAGGAACATTTCATGCTTGCTTGTGCACTCAATATCCTTTCAGAAAACATTGTCCTCTGTGACTTCCCTAAGCTCCAGAAGAAGCTTCTGGTGGAGCTCAGCATAGAGCCCAGGTTTTCAATATCCAGTCCTATGCTCAGCCTGCCGCACTCAGGAAGTGGATGATGGAGAGTATTTTCCTGCAGCGATGTCTCATCCTGGGTCAGGGGCCATTGCACAGCAGCCTCTTCTGAGTAGCTTTGGCTGTGCGCCAGAGCTTCTGAAGCGAAGAAATGAGCTGGTAGTACTTATCATAGCTAGCTTTTCCTTCTCCATGGCTTCTCTCTTCCTTAGTACTTGACAGATCACATCACAGAATCATAGAGTTAGAAGGGACCTCATGAGGTCATCTAGTCCAACCTCCTGCCAAAAAGAGCAGGACCACTCTCACTAAATTATCCCAGCCAGGGTTTTGTCTAACCAAACCTTAAATACCTCCAAGATGGAGATTCCACCACTTCTGTAGACAGACCATTCAAATGTTCACCACTCTCCTAGTAAGAAAGTTTTTCCTGATATCCAACCTCAATCTCCCCAGCTGCAACTTGAAACATTACTCCTTGTTCTGTCCTCTGTTACTACTGAGATCAGCTAAGCTCTGTCCTCCTTCGAGCATCCCTTCAAGTAGCTGAAGGTTGCTATCAAATCCCCCCTCAGTCTTCTCTTCTGCAGGCATTGGAGCCATTATCCTGGCATTGGCCAGGCTAGTTCCCACCCAAGAAGGCTTGTAATTTCAGCAGGAGATAACAAGAACCTGGTGCTGCTTTGCTGAAGCTAAATCACTAAGCAGATGGACTCAGAGACCAACTGGCTGTGGGTCTGGGTCACCCTAACATCAGCAACGTGGCACTGCTAATTAACACACTGCAAGATGCCACACTCACCCTGATACTACACAGGTTTAACTGCAAGCTTTTGACTGCTGAAGCATATGTCATGCAAACTTAATATTTAAGCAGAGCATGGACAGGAGGGAATTTGATGATGAATGACGTTATCACAGCCAGGTTCCTAGGGACAGGCTGCTTGGGGTGCATGGCTGATTGGCTGAGGGAATTTGGCTGTATGGTCCCTAGTCAGGAAGCACAGTCGGCAAGAGTTAGCCCCAAATGCCAAGTGTTTGGGGAAACGGGTGTAACATTTGTTTTGGACAGTGACAGCTGGCATCAGACACTGGCCAAGGTCATAGGCACAAGGTGTGATTCAACCCTATGTTCAACGCCACGGAGCAGTTACTGCACTTCCAGCTATTTGTGCCATGTTATGACAAGGGGATAAATCAGCTGACCTAAATAACTTCCACATTTTTGCTACTGCGCCGTTGGCCAGAGCTAGGCAATGTAGGTGGGGACATATGGCAAACTGAGATGGGCTCATGGTGTTTGAGGCTGGATCAGGAACTAGTCAGTCAGCACAGCCTGTTTCAGAAGAAACCTGGATAGAAATCCAGCCCAGCTTTTGTCACTAGCAGAGATTCAGGTCTATGATGCTACCCTGATGTACCATTCAACAGCACCATTCCTTTCTAGACACACTGCTGCCATGCAAAACCAGACCCCAGCAGTTCTGACTCGTAACATGGTGAAGACAGAGAATCACCTCACCAGCTAATTGCAGGCAGCTGACCAGCAGCCAGCCAGCTGTTTGGGGATTCAAGACTGGGTAGGGCAAGAAAAGGCCTTTCCAGACAATGAATATAACACACTGCTTAGATGCTCTGCAGATGGCAAGCTACAGTGGCAGCTTCTGAACCAGCCACGTTACCATCCAGATTAATTAAGCCATACAGATCCATTTCCTTAAACAGAGAACTGCATTTGCTAGGTGAGGCAGAGGTGTTCCCCCTCCTTCCCTGGCTTAGCTTGGAAATGTTCCATGAGCTTCAATTCCTAGCCATGGCCCATTCACTCAAATAGCACAGAGAAGATACTGTTCATCGCAGAAGCCCGGCTGTATCTGTCTTCATTAGCGTCTGTTTATTTAAACAACACATTGAAATCTGGGGAATGAAGATGGGCTGTGCACTGCCTGGCTCCCTGCTCATAAATGGCCCATAAAGTTCAATCACACGTGCCTTTCCTGTAACAGGCTTGTGTGCACAACACAAATGAGCTCCCAGACACATGGGGCTGCAACAGCTCATTCAACAAGACATTCCTTGTGGTGCAGCTACTTCTCCAAGGGCAGGACTGAATCCTGCTGCTGAGTGCTCAGATCCCCAGCCTTCCCCATACAGGAGTGGAAATGTTCAAATCCATTCAGTCTCCAGTCACAGCCAGTTCCCCCCACACCCCAACCAGAGAGGACTTAATAGCGATGTTGGATTTTTCTCTCACTACAACAGGTTATTTGACCTTGTATTCCTCTGTATGCTGTTCTCCAGTCTTTGAAACTTAACTGTTTTGATTTGCTGTTACAGTGTGACCTTTTCCTATGACTTACACTTCTATGTATTTATTTCCTATCTTTCTGTAAGTTCCCCCATCTTCAAAGCATCTGACAGTGGGATTTTTTCCTCACAAAAGCTCATGCAATACATAAATTAGTCAGTCTTTAAGTGCCACAGGACACCTGGTTTGTTTTACTGGAAACAACAGAACCCTGCAGAATTCACCATCCAGTTGGTTATTTATGGGATACATTTCCTTCTGACCCTTATCAGCAGATATTGGTTCTAACTCTGAAGTAGGAGGGTTTAGATGGCTTCCCAAATGTGATTATTTTCCACCTCAGTATTTACTGTCCATATTCCTTTTATCCCTATACACATCTGGTTGTCTTTTGGATACTTCTACACTTTCAAGATAGCACTGAGGAGGCATTCCACAGGCTAATTTGTATTTGGGCATTGAAAGCATTTCCCTTGGACACACAGAGCTGAACATTCACACGCTCATACCTCCAAAGGGCCCACCTGAATTTCAGGGATAGGCGGGAGTCAGCACCCACACCAGAGTCCTGGCTCATGGCGCCACAAACCTTCTTTCACAGTGACAGGGCAGAGGTGCCACTAACACACCACACCATGCGGCAGGGCCTTGTGATTACAAACAGCCCCTCGTGTGCCAGGCCTCCAAACTCAAACTTTCTGTTCCATTAGTAAATGACTCCTTGCTTCTCCTAAGCACAAATTCTTCCCCAAGACCCCAGGGTCTACCTCCAAGGCTTATTTATAAATCAAACTTCAACCCAAAAAAAACCCTGGTGTCAGGAGCAATCAGTCCCTGCAAGCTGTGAATGGTATTTTACTGACCCAGAACTAATCAGAACAGAGGGAAAATTTTCCATTAAGCTCCAAGTGCTTGTTCATTACAACACATTTCTGCACCTTGACTAGTTTAGGGGCCAGAGAGGGAAAAAAAGTTGTTTCTTTTTCCTTTTCTTTCCACATTTCTTCCCTTGTCGGCTAGAGCACAGGGAAATGCTAAACACATGCTTGTGAGACACAGTGCCCCACATGTTGCTCTGTAGCACTGACCCGGGAAATCTACTACTCCAGACTTGTCAGGCCTTCCTGAGCTCTCAGGGCTGACTGGACTCTTGGGCCTGGATACTTGAGTCACTGATGATATTGTGGGTCCAATTTAAGACACTGTAAAAGGGACCCAGTTACTGGTGATGGCTACATACCCACTCTGAGACCCAGGCCCCATTTTAAAGTACCCCTAGTGGGGTACTCAAAAACAGAGGCACCCACAATCTCTAAGGAAGATCACAGCCTTCTTGCCACCCAGACAACCTTGGAGGTATCCTCTGTGCCCGGACTGAGGATGCTAAACCTGGCTCCAGAAACACCTGTCACTGCCCACATTGGAATGTACTGTAGTTACCTTACCAAGTCTGTTGTTTCTTCCAAGCATAGAATTTGTTTCAGGGGAAAACCAGGCAACATGTAAGCCGGACAGATGAGAAAGGATGAGGAATGAGAGCTGGCGGCGAGGGGTGAGGAGCAGAGGAATGTTACATTTCAGCAATTCTTGTTTCTTGGAGATGAGTTTTCTGGCACTGACTGGTGGATTGGGGGGGGGGGGGTCCAGAGAAGGAACTAGGGAGACAGGATAAAGACAGAGCCACAGGCAGAAACAGGAAGGATGGATAACCAGAAATGCAATAGCAGCACTCACAGAGCTTCCCATGCAGAGATTGCAAAGCGGTTACCAAGGGCAGTCAGTGGCAGGGGAAAACTGAGGCATGGAGCAGGGAAATGCCTTGCCCAGCTTTCCTCCCTTTCCAGTGCCTTGGTACCTGTCTAGCACTTTCCACGCTGAAGCCATCTGCTGACAGCATTGGCACAGACCCTGCCAAGGGAGGAGCATGGGGAGCGAGGAGCACAGGAAAAAGTTTCTGCACTAAGGAGAGAGGTCTTCATTCGAGGCAGGGCAGCTGGACCTTGCTTTTGCAGGCTGCAAGGGATGGGAAGTAGAGGGCTTAGCAAGCTCTCACTAGCTGTCTGTGCAGCACCCAGCATTGCTGCAACCTCAGCTGGACCCCTATCATAGCACACTGGATAATAAAGCTTTGTACAAGAAACCCCCATGCAGCAAG
Organism: Podocnemis expansa; assembly: GCA_007922195.1. Taxonomy (NCBI): domain Eukaryota; kingdom Metazoa; phylum Chordata; order Testudines; family Podocnemididae; genus Podocnemis; species Podocnemis expansa. The sequence goes on along the minus strand of ML681963.1, from coordinate 51,784,392 downwards.
GGCATTGGGCACTGGTGTCAGAGCGGTGCAGAACTGTGGGTGAAGCATTGGGGTAGAGAAATAACCCCTTGGTTTCAGAGGCAAGGCTTGTCAGGCCATTGGATTCATCCTCCTGGTGCCCGAACAGGATCCTGCCCTTCTGCTCAGCACGGCCCTTTACGCAACCCTCAGGCTCTCATTGAAATTAACCAGGCACAACAGGACAGGAGACGGCTTTGTCCTTCTTACCCTCCCCGTGCCAGCTGCCTGACCTCCCTGCTTTTGCCATAAATGGGGGGCAGAATCCAGGATGATTTAGAGGTACAGACCTACTAATTAAAGAGGAGTTAATGAAAAGGCTCATTAAACCCTCACTTTCCCACCATCCTGGCTACTGCCCATGCAAATTCAGCCTTCCATAACCCTCAGGCCCCAGAGAATCTTGCCCACCTCAGTTTTGTTACGAGACTTGGTCTGGAAGGAGCAGGGTGAGATGGTGTGTGTGTCAGCAATGGAAGGGTGAACTCAGGCGGCACCCATTGGTTATTTCTGGAGGCTTTTAAAAGCCTGCTGGGAGCCCCCTTTGGCTTTCACTTTGTGGCAGCTTCAGCATCCCATGCCAGACAGCTGTAAATGTGAGGGCTGAACCTTATGTTTTTTGGACAAGTTTAGACCTTGCTCTTGGGCTAAGCTGCAGCAACCACGAGTAGAATGAACAAGGAGTCTGGTGACACTTATAAAGACTAAAATTTATTTATCACATGAGCTTTCATGGGAGAAAATCCCACTTTGTCAAGTTTAATCAATGAAAGCTTGTTTGTATTGCTGAACTAGACTATCATCATATCAAAAGAGGCAGCAGCCATAAGCTACAGAGCAGGCAATCACATCTTCATATTACAAACTACTTCAAAACAAGACAACTTCAGGCTGTTAAGAAGGCAGGGCAGGCCCATCCATACAGGCGAACTAGGCAGTTGTCTAGGGCACCAGGCTTTGAGGAGTGCCAAATTAGACAGAAAGGAATGTATTTATCTATTTGAAAAAACATGTTAATATATTATCTCTTACAAAACATGGAGGAGGGTGCCAAAGTAACAGTTTGCCTAAGGCTGAGGTCAGCAACCTGCAGCTCTGGAGCCACATGCAGCTGTTTAACTGCTACCTTGCAGCTCCAGGGATGCCAGGCTGCAGGGGGGGCACCCGGCCAGCCCTAGCACCAGGCCGAATTAGACAAGTCCCAGCCTGCCTGCTTTTGGGGTGCCAGCACTGCCCCTGCTCTCCCCCCACACGAGTCAGAGGTGGCTGGCTGCCTGCACAGCAGCTCCTGGTGCTGGGGGCAGGGGCAGGAGACATGGCCAGTGCCAGAGGCCACGTCACCCTGCCTCTGCTCTGCTGCAGATGCAGAGCAGTGTTCCTGGTTGCCCTGCCTGCCTGTGGCGGGCTGCTCCCCCCCACCAGCAAGAGGAGAGTGGCCTATGTGGGACTGCTGCTTTCAGGGGCAGGGCCCTGGTGCAGGCCCACTCTGCAGAGTTCAGGTCATTTGGCCCCTGCCCACCCCCCCAGCACTGAACAGACCTAATCCAGGGCCTGGGGGAGAGGCAGCCTCTGTTCTGCACTGGAGAACAGGGGGTGAGGGGCTGCAGATGGACAGAGGAAGAGGGGGAGGTTCAGCCATGCAGCAAAAGGGTGGGGGGGGCCAACAGCCAGAACGCATAGGGGAAGGGGCTCCCAGCACCGGCACTAGGGTTTCTGGCGTCCCCCTGCAGCACAGCGGATTGATTGTGTAAGCAGGCACTAAGCATAGCTAGTATGACAGTTGCATTCAATAGCTGTAGCGGTTGCCTTAGCCTAAGCGAAGACATTTTGTTGTTTATCATCTAGATACCAGTTCAGAAATCCCCTCACTTCTCCTTTCAAAATCCCCTAACTTCCCTGTCTCCAAAAACCCCTATCCTCCCACACCTGAGATCATTTTCAACCAATTATGTATCACTGTTTTACTTGTAACCATATAAGGCTTGGCAGGACTAACAAGATACCAGGGGTATATAAACTGACCATTTGATGTAATCAGGGTATCTCTGCTACTAGAGCAGGAGGCCCATTTGTGATCACAAATGCAATAAAGAAAATACCTTTTCACTCTTGGTGTTCATTGGCTCTGACGGCACCAAGACAATCCTGGTACCTGAATTCTGGTAACAATTGCAGCCGGGCAGACGAGTGATGTCCGCAGTGCAGCAGGTTTAGGTGCCCCTCAAACAGGGCTGGTGGTAGGCGGTAAGCAGCCCCTGCGTGACAGGGGGGCGCCAGCATTTTGAGGGGCATCAAAAGGGGACAGCGCCGTGGCGGTCCCCTGATGATTTCACTCATCTGCGCCAGTGTCGCTCTGCTGCGGGGGGGCACCACGATCCCCAGTGCTGGCCCTGCAAACACTGGTAGCCCCCTGCAATGCTTACCATGCTTACAGTGTTGCGCTGGCCCTGGGGGCTCCAGCCAGGCTGGGGGGGGGGAGGGGCACAGCTGTGCAGGGTGAGAGCTACACCTGTTGCAGCTCTCAAAATACTTGTTTATTGGAAAGGAAATGGCTCCTGTCTTTTGGGTTGCCAACCCGTGACCTAGGGTGCCAAAAACCCTTGGGCTGGCCCTGTAAGAAGCTGCTACTGTCCTACCACCAGCAGCTAAAGAAAGATGCTTAAAGGAAACTTGGATAGCATTCCATCTGGCAAACTTTTCCACAGTTGTGGCTGTAAAAATCTACACTCCCTATGGTTTTGTCTTTATGGTATTCACTTCTCTAGTGTTTATCTAAAAGCTTTCTGTCTGGTTCTTTGATTGTGCCTGTCTGTTGCATAATTAAGTGTGCATTACTTAAATTGGTTAAGGCGGTGGAATCATATGATGGTTAAAGGACTGTTTCATAAGAGACTAGAATTGGTATTTTATAGTGCTTTAGTCTAAAGTGATTGGTTAAGGTACAGCTAAGCAAGACCCAAGTTTTAACCACATAAACTGATTTTCAACAGGAAAGTTTTGGACCTAACTCCAGGATGCAGCCCAAGATCAGAGCTGCCAGATATTGACACCCTGCCAACCACACTGTGCAGAATCTGGAGTCTTCAGATGCTGACCAAGGAACTGATCTGGTTTGTATATTCAGAGTATTTGAGCACCTCATCATCTGTAATGTATTTAATGGCCCCGCACCTAGGAGGTCAGGTGGAACTAGGAGACTGGTACAGGAACCTATGTGGCACAGAATTGCTAGTTCACATTTAGGGCAGAGGGACACAGAACAGCTAAAGAAGTTGCTCCAGGTCCCATGGCAGTGCCAAAACTAGCTCAGGTGTCTAAGTCCCAGTTCTAATCCCAGCTGCCTTTGCAATCAAGCAGCTTTGACCTTCCTCTTTAAAACCTTGGGCAATGTGGGAAACAAACCCACTCCAATGTCTGTAGGCTGAGTTCCTGCGAGCTGGTGATCAATTATTTAATCGGTTAAACCTTAATTACTGGATTCTCCAGCTCTCTGATGGACAAGGAAAGAGCTACATAGATGGATCTCCCTGCTGGCTCCCATGAGCCCAGGGGAAGAGAGCACACCAGGGAAGTGAAGAGCAGGCATTTGCCTAGTTGGCTTTTTTTGGTTGGTTGGTTTTAACATACAAGGCATGTTCTTTGTTCATCACATCCATTTACTTCAGCTGCTGGGCTCCCAACTGATGAGGGATTTCACACTCCCTGCCCCCCAAACCCATACCCCATAGTACTAACAACTACAAGATAGGACCATGTTCAGAACAAAACCTGTGGTTAGAAGCAGGATCAGAGCATGAGCAAGCCATAGCTCCTGGACCCCTTTCTATCCCCTCTTTCCCCCAGTCTCCGCCCCACCCCATCCTTACTCCAATCTGTGCCCCAGGAAACCTGACACACCACCCCCTTCCTGGGTCTGAAAATGCTTCTCAGATGCACCCACTGACCTCTCAGGGGGCACCAGCAAGGAGGGGTTTGCTGGAGAGAATAAAGACCTTGCAGTCTTAACTGATTTTCATTCATCTGCTGTGCAAGACTCACCCCACTCTCCCCCTCCAAATATTGCACAGTGGCCCTACACATAGTAGAAGGATTTCCATCCAAGCAGTGTTATTTTGATAGGTTTCGCCTTTCACCAAGTCTGCATGGCTAACACTTTTCACTGCTGTCATCAGCTTGCTTATTGCCTATTTCCATTGAGTTTACTGGGGACCATAAATCCTAAGGGGCAGTGGGAGGACTTGGATTTTCTTGTTCACTCTGCAACGCCTGATAGGCCTGCTTCAAAGAGCCGTGTTGCAGGAGAGAACTAATGCCAGCGGGGCCCTGATCTCAGTGCAATCATTAAAAAGAGTCTGCGACATGTTTCATAAAACCTGGGAGAATAACTCCCATGTGCTGGATTTGGCCTACCCCCCCCCCCCAGCTTATTGCCTTCTACCTCTCAACACCACAGCATCCACCACTTTCCAGAGTGCTGCATGGAGCTGCAGGTTTGGATAGACTCTCAACTCTAACCCTTAGGTGGCTGCATGTCAGGGGACTGGGATCCATCCTTGCCCCATAAAGTTAGTTCCGGGTCTGAGGGCACGGGCATAAATCCAGAGTTACTCCACTGATTTTGGTGAAGGGGTCCCTGGGTTTACACTCGGATAAGTTAGGGCAGAGGCTGGGATCCAGCAAAGGAGCATCAGGGAAGGAGGTGCTTATCTCCCACTGGGCTGGGATCCCTAGCTGAGATCTGGACTGGAGTCCAAGGTGCTTTAAGGCCTTTGCATGTGAAAGGGAGCTGTCTGTGCTAAGGCCCATGGCCATGGAACTCAATGTCCTTAGCACAAGCTCCAAACCCACACTAGCAGGAACCTGGCTACACAGACCAGCAGCAGGGAAGAAAGGGGCAGCAGTGAGAAGAGGGGAGGTCAGGGGAGCAGGGACCCTGTGTGTCATTCCCTGCACACAGCCTGTCACCAATCCTTGGGGCTGTGCTACATGCTGCAGCCTAGAGTGCCTCACATATAGATCTCCTTGCCCAGCAGGGAGCATAAACCCATGGTGTCTAACATAGTCACCACCTGCCACCTGTAGCTAAATGGCTATTGACCTATGGTGAATTGGTGCTTTACTTCTATCACCTATTTTTTTAATCAAATTTTTAAGAAGATTCATTTAGGCTATGTCCACACTTAGGTTAGTTCAAATTAACTTAATTCAAACTAATTAATTCAGACTAATAATGATTAGTTTGAATTAAGTTAATTCGAATTGACATAGCCCCACTAGAAACCCAATTCGAAGCAGCACGTCCATGGACAGGACTTGCTCGTTTGAATTAGAAGAAAGGCGTGATGGGAGGTGTGGCAAGATGGCCCCCAAGAAGGGCCATGCCTCCACCCAATATATAGAAAGAGGAAGGCACCCTGGGAGGAAGAAGGTCAAAAAGTGTTAATTCAAATTAACACTGCTACACTGGGTTAATTCGTTAAGCAAGGTTTTATAACTTTGAAGTAAGCTTTCGTTAATTTGAACCAAGGAATACCCAAGTTCAAAATTAATGAAAGCTAGTGTAGTCATGCATTAATTTAATTTGAATTAATCCTCACTAATTCAAATTAAATTGTAAGTATAAACACACCCTTATACCTGTACCAGTTCAAAAAAGTGTCCATTTTTTTCTGCCTACAGTCTATTTGTAGAAGTGTGTTTGCATGATACAAAATAATGGCAGTCTTAATTTAGCACCTCCCCCTCCATAACAATCAAATTCGTCCTTGGGTCCTATTGGCGTATAGTATACGCATATGTTGCTAAATGAAAAGATGTCAGATTTCTCATTAATTCTACCAATTAATAAGTCAAAACATTATTGTGCATTTCTCTACCCCTCTATATTCTACCAAAACACAGTTAATTTTTTTTGTCATGTGGTGAAAATGTTAATACATTCACCACAGTTTTGGTGAGTATGAAAAAATGGTTGGAGTATGAGAAAACGCTGGCATAAACCCACCCTGCCTCACTACAAGAGGGGTTGGCACTGGTTCCCATCACCAAGAGGGGAAACTGAGGCAGCGGCTTGCTAAGGCTTGCCCCACGGGTTATACAGTGCCGAAGTCAGGAATAGATCCCAGGAGTTTTGATTCCCCTCTCCTCTTGCTCTGACCCCTCCACCCAGAGCCCAAGTAGAATCCAGGCATCCTGACCCCCAGGCAGGATGCTGGCAGCACGGGGCCGGGATTCCAAAGCAGCACAGGCAAAGGCGGGGGGAAGGGGGGGCAGAGAGGGCGAGGTCAAGATCTTCTGTTTCTGTGACAGCAGCCACTGGATCCATCCCTCAAACACTCCACCTCGACCAGGCCGGGTCACACAGAATACCATTATGCCTCTGGCTGACCCTGGCATGGTCTGCTTTCTTTTCGCCAGGTGTCTTCACCAGAGCACGTTCTAGACCTGGAAGGGTTGGTCTCGGACAGCAATACCCCTGCAAAATGCTCCATGGTTTTAACAATCCTCTGCAGACTTGCTAGCTGACTCTATGGACTCTGCCTGTCCCTGCACCCCAGCTTTCCTCTCTGGCCCTCTGCTTCTGCCACCTAAGACAACCACATTTCAAAGCTTCAGCTTGGCCGCCTCTTCTTTTCTTTGCCTGCATCTCAGTTGCTGACCCTCTGGCTGAATGTTTTGTGCCACAGGCAGGTCTCAAGTCTCCAAAAGCAGGGGACATCAGCTGCCCCCAAATGACCTGCATGTCCCTGAAAAGTGAAGAAAGAATCACTAGCCTCAGCCTGTGTCCCAGTCCCTAGTTAGTGACATCCTGCCAGGCTTTTGCAGGCCCCTGCAGATTACATGGAAACTGCCTCTGAAGTTACTAATTTGCTCACAGATTAATTACCATGTAATTTTCTGTGTTTAGCTCCCCTGATAAGGCTGTAATTTACAAGACAGCAATAACCAGCATGCTTCTCTTTGTGATTAGCCCTTCTCTGGCCCCGGGACCCTTTTGCTCCCACCTGGGAAATGAAGTGGAACAGTGCAGAGCTAATGGCCGAATGAAGGACCAGCATTAACTGGGTTTAAATGCAGCTGCTGCAGCAGTGACCCAGCTGGTGTCAATTCCCACTACTCTGTTGAAGTCAGGGAAGCTGTGGCCTTCATGCCAGCAGAGAACTCAGATGATAACCGGGTTATCCCTTGAGCCATAAGAAGATAACAGGGCCAGGATCTGAATCTGTATGGCCTCCGGTGGGACCCACAGCTCTCAGAATCTCTGCAGCATTAACTGGTGGACCCCAGCACAGTTGGTAACTTCCCATCCCATTACTTCCAGCTCCCTCTGGCAGTGCCAACCTCACCTTACTACCAAGCTGCAAATCTCATGGGACTAGCTAAAGACCCAGGCCAGGAGAACTCAGGAGCAGGGAACCCATTTGGAATCCACCTGTTACACCCTGTGAGGACAGCCCAGATTTTCTACCGGCCAGGTTGTCTGCTTTTCCACCTGCTCCCCCGCTCCCCATTGTCAAGAGATGGGTCACAGGCACTGGCTCCTTCCCCTCACTAACTCAGGATCCCAAACTTCCTGCCCATCACTAGGAACGCCCCCCCCCCCCATCACCCAGGGCAGGATCCTGTTCTGGCTGCTCCCACGGCCTTTGTTCCTGTCTCCTGAGTGGCAGGGCAGCTCCCTGTGCCACCTGCCTTCCCTTCTCATCACTCCTGCAGTGCTTGTCTCAGCTTCCTTTCTCCCCTTCTCTGCCCATTATTCTCCAGCAGTGCCAGCTTATTCACTTCAGCCCCATTACAGATCTGAACATCAACATGGAAGCACTACTTGATTGCAAATTGGCTCTTCCCTCCACCCCCATCTTGATGCTAATCTAATTGCTCTTCTGCAAAGAAACTTTGATGCAAAGGGGATGAGTTTTGAATGCAGGAGAAGGGAGCGGGGAGGTGGTGGAAATGCTGCATTTGTTCATTTATTCTGAGAGCTCTGCTTAGTTGGGGGGGGAGGGGGAGGGGAGAGGAGAGCTGCAGGCAACTGCTCCTGTTCTCCAAGGGCAAGTCTATGCATTTAGGGGGGTTGACCACCCATCTGCTCCCAGCTGGACTGATCCTTAAGAGCTCTAACAAGCAAAGTGTGGCATCCCAGGAACATAGGAGGGAAATAATGCTGGCTGTTGTAAGGCCCAGGTGAGTGTCAGAGAGAACTTTCATTGCCCAAGACTGACAGCATCTTTTGGGAGCCGTGAGGGGTAAATATCCTTGTTGGGCACCAGACCCCAGAGGAAAGAGGAGCCATTTACTAGTATCTGAAGGGGCCATGTGCCCAGAAGAGGATCACGGCATTAAAAGGTGCTCAGGGACCCTCAGCTCAGTTATCAGCTTCACCACAGATTTCCTGAGACTGGAGTCAGTCTGGGACAGACTCCCCCTACATAAATTAGGGATGATTGGATCCTGCCTTCGTCTCGTTGGACTGCAACCAATTTGCAACAAGGACCAACTTTTGCTCTATCTGCACAGCACAGAGCAGGCTGCCACTTGGGACCTCACGCCATGACGTAGCAGAAACACAACACTCCTAAACACAAACATGTCAGTATGGGAAGCAGGAAAGGGAACCTCTGCCCTCATTAAACTCAGTAGTTAGGCTCTTCTCCAACCTTCAGTTCAACCACCAGGGAAATGCTGTGCAAGTGGATAAGGTACATCTCCAGGAGCCATGGGCAGCACCACAGCATAGCCATGTCTAAAGGGCCCAGTTCCCCAACTCCTCCTCCCCCCCCCCGTGGGAACTCTGCCTCTCCAAGGATGGGCTCCATGTTGACAGAAGCATTTTTCCAGCTGCTTAGCTGCACCAGGGTTGACTTGGAATAGCTGCAGTACTCCAGTAGTACAGTTCTCACATCCCTCAGGGCTGCAGCTCAGCCAACTTCACTTTTAATGGCAGAGTACCACAATGGCCTGTGGGACTATCACCAAAGGGGAGAATCCATATGGGCCTGCAGGGATGTTAGCAGGTGGGACAAAGCGCTCAAAAGTAGACTGGAGGAAAGGCAACTGTGGAATAGTCACAAACCCACTCACGTACCCTGCCGGGTCCTTCAGAAATGCTTGGCACCACTCACAGCCATTAGAATAACTTGCAACAGGGTTACAAGAAAATGGAACAACTGGGCAGCCAGTTTGGAACATGCTGGCAGGGGGCAGCTCTCCCACCCCAAGGTTATCATGCAGATTTCAGCTCATTGGTTCCAGCGGAAGCATGTTAGGGCTACAAGAAGTTGCTAAGGCACATGGTATGGATGTGCTGTTGGGTGGTGGGTTTTGTAGGCTATTTCCATATAATCCTGGACATGCTCAAGGGGAAGCATGGCCCAATGGTTAGGGTGCCAGTTTACAGCTTGGGAGACCTAGGCTTGATTCCCTGCTCTGCCAAAGACTTCCTGGGTGACCCAAATCACTCAGCTTCTGTTCCCACACTGAGATACCTTGGAACCGTGAGGCAGCTACTAACCCAGCTGTGGCAGCTGGTGTACTGACAATTTGGGTGGGGTGACCTCAGGCAGGGACTCCTCATGCCATTGTCCCACCCATGTGGCTGACCCCTGTTCCTGAGTTTTGCACCTGGCTTGTGCGTGACAAGTCACCCAGCATTGCCTACTGGAACTAGGGCTCTGCTGCCCTAAAGGCAGCCATTCTCCAGGCTGCAACAGCTGGCCTTGTAGCAAGCAGAGCCACTCCCCCCCCCCCAGCAAACTCCTACCTCTGCTGCTCCAAAGTAAGATTCCTTCACTTAATTTAAAAGAAAAAGAACAAAAGCTGTGGGGGGCTCTCCCCTTTTCACTCCCAAACCCACTGAAATATTAAACAACTCAATTGTACCTCAAGGCGCAAACTGCACTTAGGTTTCTTCAGACAGTGGGCCGAGCCAAGCTCCCTGTCTGCCCCCACAAGCTCACTTGGCCATTACAGCAGAGATGGAGCCGCTGGCTCCTCTGCCATTTGAGAGGGGTCAGTGCCTTCTCCGGGCGGTGATCCGTGACGGCATCGCCCAGGCAAAGCACTCTTCCAGCTCTGCAGTTGGACAAGGGCCAGTGAGCTCCTGGAGCAAGGGAAAAAGGGGATCTGAGATGGAAAGTTAGAGAGCTGGATGAGGAACCAGCTAAAGAGCCGACACTGCAGAGAATACTCTGATACTTACACACAACAGGAATTGGAACTGCAGGCATGCTGACTATGGGTCCTCCTCATCCTGCTGTCTACACATTAAGCCCACGGCAGGGCCTGGGGCCAGCTGCATCCTCAGTGCAGTTATGGGCTAATCCACAGAGGAGCAGTGCACCTGGCCCAGGACCTGGCTCTTCAGGGGGGGCTTGTTTAGATGGCAGAGGTGAGCCTGGAGCTGGGATCCAGGCATGACTCCTTCATAATCTGTAGCCATCTTCAGCTGAGTGAAGGAGGAGGATCAAACTTCAGATGCCAGCCTGGAAGCTGGAGAGCCTCTCTGGGAGCTGCTTGGTTGCTCTGGAAGCCTCATGAGGGCAGAATCTCATGGGGAGGTTGCCATGACATACAGCCTGAGGCTGGGTATCAAACACCACACTTGGTGGGATGGTCAGTGCTTTGGTCACCACGCAGGTGGAGCTGGGAAAGCTGTGGGGAGGAGAGAAGAAATGGGAAATGCTGCTGCCACCCAAGATAGTGTTTGGCCTGTGTTGGTTCTTGAGATATCCAGGCCCAGCTGATGGGGTATGGGTCCTGAGAAAATCCAGGGCCAGAAGCGGCACCACTGGACAGCCTCAGAGGTGTGAGGGGGGAGAGAGTGTGCAAACCAGAGACAGGACCATCTGGAGGTCTTGGGGAGGCACTGGGCACACAGACAGGGAAGGAGCCATTCATGGGGAGGTTCATGTCACAGCTGAGCCTGCCCATGGCACGTTCAGCCTCCAGAGATGCCAGTCTGGCATGGAGAGATGAAGCCAGGTGGTGGGAGTGATTGAGGTGAACACATCACTTTCTCTATTTGCATATCAGTGCTTAGGAACATGGAGATGGGAGGGTTGGAGAAGTAAGGGTCCTTTGACTCTGCCCTGGCACCATAATGGGGCCTCAGCTCCCTGCATCTTCCTCTCTCCTGAGTGCAGAGCCTCCACAGCTGGTATAAGGGGGCTGGCCATCGACTCTCGTCCCAGCATCAGGGTCATGGTGAAAGCAGACTGTGTTACAACTGTTCTCAGCCTCCCAGGCTGGGGGAGCAGAATGGAAGGGCTGGACTACACTAAAAATCACATCTACTCAGCTGTGTCACTTGAGGGGGGTGAGGAGTCTCCACACACCCAAGCTGTGTGATTAGGCCTTCTATAGCCCCAGTAGACAGCACTGGGTAGATGGAACAATTCTTCCAGCAGCCGAGAAACCAAATCCAGCAAATAAGAAAAACCCTCCTGGCTCGACGGCGAGTGTCTACACCAGGCATGGCCAAACTGTGGCTCGGGAGCCACATGTGGCTCTTGAATGAAAAAGTGGGGCTCACAGAAGAATGCCAGCAAATCAATTTAGTAGGTAAAAGTATACGGCTATATGCCTCAGTGTGGCTCTTGAAGGTTTAATAATCAACTTGTGTGGCTCTTGAGTTCCATAAGTTTGGCCACCTCTGGTCTACACTGATGCACCCCAGTGACAGAGCAAGAGCTCTGCAGCAGTTTGTGTGTACACGTAGACCAGGTTAGAGCAGCCCTGAGGCAGCTCTAAGTGGTGCTGGGGACCAGGCAGTGGAACACACACATCCACTTTAAACAATATACCTTCTTCCCCCCGCTCATTCCATCTCCATGGAGCTGTGAGGCTTCCTGTGTCCCTATCAAAATTGGAGTGTTGGGGGGGACAGGAGTAGGGAGGATTTACCATTGCTTTCCATACACCTGGCCTGTTGCTGCAGACCACCCAGCTCCTCTGTCCATTTCCCATCTGGGTCAGCCCGCTTCAGAGCTCACAGAATCATGGACGAAAGTGTTCCTTGCATGTGGGCAGCTGGAGAAACACAGCCTCCCTTAACACCCCCTGCAAGTCAAGCAGCAGGAGGGGGAACATGAACTCCCAACATAGGCTAAGGGCCTAGCGCAGCTGGATTGGAGCCTGTACAGGAGCCTTTTGTTTTCTCCTCTGCACTAATTTCATCCTGTAAGGACCCAGAAGCAGGGTATTCAGAACGAGTGCCCCACCAGATGAAGAGAAAAGTCCTGGTGGATGGAAGGATTTGCTGCTGTGCTTTGATGGGCTGCTGCTTAATATCTCACCCAAATGAGATGGAGACACGACAGGCAGGGTGAGCTGGGCTAGATCAGAAGAGCCAGGTGGCCCCCTGAACATCATCAGCTGAGGGGCCAGCTCTGAAACGTCTCCACCTAAGTGTGGATCAGTGTCCCAGATCCAAGCATTGGAGGGAGGATTTGGGCTGTGAACTTGGTGACCTGAAGTGAGGGGGCCAAGAGCTCTTTCTAGAATGATCTGAGCTCAGACCCCAGCTCCAGAACTTGGGGCCCAGCCATACTTAGGGCTGTGAACTGGCATGTGCTCCATATCAGGACACACAGTCCCGGCCTCTGGCAGAATCCCCCGGACCTGCCTGCCTCCCCATATAACTAGAAGAGTTGGACAAATGTGAGCAGCTGCAAGGATCCACTAGGTCAGGTCCTGGTGCAAAGTGACAGAGCAGGACGGGCACTGCCATCTGAAGTCAAAAGGCCAATGCAGGGCATCTCCCACCTGTCTGATTTGTAGATGGTCTTATGCAGCAGGCACCCAGATTTCTGCCTAAGGTTGGATACCCAGCTCTGCAGCAACATGCTCAGATTGGCACCCAAGGAGCCATTTAAAATGCTCACATGACTATCCAAAATGGGACACAGCAGGAGCTCATGTCCCTTCCCCTGTAGAGCTCCCCTTTGGTGCAGTGTTAAGACAGTAACTAAGCATGCATGAAGGCGAAAAGGACAATGGTATACATAGAAAGGGGGAAATCATGCATATGCAGGACCTTGGACAAGGCGTTGGCATGGCTTATACCCCATTTCAGCCATGCATGGGGTGGAGGGAGATAGCCCACACAGGGATGCACATAGCACTGTTTCTTGAGAAGCATCCCAGACTAGAGGAAGCTGGGCAAACTGGGTCCCATGGTCTTGTCCATCCTTTGCCCCTTGCATTACGCTGCCATCTTCAAGTGCTGAGGAAAATCATCTACCAGGAACCAGACAGAGAGAACCAACTCATTACAAAAGCATCAAGGAGCAGCCAGCAGCACCGTCACTCATTCTGAGCCATCCTAACGAGCTGTGACCTCTTGATTTCAGCCCATCAGCTTCAGTCTGGAGCCGCCAGCACCAAGTTGCTCCCCGAGCTTCACCCCACCAAGCTCCACCTTCCTCTGCAGTGTAGCTGCAGTAAGAGTAGGCTGGAGGCCCCCCCAGGGCTGGGAGCAAACATAATATCCTCTGACAAGCCCTAGTGCTTCCTCAGTAATTAGCGCTTCGCTCCGGCTGGGTTACATCTCATCCTGCTCCAGGCAGCCAGACACTAAAAAAAGGCCTTTGTCAACACTTTCCAGCACCACTTAGTAAACCGAGGCTTATTGTCTTGTCAGCACTGGGGCTGCAGTCTTGCCCACCCTGGCTCCGGCTCTTCACTTAAAGCTATTCTTGCCTGCACACTTGCAAAGATGGGGACAAAGAGCCCTTCTGCTCTCGTTGAATCTAGGGGCCAAATGAGCTGAGAACAGGCCAGGCCAGTGACACCACAGGAAGTCTTGGTGTTTAGTGGAGGCAGGACTTTGCCAGTGGAGCCTGAAATTGGGCAAGCAGGTTATGCCACGCACACACCTCTGAGCTCAATTGGAATCAAGGGCTAGATAGAGCCCCTGTTCCGTCAGCCTCTCTCCGCATGCACACTCCCTTTGGACAAATCGAAGCCTCCTGTCACCAAGATCCTAGTCCCACAACACCCCCGGCCCCTGCTACCCCTGGCTAAGGGCAGATGGTTTCCCTGACGCAGCCAGGCAACCACCATGGGTCTTTGCATCTGTGAGCAAGAGCTGTTCTGCACAGAAGGATGCTAGAAAATGCAGTCGGGGTGACATCATAGTTGAAGTCCCCAAAAGGTGGGGATCAGGTGCAAGCAGATGTAGGCAGGGCCACTGTCACCCCCCTCCTCCTCTGTCCACATCCAGGCTCTGCCAATCTTTCCACACCCCCTCCTCCTGCTGAGGCTGCTGGAGAGACACTCATGCAGAGCTCTGGCTCAGTTCATATAACGCCTAGCACACATGGTGCGCTCCCCATTGGACCGGGAAAGGAACTCTGTGAGCAGGAGGTCACCTCGAGCTTTGGGTGTATGAAGGCACCTGTCTAGGGGAGGATAAAAGTCCTACTATGACCACCATCTCCTCCAGTTCAAGTGATGAAGACACAGGATGCCTGGCTTCTCTTGCCAGTTTTTTAGTTGATGGGCCTGTAATTTGGTTCGGCCACCAAACCCTTCCCATATATTAGTTTCTCACCAGCACACGGAGAACCACGAAGCATGGCTTGACCTGGAAGTGGTAGACCAGGGGTCGGCAACCCAAAAGAGCAGAAGAGCCCTTTCCCCCCCCCCCACCACCACAACCGCATGAGCCCGAGTTGGCCCAGCAGCTGTGCCGTGACCCCTAGTGCTGACGGGGTGTGTGTGTGGGCAGCGTGTGCTCCATCCCTGTGCTGGCGGGGTGGAGCAGTACTGCCCTGCCTACCCCCAGCTGGCTGTCCCTCCCAAGAGCAGCTGGTGGAGAGTTGCAGCTGGTGGAGTCAGGGCCCTGGAATGGCCCCTCTGCAGAGTTCAGGCCACTTCGATCTGGCCACCCCAGGGCTGAATGGGCCCAATCTAGGTCCTGGGGGCGAGGTGGCCTCTCTTCAGGCCTGGAGTAGCCAGGTCGAAGCGGCCTGAACTCTGGAGAGTGGGCCATTCCAGGGCTCTGCCACCGCAAGCTGCAGCTCTCTGCTGGCCCCTCTTGGGGGGGGACAGCTGGCTGGGGGTAGCCACAGGTAGTACTGCGCCACCCCACCAGCAGAGGGAAGGAGGGACAGAGGGACTGCGTGCCGCCCATGCACCCCCCACCAGTGCTAGGGGCTGTGGCATGGCTGCTGGGCTGCTTCCAGCTCATGCAGTTGTGGTGAGAGGGTGGGGGCGAACCTGGCCCCTCTGATTTGGCCACAATGCTGAGGCCAGCTGGGAGTCGCCAGAGCACACCTGGCCCCCTGAAGGAAATTGCCAGGGAACCAAAAGGGGATGCTCAGGGAGCCACAGGTAGCTCACTGAGCCTGCATTGCTGATCCCCACGCTAGGCATGAGTTGGTGGTGTGTTTGCAGGGGACGAGCCCTTACAATTCACCATCCTGTGGCCATCACGCTTGGACACAAGCACAGTCTCAGCTGGAAGCAGATGGAAGACCTGAAGTTTGTAAGCCATAAGCAAGGGATTAGCAGGGCTGCTGGCACCTGCTGCCTTCTGATTCAGCCAGCCAGAGAGAAACAGATTGTGGATTTTGCTCTCACCAGGCTAAAGTGAGAGAGCCAAGGAACTGCTCCATGTTCTGCCATCTGCACTGAGGTTAACCCTGGAGTACCTGTGACCCATCTGTTTCACATGCCAGCTAAGAGGAGACACCCAGCTGGTGCTCTAGGGAGCCTTCACTTCACAGAGGGTGGCTGTTGTGCTTGGAGCTAGGGCCCAAAGGTGAGGGTCAGGAAGGGATGGTTCAGACAAGTGAAATAATTATGCTAATTAAATAGTGGCAGGTGCATCAAGAACCTAAGGCAGTAGTGGCAATGGAAGACTATTAAAGCATTGACCCTTCCCACCCACACCTTCAATTAATGATGGGGAAACTGAGGCAGGGACTGATGAAGTGACATAGTCAGCTGGTCACTGGCAGAGCTATGATAAGATCCTGACTCCCAGCTCTCTTCTCTACTCAGGAAAACATATGTTGGTGGCTTGGTTAACACCAAGGGGTTTCTGTGGTCCACAGACATGGCAATCCCCTGTGCTCCAGTCACATTCAGGGCTATATGGGGGGGGGGGGGGAAGCTGATGGAAAGAAGGGTCCAACCTCTAGGCCAGAGCTCTGTTTCTGTCACACCTTCTAGCAGGTAACATGCACACTGCATATCATTCCCTCCCACATAAAGGCAAGATGGGAGCAAGAAATGACTTATTACAAATGCTCCATTTCCCATCCACTGGTGGCCACAGATACCAACACCACAATGCTCTGCCAGCACTTTCCATCTGCAAAGAGTTTTACTGTACAGTTCTCCACACACTGGAGAGGCACTGTCCCCTTTCTGCAGATGAGGAAACCAAGGCAGGGGGCAGAGCCTTGTCCCATGTCACAGACTATGTCAGTATCCAATCAGGGAGTGGCTCTCTGCAAGCCTCTTGCTCCCAGAGTCACACAGGGCCTCCCGCTCTTTGGCAGATCTGATGGAGGCTGGAAAGTCAACAGTGTTTCTCAGTTTGCTAGAACCACAACCACTTTTGAGCACCGCATGCGACATGGGCAGCAATGAACAGAATAGGTCCGGATTTGGGGGGAATCGGATGGTTTATAGATTTAAAAAAAAACACTCAAGTGCTCCCTGATGCCGCCCCCCAGCACAAAAATCACACAGCTCATCCTCTCAAGAGTTTGAGGTGTTGACACCTGGAATGACATGTTTGCCAGGCAAACAACAATGGACAGGGTAGGGGAGGTATAACACTGACACGGGTGGGGGTGTGGGGTGGCAAAAGGGGATCTCAATATGGGGCCAAGGAGGAAGGCAGGGGACACAAAACCTCTGGCAGTGGAAGTAAGTGCACAGGCTCCTGGTATCAGGGAGGAAGTGAGGGCAACACTTTGGTTAGGGGTAGGGCTACCAGATACCAAAACCTGGAAAGAAGGACAGGGAAGTACAAAAAGGAGGACGATGGAGGAGATGTAATATTAATGTAATATTCTTCTGTTTTTAGGGGGCCCTGGAACGCTTTTCCCCAAAAATAAGGAATTCCATGGCACTCCACCTACTTTAACCCCTACAAGTAAAAAGCCAGACAAAATAATGTATTTTAAAATGCCTGCCAGATGGAGGATGTGGGAGTAAAAAGGAGGATGTGAAGGTAAAAAGGAGGACATGTCCTCCTTTTGCCTGACATCTGGTAACCCTAGCTAGGGGGGCACATAGAAGCCATGGTGTGTGGAGATTTGGACACTAGTATGGGGGTCAGGAGGCACTGGGATACAACCAGAGTCCCACCCTTAGGGTCCCTTGAATGGGAGCACTCCAAACCCCTGATGGGGGGGAGCCCAGTGTGGCAGAGGGGTCAATAGGAGAAACACAGTGGGGGAGTTGCAGAGAACTCCAGAAACAAAGGGGGTTGGTAGGTTCACCTACAGGAAGATTAGGGGGCAGAGAGGGGTACAAAGAACCCAGGTGTGTTCAAAAAGTCCAGCTGCCACCTGCATCTGCCTAGCAGACCATTCCACAGCCCAGCATCTTGCTTACCCACAGCTGTAACACAGGACCATCTGCTTGGCCCAGACACAGCCTTTCATCTGCATCTTGGAGAGTCAGGTCCTTCAAAGAGTCAGTTCACTCAGCCCAGAACAGGCAAGACTCTTAGGGTGCAGGCCAGCTAACTCTCTCCCCTTTTATAGAGACTGCCTGGCAAACACCCACCCCCATTAAGGTGGAGTTTGGAGAACTAGATCCAATAGAAAACTAAACAGGCAAACTCTTTGATTCTATTGGCTATAGGGTAGGGACTGCTATCCACCATATTTAAAAACCTGATGGAGAAGGAGGTGGGAAGAGGCTCAGGTATTGACTAGATGTTATATTTTGGGAAGCCAAAGGGATGCCACTGTGGCTAAAAATCAGGCTCCCTATCCCCAGCTGGGTTAGAGAGCATTCACACCTGGCTGGGTCTCTGTGGAGAAGTGGGAATCCTCCGCTAGGTTAATAAGGGAAGACACGGGTGTTGACCCTCTTTCTTTTCTGTTTGGGTGATGGAACACAGGGGGGTGATATGAGATAGAGCCACTAGGCGGCAGGGGGGTAGTGTTTAGGGAGCCTGTACCTGGGACCCCCCTGCTGGTCACACTGGATTCAGCTGGTCGGACCAGGGGGTGGAGAAGTGGGCAGAGCGAGGAGGGGAACAAAGGACCAAGGGAAAGGAGCGGCTAGTAGGGAAATGGGAGAGTCCAAGAGACAGGACCCTGCCCTGGGGTGTAGCCCTAATCCCCTGGGGGTTTCACTCTGGTTGTTCTGATGATGCTGATACCAACTGTCCTTGCTGTTGTATGAACTGGTGTGCTAATAAACCCTCTGACTGCCACACTGGCTGAGAGTCGCTGCTGATTGGGATGGTTGGGACCCTCCTGGAGGGAGGAAACCCCCTCCAAGGGAGACCAGACAGAGCAAGGATCGGACCCTCTGAGCCTGGAGTTGGGAGCTGACTG
Source organism: Podocnemis expansa (assembly GCA_007922195.1). Lineage (NCBI taxonomy): Eukaryota > Metazoa > Chordata > Testudines > Podocnemididae > Podocnemis > Podocnemis expansa. The sequence continues at coordinate 51,765,844 of ML681963.1, read as the reverse complement.
CACAGAGCGTGGAGACCAGGGTGCTGGATGGGAGGAGACTCCACCGTAGCAGAGTCCTGACTAGCTGTGAACAGAGGGGATCCAAGAGGCTTGTCTGGGGTCTCCGTCACAGTCTCACCTCTTGCTTGTACCATAGCTTTGATGCATTTAGTTCTGATTTACATCAGTTCCAATAAGATTAAAAGCAGGGCCCCAGTCTTTAAAGAGGCAGGAATGGGACAATGGGGTTTCCCTTGTTAATGTATCAGGGGGTTATTTAGGTGGTTTCTGTTCTATTTTGGGTGCTTTGCTATAAAAAGAGAAATCTTTATTAGGGGATTAGGAGCCTATTTTTAAAACCTTTGTTCTCTTGGGTGCCCCTTCTAGATGCTTGTCTTAGTAGTCGCAGTGTGCCCATCACTATAGGATTAGACCAAGGCTTGTACTGTTTGTCAGGCCAATCAACTATCAGTCACTTAAGCTATTTGTGACTGTGTCTGTCTTGAAACTTAGCTGCCATGAGCCAAGTCTCTCACGGGCACTAATTGATTTACCCACACCATTCTCCTGGGAGGCAGGGCAGTGCTGTTACCCCATTATATAGACGGGAGAACTGAGGAGCAGCAAAGGGCAGAATCCGCACAAGGGCACATTTGGTAGAGTAGGGCTGCTTGCCTTCTCCTCTGTCTCTGAAGTTCTAGTTTCAGGCCCTAATCCAGGGGTCCGCAACCTGTGGCCCTGGAACCACCTATGGCTCTCTGGCTGCTCCCTTTCAGCTCTGCCCCATCCCCCTCACTGCTACCAGAGGACACTGGGGTGGCCTGCACCAGGATCTCGATTCCCCCTCCACCACTGGGGGACCCTGCAGGCTTCTCACACCTGGCTCTGGAAACCCCTGCCACTGGGGCCCCTGTGTGGGGCCTGCTCCTAGTTTTGGGCTCCCCTTTGTTCCCCAGCAGCAGATGCTGCAGCAGGTACCCTGAGCCAGGTCCCCTTACAAGAAGGCTACACGTATTGCAGCTCTCAAAACATTTGGGTATTGAAGGAATTTCTTTTTTTTAAAAATGGCTTTTAGCTTTCAGGTTGCCAACTCCTGCCCTAACCACCAACCCAGCCTGCCTTGCTTCAAAGGCAAGCAGGCAGGCCCCACAGCTCTGCTAGTGACTGCAGATGGACTGTGCAAAGCACTTCTCAAACAGTGTCTGTGGCAGCATTGGATGGGGAAAGGAACTGGCCTGAGGCTGCAGCCCCAGGTCTGAGACTTCTACTTTCTCAGTTCCTAAGCCATGCTCTGGGGAACCCAGTGGCATAGGGAGAAAGCAATTTTGAACAGTAGGAGAGGCTGTGGTTGGGGCAGTGAGGGTGGGGTGGGCTGGGAAGTTGCTAATGCAGCACAGAGCCCTAGAAAGGGAACAAAGCATTTCAGCTGCAGGGGCTTTGCACTAAATTGAGTTGGCCCAAGGCTGGGCTGTGGGATGGAAAACTGAATCAGCTGACAGCACTGGTTACAACAGGACAGTCACCTTTGTGCTCCCCCATGAGCCTCACTGAATCAACTGACATCTGGACTCATATCCACGCCAAAACTGTCCTAACCCTGTTCCAAGCGCAGCTCCTAAAAGCAAGGTATTCTAGGAGATGTGGCGTGGCTAATGCATCATGTGACAGTAGTAGGACAAGTTGTCATGGAGAACCCAGAATAGCCTCTTGGATCCCCTCTGTTCACAGCCCACCAGGACTCTGCTATGGTGGAGCTTTCTCCCATTCACCAGGGTCTCCACGCTACCTGTAGCCAGCTTCCCAAATCCAGGCCCAGAGGGTCTGATCCTTGCTCTGTCTGGTGTCCCTTGGGGGGGGGGTCCTCCCTCCACGAGGGTCCCAGCCGTCCCAATCAGCAGTGACACTCAGCCAGTGTAGCAGTCAGAGGGTTTATTAGCAATCCACTTTGCACAGCAGCTAGGACAGTTGGCTCTCAGATCAACCAGGAGGGCAGATCGTAAACCCCCAGGACAAGCCCCGGAGGTCCTGCCCCTCCGACCTCCATCTTCCTTCTCCCCTCTCTCCCCTTTGTTCTCCTCTCTATCCAGCTGCCCTGCCCCTGGTCTAAACTGTCCACAACTGTCACCCCCAGGGGGTCCAGGTAAGGTCGCACTAAAGCCTCTTCCCCCCTAGTGGTACCTATAGTTATCACACCCCTGTGTCCCATCACCAGAATACCATCACCAAAGAACAGGAACAGAAAAGAAGAACCACAGTAACCCAAGAGGTTTTCTTACTTCATCACATCTCTCCCCCCTTGGAGACTGAACTGAGGGGGGGTCACCTCCACCGGTGACCTGGGGAAGTTCTGACCCCCACCCGCCTGATAAGGCATCTGCTACTACATTCGCACTTCCTTTGACATGTATCACCTCCATATCATACCCGTGAAGGATTAACCCCCCACCTCCCGAGCTTGGCATTAGTACCCTTTGAGCAAGCCCTCCCAGCTTGACTAAAATCTCAGCCATCTGGGGCATGCGTCAGACACTGTGATGGAGTTCAGCTTGCCATAGTCTACATAGAACCAGATCGAGCCGTCTTTCTTGGGTACCAGCCCTATCAGAGAAGCCCATGGGCTGGTAGATGGTTGTATAACCACCAAGGCCAGCATGTCCTGGATCTCCCTCTCTACATCCCGAGCTACCTTCCCAGTGACTCTAAATGGGGAGCACTTTATGGGATTGGTCGTCCCGGTCTCTATGTGGTGCACCACTAAGTTGGTAAGCCCAGGCCGGCTAGAAAACAGTGGTCGGTAGGACTCCAGCCCTGCGCTAATCTCTTCCCTCTGGGCCACAGTTACCTGGTCTAAGGGAATTGAGTCCAGGGAGGATCCATTCTCCACCCGGCTACCAAGCCTCAATAGGGGATCTCCCCCCAGACCCTCCCATTGTCCGCATACAGTCAGTACCAGTCCCTCTCTGTCAAAGTAATGTTTCATCACAGTAACAGTGTACACTTTTTGTTTTGACCAGCGGGACAGTTCTACCACATAGTTCACGTTGCTCAGTTGTTTGGTGACCTTGACGGGTCCCTCCCAGGCAGCCTGGAGCTTATTCCTCTGCACCGGGATAAGAAGCCTCACCTGATCCCCAACCCCATATGATCTGGCCGGGGCACTGCAGTCATCCTCAGCTTTCTGCTGCCTTTGGACCTGCATTAAGTTCTCCCTAACCAGGTCCATAAGCCCCATGAGTTTCTCCTGGAAAATCAGGTTGTATTCTACTACTGATTCCCCACTGGGGGAAGCCTTCCCCTCCCACTCATCTCTTACTAAGTCCAGAGGGCCTCTCACTCTTCTCCCATATAACAGCTCAAATGGAGGGAAACCCATGGACTCTTGGGGCACATCCCAGTATGCAAACAACAGGGGTGGTAGATATTTGTCCCAGTCCTGTGAGTATTGAGCCATAAAAACCTTTAGCATCCTTTCCAGAGTCTCACTGAATTTTTCCACCAGCCCGTTGGTAGGCAGGCGATAGGCTGACTCCCAGGTGTGTCGGGCCCCACACTTCTCCCCAAGACACTGCAAGAGGGCTGACATACAGTTAGACCCTTGGTCCATGAGGACCTCTGGTGGGAACCCCACCCTACTGAAAATGCCCATCAGATCGGTGGGAGCCAGAGGTACAGCCCCTGGGTACAGGGTAACCAAGTCTACCACCACCCAAATATATTTCTTCCCTGATCGGGTGGCTTTGCTGAGAAACCCTACTATGTCCATCACCACCTTCTGGAAAGGCTCCTCTATGACCGGGGGGGGGTCTCAGCTCAGCCCCACCTTTGTCCCAGGCCTTCCCCACCCTCTGACAAGTGTCACATGATTGGCAATATCGCTTGACTGCATCGAAAATTCCCGGCCAGTAGAAGTTTTGCAGCAGACCCTGCTAGGTGCATTTTATCCCCTGGTGTCCTGACGGAGGAACATCATGGGCCAAGGACAACAGTCTTTGGGGCCCCACCAATTGTCGTCTGACCTGCCACGGCTCTGCCTCTGCCACTGGAGTCCACTCTCAGTACAGGGCTCCTTTCTCCCACAGGAATTTCTCCGTGCAGTCTCTCCCAAGGGACTGCTCAGCCCCAAGGTCTGCGAGGGCCCTCAGCTTTGCTAGTGAAGGGTCGCCTCACAGATCCTCCTGAAACTCGCCTGTGGGAGAGGATGTTGGAGTCTGTTCCCCAGCCTTGTCTAGGGTGGAATCCTCTTCCTCGCACTTTTCTGGCCCCATCGCTTTCGTCCACCCCTCTGCAAGGTTTCTCATCTTTGTCTCAGGGACACCAGATGTAAGGAGCCCCTGCCGGCCCTGACTCCTGGTAGCGGCCAATGTTCTCTGGGGTTCACCGGGTCACCCTTCTAGATTTTGTCCCATCAGTACCTCGGCTGGCCAACGATTGTGCACCCCCATCTCCTTGAGGCCCTCTTTGCCTCCCCACTTCAGATGCACTCTTGCTACAGGCACTTGTACAGGTAGCCCAAACACCTCCCTTAGGTTCAGATAAGTATCAGGGACCATCTTGTTGGGTCCCACCACCTCCAGCCGGGCCAGAGTCACCTCCGCACCCATATCCCAGAACCCTTGGACTTTTCTTCCCTCTACCTCAATAGGGATGAGGAGCTGCTGACCTCCCTTTGGTGGGCCTGAGCTCACTTGGTAAATAGAGGATTCTGAGTCTGGAGACTTGCCCGGTACCAGCGAGCCCACCTGGCCACCCAATCCATCACTGGGAGTGTCAACCCAACTATCTGCTGCTTCTGCCATGGTTAGTGCCTCCTCTGGACAGGCTCCTACCCAATGCAGCCTTTGGGCAGTCGATTTGGCCTTCGTGTCTCTGAGTTTTGGGCACTGCGCTGTCTTGTGGCCTGTCTCACCATATGAGAAGCACCTCCAGTCTCCCTGTTCACCAGGGCCTAGTTGAGTAGCTCCTTCGGATGATCTATTTTCTGGGGCTCCCTTCTGAGAGTCCTGTTGGAGCCTCCCCCACCGGTCCCCCTTCCAGCCCCCTTCCCCCTTCAGACCTAGCCCATGCCCTGACCAGCTGGCCACAAACTCATCAGCCAGCCTGCCAGCACTGCGTAGGTCCTTGGGTTTCCGGTCAATCAGCTATCAGGTCAGGGGGACAAATATTATATAACTGCTCCAGGCCCAGCAGTTCCCCCACTTCTTCCCTGGTTGTGTTCCCAGCCAAACCAGTCCATTTCCAGAGGTACTCCTTTATCAATGTGCTGGTTTCCAGGTAGGTCACCCCTGGCTCTTTCTGCACAGATCGTAGTTTCTCCCGGTATGCCTCAGGGGTCAGCTGAAACTTTGGCAGCAGAGCTTGCTTGAACTGCTCATAATCTTCAGTTTCCGCTTCCTCCATCTGACCGCGTACCTCCATCACTTTTGGACCCAGAAGAGGGGTCAGATATCGCAGCCGGTCTGCGAGATTCACCTGATGCACATTACAGGTTTTCTCAAAGATGGTGAGGTAGATATCAATGCCCCCTCCCTCCTCAAAGGGACCCATCAACTTAGTACTTTGGGGTCCAGCAGGAAGGGGCTCTCGGACTCTGCCCTCATTGTTCATTAGGGCCCCCTCCTGGCTCCTAAGTCTGGCCAGCTCCAGTTCATGTTGTCTCTCTTTCTCTCTCTCTGCCATCTCCAGCTGTTTCATTTCTAACTCAAATTGGCGTTGTCTTGCTTTATCCTGTAACTCCTGTAGCCTCAGCTCCAGTTCCAGCCGCCTTATTTCTGGGGGGGAACTGAACTGTGAGTGCCCTCTAGGGATTGGGGACTGCTGCCGAGAAGGCCCCGGGCTGCAGCTCCCAGCTCCTCTGGGCACCTCCTCTGGGGCAGACTGGCCTCGCCTGTGCCCCTCTCTGGCTGGGGTTTGTTGTTGGGGCAGTTCAGGGCTGCTACTGCTGCTACTTCTGAGCTCCCTGGAGGCTCCCACCACTGAGGGGTCTGTCTCTCTGCCCCCATCGCTCTCTTCCAGCTGGGCAATGAGCTGCCCCTTGGTGAGCCTACTGACTTTTAATCCTCGAGACTTACTAATGTTCACTAGTTCTTGTTTTAACAACCGCTTGTAATCCATGTTGTACTGTTATCACCAGCAGTAAGGGAGACCGTCTCTCTCAGTGAATCCAGCTCTCAGGATCAGGTTTCATCAAGCACACCTGGGGGTCCCCTCTGGACCGAGTCCACTTCCCCCATCGTCCAATCAGGTGCAGGATATTTGCATGTTCACTGCTCTCTCCATCAGTCTCCCAGCCGAAGGATGCTTCCACAGAGTGGGTCTCTGATTGGCTGCCTCCCTCCCTCTCAATTCAAATCCAGAGCATGGATCCTTCCAGGGACTGTCTGGACTACCCTGGAGGAAACCCCTCTCTTGGTCAGGGATGCAGGTCTTTGAACAACGCCCTGGCTGTCTCTGGGCTGAGCAGCTTCATCAAGTGAGCCCCAGGAGCCTGCTGATCCACAAAGCTCCTTGTGTCTGCTGACACACACTGTCCTTCTGAAGGGACCAACGTTACCCCTTCCCGCTACCCCCTCTTGCCAGCACTGCACTGGATAGTCACTCACTGTGGGGTATTGCTGCAGGGTGTCCCATCGCTGCCACCAAGATGTCATGGAGAATCCAGAAAAGCCTCTTGGATCCCCTCTGTTCACAGCCCACCAGGACTCTGCTACGGTGGAGCTTTCTCCCATTCACCAGGGTCTCCACGCTACCTGTAGCCAGCTTCCCAAATCCAGGCTCAGAGAGTCTGATCCTTGCTCTGTCTGGTCTCCCTGGGGGGGGGGGTCCTCCCTCCATGAGGGTCCCAGCTGTCCCAATCAGCAGTGACACTCAGCCAGTGTAGCAGTCAGAGGGTTTAGTAGCAATCCACTTTGCACAGCAGCTAGGACAGTTGGCTCTCAGATCAACCAGGAGGGCAGATCGTAAACCCCCAGGACAAGCCCCGGAGGTCCTGCCCCTCCGCTCTCCATCTTCCTTCCTCTCCTCTCTCCCCTTTGTTCTCCTCTCTCCCCAGCTGCCCTGCCCCTGGTCTAAACGGGCCACAACCTGTCACTCCCAGGGGGTCCAGGTAAGGTCGCACTAAAGCCTCTTCCCCCCTAGTGGTACCTATAGTTATCACACCCCTGTGTCCCATCACCAGAATACCATCACCAAAGAACAGGAACAGAAAAGAAGAACCACAGTAACTCAAGAAGTTTTCTTACTTCATCACACAAGTGCATCCTGGAAGATTTGGCAAGGCTACCCGTGCATTGTGGGACAGTGGGGAGGGGACAGAGTTTAACTGATGCGTTGTGGTTTGGGAGATACAGCAAGGCTACCACTGCATTGTGGGACAGCATTGGGAGGATCTGTGGCCCTGGTTTTGTTTTGACACATGGTCACCTGGTCTAACCAGGTGCTGGCTTGTCATGGGTGGACACAGATGCTTCCTTTCCAGTTTGATGGCCCCACGCAGGTCTGTGCATTACCAAGATACCTCCCTACAACCTTTAATAGTAGGGCAAGGCAGGGAGACATTACACTGTTCCATTAACTAGCCCCTTATTTCAGCGTGACCAGCTTCTGGGAAAACCCCCTCGGGGCATGAAATCCCAGGTGCAAGCAGCCAGTGTGGCTCCATGTTCCCAGTCCAACCACTTGCTCCCTTTAATACACCGTGTGTCCCCAGACCCCCAGCCAACTTAGTGGGGGTAGCCTCAGTGGGCAAAAGGTCAGTGTTCTGGGTGCTGTTGCTGGGGTGCAGGCTTGGGACAGGTGTGTCACTTATGGGGCAACCTGCGGCTGTTGGGTGCCTTAAGCCGGGGAAGTGGGGTCATCCCCAGCAAACAAACAGCAGCAAAGGAGTAGAGGAAGGGAATGGGACTCACCCAAGGGAACTGGTCCCAGAACCTTCTGGTTTCCAGACCTGTGCCCCTATAATCCCCTTAGAACTACTTGGCCACAGTCCTTGGTACCATAGCCATGGCCCTCCCAGGACCCTGATACCCCAGCCACAGCTGACTTCTCTTAAAACACACAGCAGTTTGCTCCCTGCACCCATCAGCCACTGTGTTGGGACACATTACTGGGTCACCACACAGTGGTAAGTGTATCACAGAGCCAGGTAAATGGCTGCATTCAGCCTAACATGGATGAGCTGGTGGCTCCTGTAGGGTCACAATATACTGTCGTGTCATGACCTGCAAAAGGTTGAGTATTGCCATACAGATTTAACTCTCTCCCTGACCCCAACCTCTTGCATTTCACCCCTGCCCCTGCTACATTCTTGTTTCATCTTACCAGCAGAGGCAGCACCATAAGACAGCCAGGTCAGTCTGCCATGTGGCCATGCTGCCAACAGGCTGGTTAGCTGCTGGGCTGGTAGCCTGATAAGAAATAACACAGCTGCAGTCTCCAGTCACCTGACTTGGCCAGGTGATAGATGAAGCTGAGTTAGAGCCAGGCACTTTTTGGGCTCATTTTGCTGTAGCACCCATGCACCAGCTCCTGGAAGGAGGGATCCAAGAGGAAAGGAGAAACTTGGGTCCCACTTGCAAGGACGTTGGCTGTGTAGTGAAACACAGTTCAGTGCCCCACTAGGCTACTGACAATGGGAGGCCCCAGACAAGTCACAGCTGTCTGCCTCAGCTTCCCACCTATAAAATGGCAACCTGCCTCCCCCCAGGACCCCAAGAGTTTGTGAGCTATGCATCAAGGAAATGCAGACAAAATGTGCTAGTGAGGGGCTGTGGCTTGAGGCCCAAGTTATATCAAGGTCAGCCTGTGGGGCCCCTGGTGACCAGCATCCTACATGATGCATTGTCTCTTTTCCATAATGCACAGGGCACTTCACAGAAGGGACAAAGAAAGGGCAGCTCTGTGTGTCTTTAGAAGCAGCTTTTTGACAGTCCAGGAGTCTGTACTGAACCATACTTGCCCTGGACCATACACAATCCTTCTGCCAGCTGTCCTGCCTACTCCCACTGCTCCACCCTACCCAGAAAGCAGAAAAGGTGATGGAAGGGGCGCACAGAGTGCAGATAGGACAGAAGAGGGCAGGGGATTTTGCATTACTCCCCTCCCATCCCCATTGTGGGGAGATGGCGATGTCCTGGGGCTGATAATCTTGACCTATCAAACTAGCAGTCTTTGAGCGTCTTCTCAGGGCTGCATCTCCCTAGAGGTCCAGGGAGAACAGTCTTCAAATTGGGGGAGGGGGAGAAAGAGGAGCAGTCAGGCCCACAAAGAGGGCCACAGGGGAGCAGGGGGTTAGGGCATGGGACAAGGTACTGAGCCTTCGCATTCATCAGTTGTGCTTGAGGAAGCAAAGGATGCTAATGGCCAGGGCAGCAGCAGACCATGCTCCCCCCTCCAAGGGGCCATGCAGACTGGGAGCACCTCCAAGTCACCCCCTTCCCCCCCTAGAAGGAGATGGCTGGCAGGGAGGGATCCAGATCTCTGCTTTTCCCTGCACAAGACTGGCAGGTGCAGAAAGGCACAAGGCCACCAGCCGCAGCAGCATCTGCTCCCATCTCCAAGTGACTCCCTCCATGAACCCTTGCATGCTCACCCCCCATGGCTCAGATGAAAAGGCCAGTGCCCATGGCAGAAGAAACTCACAGAGAGTGAACTTTTATTTTCAACAAAGACAGCGCCTGCCCCAGGAGACAGAAATGTGGGTGTGGATAGGGGAGGGCCCCCTCCCAAAGTGGGCTCTGGAGGATGGAGGTGGCCCTTACCCTTCAGGGAGGAAGAAGAGCAGAGGGCTGAAGAGGAAGAACAGTGCTGGGAGCAGCGAGTGAGAGGGCAAGATCCCTCTTCCCACAGAGGGTGGGAGGCAGGGCCTGGGCATTGTTCCCAGCTGCACACGGTGCATGATGTGAAGAGGCCCAGGTACAATAAAGTTCAGAGCTGCCCTGCCTTGCTGCATTGAAGCGTGGTTCCTCCCATTACAAAGACGCAGCACCTGGGAGTCAGATCCTGCCGGCTCCTGGAGAGAGAGAGAGAGGGGCTGGCGGCACAGGCAAGGCCAGGGTGTGTGGGAGGCTGGTTAGCATGTGTGCATCCATGTGCCCCTGTGCATGTGTCCATCCCTAGCTCCAGTGCGTTTCCGCGTGCGTGCACATCTCGGTGGTGCTGACGGCAGGAGAGAGGAGAAACAAAAGCCCACAATGAAAGGTAAAAAGAGACTGTGCCAGGGGGATCAAAGTCCAGTGGGGTGGGGGTGCCCCCAGGGGCTGAAAGGGAAACATAGCCCCCACCACCAAAGGAAAAATAAAAATCCTGTTGTCATCGTGTTTGCTTTCTGGCCGCATGGGCCGGGCACGGCTGACCCTGGCTCACACCTCTGTCTGGAAGTCCCCTTCTGATACGTCCAGGCTTATACGTGGGGGCTCCCAGTCGGCACAGTGCAGCTCCAGCCTCTCCCGCTGCTTGGGGGGCAGGGAGCTGAGCGTCATGGCCTTGAAGGTACTCCAGCTTTTCTGCCGCTGCTGCTGGTGCTGGTCCTCCAGATTTGTCACTTCCTACAGGGGGGCGGAGGAAAGAGAAGCTTCTGGGATGCTGCTGGGTACAAGAAAGACACCATCTTCCCCCACATCCTCAGCCTGATCTCTGGAGGCTGGAATTACTATGGGGCAGCACTTGGCACATGGGGTTCCTGGTTGTGACCTACTGAGATACAGAATAGTTTGGCTCCTCAGCCTTCAAAGAAGAGAGAATTGGGGAGCATGCTCCCAACCACATAAACAGACCTTGGACTGTGGAGACCAGAGAGTGTCCCTGGGGGGACAGCACAGGGCTGACAGTTTGGCACTGAGCTGATCCAGCCCCCTGTGCAGGTTGTTGTAACTGCACATAGCACTACAGCCAATGGGGGCCCAGGAGGCAGAGGAGCCCTGGGTGGAGTGGGAGCAAAATGCTGCCAACAGGATGTTTTGCACCCACTCTTTGCAGAGTGGCCATGGTGCAAGGCAGTGGGAAATCAGGGCCAGGGAATAGGGGCTTGCAAAGCCCCTGCTCCTTTCTGCGTTCCTTCTTCGGGAGCAGGGGGCAAGCTCAGGCCCAGAAGGCAGATGTTTTGGAACACGCTTGGAGAGAAGGGCAGGGCAGGATGGGGCAAAGGACTCCAGGGCAGGGTGCAGACCAGGAGTGAAGCATGGGATGACTGCTGTCTGAGCCTGAGGAGCAAAAGCATGAGATGAAGGAGTGAGCTGGAGAAAAACACCTGGACAAGAGTCAGGAGGCTGAGGGGACAGCATGGGGGAGACATAACACTTACGGGGAGGTGGAGACGGGATAGGGGGGCGATGAGGATGGACAGACAAGCTGGGAGGCTTTGCATGAGCTACAGGATCACGACCAGCAGCACCGCATGATGCCTTCCTCCTGCAACGGACAGAGTGAAGATGAGGAGGAGGATGAAGATGATGACGTGCCCCTGGCTCTGAGAGCAGACGGGAAGACAACACCATGAACGTCTTTGCCTCAGGGAACGCCCTCTCCATGGGCTGAGGCTACCAGACCTGCAGCTGGGGGTGACCCGGCACTTACAGTGGACATGCTCTTCTCCCCACCGCCTGAAGACACACTCCACCGCTTTTCTCTCTGGGGGAAAGAAAAGGCAAGGCAACTGATGTCAGATACCCTAAAACACATCACCCCATCCCATGCAGCTCAACCCATGGCCCCAGTTACTGGATGCCATCCACCCACATGCTTTGCAGTCATTACAGGCCCCTAGAAAACCCCCGGCAAGGTGGGAAGCACACTGTGTGAAGCACAATGAGACAATTGCAGTGAGGTGCCTCCCAGAAGGAGAGATGAAAGCAACAGGGGAGCACACTCCAGAGAGAGATGCCCCAGCTCAGTACAGAATGGTGGTAGAATGCCGGCTCTGGTGAGGTGCTAGAGAGGCCAGCAAGAGGCAATGCTGTATGTGCTCTGAATGCAGAGAGGGCTCGCAGCTATTCTGGACTAAACGATAAATGCAGTGGGTGGCATTTTAAGTGCACTAGCTGTGAGACAGTGCCAGGTAGGCTGGCCCCAAGGTCTCCCAGCAGGCAGTGGGGCAGAAGCACCATCTATGAGGTGCACCCAGTTACACCCACGTTATCCCGGCAAGAGGCACTGAATAACATGACTGACTGTGCAGGATGTGAAAGTCCAGGTAATTCCATGGGACGATGCTGAAGTTTAGAATCACGGTACAGTGGAAGACACCAGATATTGACCCAGGAGTGACGGCCAAGGGCGATGGGGACCATAGGACCAGACCACCCCCTGCCTGACACTCATACCTTAGAAGCATTGGTAGCAGGTGCTCGGTAACGATCCATCGTGTGGAATTTCTGGTTCAGCTCATGGTAGAGCTCAGAGTGGCGTTTCCTCGTGTGCATGACTTTCTGCAAAGGGGTAGCGAAGGGGACACACGCATGTACATCTAGTCAGAGCCATTTCATGGACACAGAGCATCATCCCCACCTGAAGCCCTGCCTGTGCTATGGGAATAACAGCTGCTACTTCCCTCGTGATAGCACGGGGAACTCACACATGGGATTTCTGTAGGACCCATGGGGAACAGCAGCACTAATTGGTTTTTGCCTGACATTTCTTGACAACAGAGTGGCAGGAAGGAATCCAGCCCCCCTCAAGACCCCTGATCCCTCTTACCCCCAGCAGATTGAAAGTCACTGATGTGCAGCAGGCCAAAATTGAGGAGCTTAAGTTCCTCGAGGTGACCTCCTTCCCATCAGCTAAAGTGACACAGGTACCAAACCCCACCTGATTGTGGGCACTGGCTCCCACATATTCCCAGCTCCTCTCTGGCATTTTAATCAATTCTGAACACTCTTTATTGCCTGGTATGACATTCCTTGGCACTCAGCTCCTATTTCATCAGATTCTGCTTAAACCAGGCCAGGGATGCAGCGCAGGAGGGAAATAAAGGTTTTATTTCACAGACCCAAACAACCTGGTTGCCTGGCTCCCCCCCAGCCTCCACTAGGCACACAGACCAAGCCCCAGACATCCTCAATCCCTCTCTCTTCAGGCAGGACATCACTCACTGCACCGCTCTTCCCCCCAGCATAGAAGGCAGATCAGGTGGGAACACCGTGTCTATGGAAGCAGGGCAGGTGTCGGTGGTGCTTACCTCAAAATCCAGATCTGAATATCGTAACCTCTTCCTCTGGGGGTGAAATGTACATGCCAGCCAAACCAAACCAAAAAAAGGGAGAAGAGGGGGAAAAAAGATCTTTACTGGTTTATCTGGCAAAGGCTTGTGGGGGAGGGGAGGAGAGGACATACGTCACAGCACTTGGGTGAGAGAAAGATGCTAGTTTAGACCTGACCAGAGTGGGCACAAATCTGCCTGACTTCTACAGGAGATACCCCAGCTTGCAAAAACTTGCTCCTTGGAGTGGAGCATGACAAAGGTTACATCACACTCCATGGCCTGGACTTTCCATCATTGCTCCTCCTGCCTGCAAGGATGCTCCGCCTCCTGTTTTCTTAGCTCCTCCCCCTGTCCTGATCTGCATTACTTGCTTCAGCCCAAACTCCTGACAGGCTACCTGGCACCTAGGGTGCCCAAAGTGTTAGACTGCCAGGCTCCCATGCTGCTTGGCAACTGTTACCATGGCACCCAACCATCTTGTAATGCCTAGCTTCCCAGCCCCTTGTGATATGGGTCTGTGGAGACCGACTCCTGCCCCTTTGGAGAGAGGTAGGTACTGAGTGACTTGCCCAAAGTCATGCACCCAGCCTGTGGCAGAGTTGGGAACTAACCCCAAGTCTCCAAAGACAGTGCCCAAAGCTGGGGAGAGGAGTCCTTCAGCCCGAGGGGCTTTGTGGTTCCTTGCTGGGAGGGTGGCTAACCATGTAGAGCAGGTCCAATGCAGGGCTTGCCCACAAGAGAATCCAGCTAGGAAACGCCCTCCAGCTGTTTGGCTCCTGTCTCATCTCAGTCACCTTGTCACTGACAAGTGGAAAGCAATAATGATCTGCTGTTGGCACCTTTCATCAGAGGCCCCAGCCAGGCCTGTTTTATTATCCCCACTTTGCATTTGGGTAAACTGAGGTACTGTGCAGTCAAGTGACTAGCACAGAATAGTGGTGCAGTCAGGACTAGAACCCAGAAGGCGTGACACCCACAGAGCCCACTCTCAACAGCATCCACAAGCCACCATTTTGACATGTTACAAAGAAAAGGGATGTGCAAGTGCCCTTGGTGCTTTGCAGCCAACAGTTGATTAGCACACACTGTTCCCAGCACTGGCCTTGGCTGAGGGTGACACTGGCCAGTGAAACAAACTGGCTCCTGCTGTTGTGGAGATGTAAGTTGGGTGGAAAGTAGAGAACTAAAGGGAAGGTAAATCTAGTATCCGAGCTCCTCACAAAGGGTGAGACGCACCCCAGAGCTGGCAAGGAACTGCTCAAAACTGGGTCACCGTAGGGACCTGGGGTGGCACAAATGAAACTCAGCTAGAATAGAAATGACAGCCACCTCCTTGCACTGCGCTCTCCACCCTGAGACACAGTAGCCCCATTTCTCACGCCCTGCAGAAAAGCGACAGCTCTGCTGTGGACACATTTATGTTCATGTCTTTGCATGAGACCTTTCACATGCTCATGCATAGTGTAGGGTAACGCATGCTCACACAAACGCTCACTTGCTCATACATTTGTTGCTCTTTTGCAATGCAGTTATGCACTCTCCATGTGCATTCCTGTGCAGACATGTACATCCTTGCACGCACCCATTTGCTCTAACACACATGCTTGTGCAGTCTCTTGTGGGCACACACACCCTGCACATGTTCACGCTTCCCCGCAGTCCCACATCTGCCCACTCTCCCTGAAACCTCCCTGGGCAGGCAGCTTTCAGCCCGTGGCCAGGTGAGCTCACCTCGAGTGAGCCCACTTTCATGGCAGAGCCCGGCACTGTGCGTGGCATGGTGCGACTGCGCTCTGAAACCTCCGAGGCTAGAATCTGCCGGACTGTAGGGTGTTGTTTGAACTGAAGGCCATATGGGTGCTTGACTGTCCCGTAGGGCTGGTTCAAGTTCACATTGATGTGGTCCACTGAAACAAAGCCAGGGTAGGCCTCTGATTCGGCCAAACGGCGCCCCTTGCCCGCATGCCGCCCCTCATCCACCTTGATGTTGAGTTTTCCCTCCTCCCTGCTGAAGGGTTTAAGGCTCACAGTCCGGCGGGGCAGCACCATATAGTCGCTCTCCAACGCCGGCTCTGGCGGCCGCATCCAGCCATAATCCACCTGTCGCAGGTTGTTATCTGTGCACAGGTAGACGGGTCCCCGGCTGTCTAGGTTGATATCCTTCTTGGTGGGTGGGTCGCCAAGCTCATTCAGGCCCTTGTGTGCCAGCTGGGGCACCTGCACAAGGATGCTGGTAGGCGGGATGTTCCCTGGGAGACTGGAGAAGCCCAGGCTTCCCTCAGAGCTGGGGTTGAGTTTGGGGTCCTCATCACCATCCAGAGAGATGCGCGACAAGGTGCCTGTGATGGTGGCGGGGTTGCACGCATTCACCTCCTTGAAGAGTACTGTTGGGAGGGAAAGGGGTGAAGTGTCAGCGGCAGTGAGCTGGAATCTCCCAAACTCTAGGGACTCCCACATGATGGCAGGCTTGGAAGGGCACTGGCCCTGCCTGAAGTGGCCATAATCACTGGCTATTGGCCCTGGGTGGGGGGGCTGCCCTCCCCAACAACACCCAGCTAGCACTGTTCCAATTTGGACACCAATTCATTTGCTATAAATTCACCCCTCCCCTCTTAAAGAGATGACATGTCTCTGCTGTGATTCATCTCTGGGCCAGTGCCACCCCTCTCCCCCATTCCAGAAGCAAGCCCAACCTCACCTGTTTGACATGCCAGGTCAACATCCTTTTCAAAGTCTGTCTATAAAAACAGAAGAAGAGGGAGAGAGATGGAGGGCAGGGAGGAATGAATGCATCACATGCAGCACACAGGCTATGGGCACCCTGTCAGGGGAGCCCATTCCCAGTGTTGGCAGATGGCCACGTGCTGGCTCAGTGTGAACAGTGGAGATTTTACAGCTCTGGCAGTGGTCAGGGTTAGTCACTGAGTCCCTACCTGCCTGGCCCCCTGGCTTGGAGCGAGGGTGGCTAGCCTGAGCCACCAGCAGGGCAGCAAATGTCCATGCTCCTCACACAGAATTAGCACCAGTCAACAGGCCTGCAAACTGTAATGCCCTGTGCTCCCCACCCAACCTGGGCCCTGTGCCACTTGCTTGCCCTATACTGACCAGCCCGCCCCAGCTGGGCCCTCCTGCCCCATGCTGCTGGCTGCCCCTAGGTTGGGCCCCACACCACCCAGCTGATCACACCCTCACCATGATCTGCACCTGTCCATTCTTGCAGGAGTCAGGAGAGTTCTCATTCTCGTCACTCTTGCACACACCGATCTGGCACTTCACCACGTCCTGCACCTGGGCGAGGCAGAAGCTGTGGTTACCTCCTGGGGAGTTAGCAGTGAGAGCTGGGTTCTTGGTGCCATGCCCCTCTCACAAAGGGTCACTAAAGTCCATGATCCAGTTGGGTTTGCTTGGGCAAGCCTTACATCCACTCTGTCCCATCCAAGCCCCCCATCCTGCCTGGATACACCCCACCAACCCTCACATCCTGTCTGGATCTGCCTGTCTGATCCCCATAGGCAGCCCTGGCACTGGGCAAGGCAGAAACTGGGGTGTGAAGGGAGCTCAGTCACCAGCTGCCCCAGCTCCAGGACTTGGGCTGACAGTGCAGCACCAGCTGGAGACTCAGGGTGGCAGACATTTCCTGGGTGCTGGACTGAACCCCACTCCTGCAGAGGAGCCAGTATGAGGTCAGGGAAATCCTTAGAGTCTCTAACCAGCTCCAGCCGTGGCTTACACTGTTCCCATGAAGATATTTATAGACTGGCCCTGTCCCTCCGGAGACTCCTCTCTGCTAGACTCTATAAATCCTGTTTCCCTCGGCTCGTGCTCCTGACCCTCTGCTCCAGCCGCCCTGCCTGGCATTCCAATGCGAGGCAGCTGCTGCTACCTTTCCCAGGCTGCTGCAAGGACAGAGCCATCAGAAGCTGCTTGGCTTGCGCCAGGACAGGGCCGTACTCGTAAGGACAGACCTTGCCTGCGAACTCTCTCTGGCCGCGTTTTATGTTTATAGAGCTGCCGCTTGCAGTGTATCAGGCTAAGATAAATGGGCATCTAAGGGCATGTCAGAATGCAGATGGATGGGCTTGGGGACAGACTGTTCTCTCCGGATGGATGGAGAGAAATCCATCCCTTCCCACCCTGCAGCACTGGGCAACTCCATCAACATTTAATTAGCCAGCTTTAAGCCACAATTTGGTCACATCTGTTACAGCCGCCTGCAACCAGCACAGTGGGCTTTGATTTGCTTCCCCCCAGCGTGCCCTGTTGTACACACACAGGACTCCATTTCCACAGTGGGGCCTGCCCTGCCCTCCGCATTTCCACTAACTGTTTTGCACAGGCATGCTAACAGGGTGTACAAAGAGCACAGAGCCCCCTGTTCCACCAGCTGGGCATGGGGGACAGACCCACCAAATCCCACCAAGGGCCAGTTCCAGTGAGACCCTTTTCTGTAGAAGTGTGCATCCCCCTTGCATGTCCAAAGCCAGAAATCTGCATGTGCAAAGCCAGGGACAACCAAGACACAGAGGGCTGGAACCTTGCCCCATGGGTCAGCCCAGAAGCTGAATTAGGTGTGTGAGTGATGATGGCAGGGCAGGACTGGCTGGCTGGCATGGGGCCTCACCTCTCGGCGCAGGAAGCAATGCACCGTGATGATGACAAAGCCCTGCACTGAATTGAAGACGGCAAAAAGGACCTGGAAGAGGATGGAGCGCCGGTCGGTCATGGCAAGCACGGCTGACATCCAGGTGAGAGCCAGCAGGGGCAGAACCACGCAGGAGCTCCACAGCGATGCCCTGGGCAGGGAGAGGGAGGGCGAAGAGTGAGACAGATGAGTCCCAGAACCAATCATGTTGGAGGCTGTTCCCATTTGAGCCCCCCTCCCTTGGAAATGGTGCCAGCTCTCTGGGTTACTGAACTAGGGTCCAGAGGGCTAGAAAAACAAGTAAGCACTTGCAAAGAACAGGTGTCTGTGTGAACCATACAATAAAAAGCACTATTGTGCCCACTAGATACTCCTTCCAGGGCTCACAGAGATTCTCAGCTGTGCCTCAGCTTAGGAGGGGACAATGCAGGAAGGGAGCTAAGCAGGGACCTTGCCTTTGTGTTACAGGATAAACCATGACACAAGCCAGCCCCAAAACACTGCCCTCATGCTGGTGAGCGTGAATGACATGGTGCTGTTAAGGGAGAACAGAGATCTCATCTGTCACCACCAAGGCTGGAGGTTACAACATGGGTGCCGTTGCATAAACCTCCTGCATGCAGGCATGGCCTTCTGGCAATGGGGGCATCCTAGGCACTGCTCTGCTAGGCACCACGCAGCCATGGCTGGTTCTTAGCCTCTGCCATGGCTGTGTGTAAGCATCTTTGACGTTTCCCCTGGCAAACTCAGTCACATAGGCCAACACTGCCATCCCCAGATGGACCTGGGCTTGCCCCATGCCCTGGAACAGTGGTTCTCAGCCTTCTGTAGGTTGCAACACACTTGGCAGCATATTGCAACTCTAAAGGATATACCACCCACTCCCTGCAGGCCAAATCCACCCATCTCTCCATGACACATGCACCTCTGTTTGGTGACACAATAACATATCCCAACAGTGATTGAGAACCACTGCCCATAGAATGGCTCTGAAGCCCATTCCCCTGAGCTACTCAGCTCTGCCTTCCCTAATGCACGAAGGCCTAGACTTCCAAAGTTATTTCAGCATGAATCCTATTGACTGTCAAAGGAATTTTGGCTCCTAAATGCCTCAATTGCTTTTGAAAATGAGATGAAGGCACCTAAATCAATTCAGCATAGCACTGCAGAGTATAGCAATGCTTAATGACCTTTCAAAACCAGAGCCTAAGAGCCCATCACCTCTTGGGGTGAGAGAGGCCCGCAGCAATTGCAGAAGCTTGTAGTTTTGCCTCTGCAACACTGGGCAGCTGCCCCCGCATGTCAGTGAAGCATGCAAATCCTTACCAAAGTGAGCTACACTCTGCTTGCGGACAACAGAGAGGCAGGGATAACCGCTTATGCATGTGGTTAACTAGATCCAACTATCTTCTAATTTTAACCTCTCTTGGTGCTCCACTTGGCTGCTGAAAGCTCATTATGTGGCAGAAAAAGCAAAGCCTTTCAGAGACTGAAGGGAGAGAAGTGGCAGAGCAGGGAGCAGAGAGCCCTGCTGGCTTTGCTATGATATGTGCCTTGGTTAGTGCCAGGGCTGCATGAAGATCCTGCACTAGGATTACAGCTAGCAGGTCCTTTCCCAACTGTGGGGGAAGCTGAGATAGCAGGAGGGGTATGAATCCTGTTCTGACACGCAGTGGGGCCCAGTTCTGAATTGCTCCGCAGTTGGGGCTGGATTTGCACAAAAAAGCTTGCTCAGCCCACTTCAGTGCGCTGAGCTCATCATTTGCAGCAGTGCAAAACAGGGGTAAAAAATGTCTTCTGTGCTGATGCAAAAGCATGTGTAAAGTACAGGGCAGGGCTGGATCAAACCCACTGCATTTACACTGTCAGTCTGGAGTGGAGCCACTCCTGATTTGCACCAGCAGGAGAGAGAATTGGGTCCACTGGGCAAGGCAGCAAGAGGAGCATTGCTCCTTGTTTCTGGTGGATATTTGCCTTTCTCCCAGGGAGCCCTTTATGCCTTAGACAAAGCATTGCAGGCGGAAAGCTGATGCCAGACACTGTTAGCAAACTGATGCAAGATAAGGAAGGGGACAGCACAGTGTGCACGCGTGCCTCTCTCTCTCTCGCTAGGAATAGCAGCAGCAGCAGCAGCAGCATGAGAAAAAATTCTGGGGAAAGGTGCAGGGGGGAACGAGATGGTCTAGCGCAGATGGATTAACCATGCAAACAGCTTCCAAAATGGAAATGGCAGGCTGGCAGCTTCCCTGCATCCCAGCCATGCAGGCAGACTAATGGTCACATGGCATGCCCCCATCTGGGGCTTCTTTCTCTGGGGGCTCCTTCCAGGCTTCTCCTGTAGAGTGAAAAGGCTGGAGGGGCTACCACAGAGCTGGGCTGGGATTCCACAAGCACTGCAGAGACATTAGATCAGTGGGTGCAAGCCCACTTTGGGAGCGTGATACGTCAGGCACATGACGTGTGTACGTTGGGAGCAAGGAGTGAGAACTCTGGGGGCGCACAATGCATGGTACTGGGGAGCTAGGGGACATGTATGGGGGGGCACATGGGTGCAATGTACATTGGACAGACTGAACCCCCAATTCCTGCATTCCCTGTCAAAACACAAGGATCAGGGTCTTTTTTTTAATAAAGAAAAGCTTTCTAAACTCATGCTTTTGGGGACTTCTTAACAGATGTCAGGGCTGTTCTGCAGAGGCTGCGGCACTCGGCAGGGTCTCTGGCTGCTGTCTGTTAGTGGCAGCAGCAGCCCTGCCCCAGGGCCTCTCTGGGAACATCCTCATCAGTGGCTGTGTTCAGCACATCCATGGCAAGAGCCAGGCCCTTTCTGCCAGAGCCAGCCTGCGCCCCAGCAGAGCCCAGAGAGCACCTGCCTGGAAACTGGACTCAGCATCCCTGGAACAGGGCATGGTTCTCCCCTACCCCCGGCCTCATCTGCCTCTCCGTTGTGATTGCCATGGAAGATGTCAGCACCACCCTGGAGATTGCTGTGGCAGGAACACAGACTCTGCACCGCAACCCACCAAACATCACAAGCCCAACCTGCCCATTGTCTGGCTCATCTTTGCTACTTTACCACCCAGGCTCCCCTACGCCACTCACCCCCAGCCAGTCTGGCTATCTCCCCCTGCTCCTCATCTCCTGTAGTTCATGCCCTCCTCTGAGCCTGGAAGCCCACCCTTTTGGAAACCTGCAAGGCCCCAACATACTAACACAAAGTGCTGGCTGGCAGAGCATCACAGCCGGGGCTGGCTGCTAAAGACTGCCGCACCAGCGTTTCCCCATTCCCACCCTCTGCCCAGGAAGCGGGCCGAATCCTGAGGAGCCGTGTTACTTGCTGAGCATGCAGGAGTGACAGCAGCATACCCAACAGGTCTCACACATACACACACACTGGGAGGCAGAGATAGGCAGGGCCCCCTGCCAGCCAGAGCCCCGGACATGCAATGTAGCTAGTGACCACAGCCGATGCACAGCCCAGGCAGCTCCAAGTGCACAGCATTCTCCACCTGCTGGGTGGGGCAGGCCACAAGGGCTCAGGGAAGGGACAAAGAACAGTAGCCTATTTCCTCAGGCCTTCCTGGGCCTGTCCTCACTCTTCTACCCAGCAGCACATGCCTCATTTTCCTTTATTCAGAAGATGCTGGCACAGAGCCAGTGCAGCCTAACCCCCTCTTTCCAGACAGCACAGCCATGGCGATCTGTGCCACCCAGGGCCAGCTTGCAGCCTGCGCAATTCGGGCCCCTGGCAACTGCACCCCAATCCAAAGCTGGAATTAAACTGCTGAGTGCCTATCAGGCAACATCTGCCCCTTGTGTCCTGGCCGGGTGGAGGATGCTGAGCTCTTCAATCACAGGCACAGCAGCCACACAAGACAGCGTGAGCGAGAGAAGCCAGCGAGTGTGCAGGCTGAGACTAACATGGCGCTGCTGGCAGTGGCGGAGGTCAGGGCGGTGCTGGACACCACGCCGCACTTGGTACATTTCAGCAGCAGGCGGCCGCAGGGGGGCTGCTTCAAGCTGAACACCCCCCCCCAGGAGAGAAGGGGCCGGCCGGAGCCATGGGGGTGGGAAGGGGCAAGAAGCGAGGGCACGAGGCAGCGAGACAGGCGGGAGGGGATGGACAGACAGACACACAAAGCAAATGAGAAAAACAGAGAGAAAAAGAGAGAGAGAGACGGGTTAGTCGCAGACCAGCAGGCTGGCTAGTTAATGATGAGCGTGGGGCTGGGGTGCTGAGCCAGGCAGCTCTCACGCAAGGATGGCTGGGGCTTAGCCACTTTCTGGGGGCTCTGCAGCAGGATCCCTTCTTTCCTTGCAGGACAAGCAGCAGGCAGAGCAGGGAGTCCTCCTCCCCTTCTCTTTTCCACTATCTGGGGCCTGGGGAAAAGGCTCTGTGGATGGCCACCCCACTAATAATAGTCCCAGGGCTTTAGTAGGGGCTGTGGCGACTTCTTGGTAATAGGTAATGGGACCCAAACTCCCCACTTGCTGCAGATCCCCCCACTTATGTCTCCCCAGGCTTCCAGCTAAGCTTGCTAGGCATGGGTGGAGTGCTGGGATCCAGGGTGCCAGTGGGCGGCTGGGGCGTATCTCTCTGGATTGGGGTAGGGGTGGTTTCACCTGCAGGATGGCGATGGCATGTTGCTGGAGCCAGGGGTGAGGCGCACCTAACCTCCTAAGTCTGGGCAGACTTCATCTCACTTGTGAGTGGCTGGAGCTGAGCCTGGGTGCAGATGGAAGGTGTGCTGACAGAGCCAAGGTTGGGAGGGGGTCTCAATCCCCTGATCCTTGGGCCTCCTGACATGGACTGCCTGGCAGTGTCTCAGCTCCCCCTGGATGTGCCTGGGCTGCCAAGGGGTAGAGGATGTGATTCGCTTGCATGTGCCTCCCACCTGCTCGCCCCACAGGGGGACAGCCCTATGCTGCACTTACCCAGCTCGCTGCTTTTTGGACTTATCTGAAATGCCATCCCGAGACATGAGCTTGTTGAAGACGATGATGCCGATGAGCATGTTCACCTGAGTGGGGAGGGAGAGAGACAGTGTCCTGGGGTAAGGGGTTGTGGTGGAGAGCCCACACAGTGGACCCAACGCTGAGCAGTGCCTTCCCCCCAGGGGCCTGGGAGCTTTGTGGGGAGCAGAGGAGAGTCAAGGGATTGTCTAGCAGTGCCCCAGGTGGGGAGAACTCCAGGCTGCGAATGGGCTCCCTGGGGGCAGGGGAGGACAAACAGGATCTGTATTGGGGTTCAAAGGAAAAGGTCTGTCTAGGGTGGCCACTCCAAGACAGGGCTGACTATTTTCTTCAACAAAAGATGGGCAAAACCTACCAGCACAATAACAGCAGCTGGGCCAACAAAGGCATAAAGCAAACCGCCTTCCAGGGACAGCCAGCAACTGCAGAGGGAGCATAGCGCTGTTAGGGGAGACAGGCAGATGAATTCCACCCACACCCGTCTACTCCTGACTCCCCACTCTGACCCACAGCCCAGCTCCAACCACAGAGCCTGGCTGCTTGCTCCCCCTTCTAGGAGTGCCAGCTGGATATGATGTCCTTCAGTGGCAAGCCCCTGCAGCCCCAGCACCCCATGAACCCCATCCCAGCTCCCTTGGATTAGGAGAAGAGCCAGGACCATGCACCCCACTCACTAGCTCGCTGTTCCATAGCCTTTGGTCCGAGTGAAGCCGACAGAGACTGCAACCACGAGGGCTGGCAAACCTGGGGAGAGACAAGACAATGGCCATGAGCCACACAAGAGCTCAGCATCCACCCGCCTCACTGACATTGTTTCCCCCTTCCTAACACCCATGCAGCATCCTACCCCCAAGGCAAACAGAGAATGCCCCACCTGGCCCCCAGACCACAAGCTGCTGGGAGTGGAGCCTGGTAGAAGATCTGATCCTGCCCCCCACCCCAAGGTGTCAGGCAGTAGTTGTGTCTATAGACTCAGGGTAGCTGCTGGAAAGCAGAGTCAAGGCATGCAGTGAGTCCCATCACTGAGCCATCAGCTGGGGACCCCAAGTCAAACTAAAGGGGATCTGGAATGGCTGGTACCAGCACATCCAGACAGGCAATGACCCATGGCAACTGTGGGTTAACTCTGAGTTTAAACCATAAACTCAGGGTTCCTTGCATGGCCACAGGTCTGGGGTGAGGACTAGTGCAAGGCTAGCAGGCAGCTCTGTGCATGGCCCAGCCTGGAAGAGTCTGTGGGGTGGATGTTGGGGCCAAACTGCACAAGGGCAATGCTGCAGGGCTGGGCAGCAGCCACGGGGTAGATGCTGTGTATTTCCTTCTAGAGGGGCCTGCTAAAGACCCATGCCCCAGCTTAGAACTTTGCACCAGTTTTGATCAAGGTCGGGTCTGAGACCGGCTCTGGACTACAATGATCAGACTGGCCCCTCACCCAACAGGAATATTTACTGCCATGCCAGGCTGCTTGGACATTGCTTGCTCTGTGTGTTTGAGACCTGAAAAGAGTAATTAACTCACAGACTAACTGAGTGTGGTTAATCCCTCATCTGCCCCAGAGTTTATCTAGGAAGGAGCAAGGGCCAGTGATCACTGGAGCCAAGATTCTTGGCTTCTCTTCCCAGATCTGCCAATGATGCGCTGTGTGACCTTGGACAAGTCATGTCCCTGCTTTGTGCCTCATTCTCACCTATGAAGAGGGGATGATGGTCCATTTCTCCCCCAGAGGTGGGTTCTGAGTGGGATGGACCATAAACTCATGAATGCAAGGCGCTTCCCTCTATTCTGACCGCTAGCCCCACACCTTCCTTCAGTGGGACCTGCTGCTCATGGGGGAACGTGAGCGAAGCCTCTTACCCCATCCCAGGCACAGAAAGCGCTTCCTGACCAGGCGCGTCCGGATTCTGCCGATCACGGCCAGATATGACTGCCAGGCCTCCGTCAGCACCCAGCAGAAGGACGAGAGGAAGAAGAAATGCAGAAATGCGGCCGTCATCGTGCACACGCCCTGCAAGGAGTATTATGGCTGTCAGGGCAGCCATACTGCATGGAAGCTTGGGGCGCTGGGGCACCTTCTACAATCTGGGCCTACCGAAACCCTTGGGCATCCTACATGCACTCCCTCACATTGTTAATAATGGGCCCATGTCACCCTGATTTACACTGGAGTAAATCAGGAACAACTCCACTGAAGCCCATGGGTATAAGCGATATAAGCCAGTAGAGAGTCTGGCCCACAGCTCCCATCACTTGGATGCACCAGGCACTCAAATCTCTGGCAACAGGTGTGATGCTGGTGAACCAGGTGGTGGCTCATGGCAAGGTTCCCATATCAGCTACACAGCTGGGTTCAGTCTGGCTCACATGTGCATTAGGGTAGTTCAAATAGAACAGTCAGGATGCTTGTGAGTCGCTCCTGAATTAATCGCTCACTTTAACATCCGTATCCCATTCTGTAAGGGAACGTCTCAGCGGTTGCATTCTGAGCCTCTGAGACTGTAAATCACCAGGCACGCAAGAGACATTAATTAGTGTGACATTAATTAGGCTGATCTTCCCAAAAGGAAGGAGTCCATCAATACCAGATGGACTGTTGTAGGATGGTGCACCTGGAATTTCCCTCTGCACCCCCCACTGAAGGACAATGAGCTTTTGTTGCCCTGCTCTCCTTCTTCTCCATGAGGAAGATGAGTCATGCAAGCAGATTTCTGCCATCAGCTGAAACACGTGGCAGGAGGGAAATAAAAAGCACAAACAAAAGGAATTTGGTGTCTTCATGCAGTTTGGAATGGGGGGCAGGGAGAGGAGAAAACATTCCAGGCATAGGGGAGAAATTAGCCTGGACTAGCCTTAAGGGACATATACAGCATGCTCACCTCTTTAAAGAAGCTTTTCTTGCCCTTTGAAACTTAAAAATACATGTGTTTGCCTGCTTAACCCTGTAAATGCCTCTCTAGTATCATTTTCCTAGTTTGTAAATCTTTGACTCATTTATTACAGGTCTGGCTACAAGCGCTGAGGCTGGTGTGAGATCTCAGGTTCAGGAGGGGTTCTACGACAGCTGGATCCCAGCCAGGGGATGCATTTTCCTACTCCCCCGGTGGCCATGTCTTTGGTAATATATGCCATAAATGTATACGTGGGGACCAGGAAGAGGCAGTAAAAGCAGTGCCCAAAACACTGGGCCAGGTCAGCCAGGGCTCAGAGTGGCCAAAGGAAAAGGGATGCGGGGTGCAGATAGTGATGGTCTTACTTCAGATGTTACATTTCAAATGCATTCATCATTTTTCTTTCTGCTCCTTAACAAAGGGTTAAAGGCACCTTTCATGGGCTGTGCACCAGGGGCCTGATCTGGCCAAGGTCTTGGGATACCAAACCCTGAGCCTTGTTTGCCACATGTACTGGCCATCCGATTTTAACTCAAGAGAGGAATACACCCCTTTCCCCAACAAGTCCCGCCAGCCAGTCAGAGAGCCAACGAGAGCTGGGTGATGTCCTCAGTATAATTCCTGCTCCCTTCTGTGTCTTGGCTCCAGCCAACCCTCCTCCCACACTGGCTGCAAGGAGCCAGCTTTCCTCTCTCTTCAGCAGAGGAAACCACAGCCAGAGTCTCCCAGTGGCAGGAGCAAGTGCTCCCCACTCCAGGGCAAAACAGGACTGTGTCCTTTCACTCTACCACTGCGCCTTCTTCCTCTGTTTCTGAATGCAGAGCTGCTCCCAAGTCTGTAGTAACTGTGTCATCATGGGCTGGGGGTGAGCAAATATCATGAACCCACACAAAGGCACTGGCATGCACACGGTGTGACTCATCCCATCGCTGCTGGCTTCTGTCCTTCACAGGAGCTCATCCCTGAAGAGCCAATATTCCTGGGAGCACCAGGGTGGCACTACCCCCAGAACACTACAGTAGGCACTGTCCAGTTACCTAAGCCAGCAGAGCTTTGGGATGTGATCTAGGCATGAGCTGCACTTTCCTCAATATTCATATCCATGATTTCACTGCTCCAGATTCACCAGGGCTGGCCAAGCAAGCTACTGAATCCTCTGGGTACAGGACAACAAAGGGACCTATAGAGGATTGCAAAGCACTTCACTAGCTACACTGGTACAGAAGAAATGCAGATACTTCTGGGATAGAGCACAACTGCTGTCCTAACAGTGCACAGCAACACTTTAAAGAAATTTAGAACAGGGGACTGTCCAGCCGAAACAACAGACCACACTGATTTAAAAGCCACTCTGATGTTTCAGTCTGCTCTGCCCACAGCTCTCTGGCTGCAACTCTGCAGGGACTATGTCCATCACATGCCTGTCTCTCTCTTATTCACCTTGCCCTCATCCAGGAATATAGCTTGCCTTCACTAGCTGCACAGCTGGAGAATGCCCCTTGGCAGCACCAATGGGGGCAGGAGACCAGGAAACTTGAGGCCGAACTCTCACCTTACTGAGCATTTGGGACTGGCCCACCAGGATCAGCACATTGGAAGCCAGGATGGAGACACAGAAATTCAGCAGGATGATGGAGCGCTCTGACTTGATGAACCTGCAGGTGGGGCAGAAGGAGGCAGGTTAAGACCTGGAGGTGGGTCCCTTGCAAACATTCTGCCTGTTTACTCTCTACACCTAAAACAAGAGCCTCCGTGAGGCAATACACTAATCGTCTATCAGTGCTGTAGTCCATCTCCCATAGTGGCCAATGGAGCTATAAAAGAGAGCAGCATGGACATTCACATAGTGAGTGGAGTATGTTAGCGGACAGGGCACTCCTTCTGGAGTGTGGAAGAGACTGCAGGATGAGATCAAGCTTGCCCTAGGTAAGAGGTGGGCAACCCCCGTTTCTGGAGCCATGTATGGTTCTTTAAGAGCTGCCTTGCAGCTCTGGAGACACTGGCCTGTAGGGGGGGCACCCAGTCAGCCCCATCACCAGGGATGAATTAGGAAACCACACTGTGGCCCCTGGCGCTGGGGGGTGAGTGGTCAGGAACAGAAGCCACACTGCCCTCTCTCTGTGCTGCACTGCTCCTAATGTAGAGCAGTGTCCCCTGCTGCCCCTCCTACTCCTGGCTGTCTGCCCCTCCCCAAGGGGCCGAGAGTGGCTGTGCAGAGCCACTGCTTTTGGCAGTGGGGCCCTCCAGCAGGCCCACTCAGCTTTGTTCAGCCACCTCGCACCCACCCCACCCCCCAGCCTAAAGGGGCCCATTCTAGGACCAGTGGGTGAAGCAGCCTCTGTTCTACATTGGGGGGCTGGAAGAGAAGTGGCCGAATGCTGAGAGGGCCTGCTCCAGGGCTCTGCCACCAAAAGCAGGGCTCTGCGTAGCCACTCTCTGCCCCCTGGGGAGGGGCAGCTGGCCAGGGGCAGGCAGGGCAACCAGGGATGCTGCTTTGTGTCAGCAGCAGGGTGGAGCAGAGGGAGAGCAGCACAACTTCCAGTCCTGGTTGCCCCACCAACCTGGCTAGAGCTGTGGCCAGGCTGGGGGAGTTTTCAGGTCTCCCACCCTGAGCAGGCTCAGATGTGTGCTCAGAGTGGGAGCAGCCTGGTCAGGGAGTAGCTCTGGCCAGGTAAGGGGGAAGGGCCCTGTGGGCTGGGGAACCAGTGTGGAAATGGCGGTGGAGGGAGGGGAGCTGGTAGGGAAAGCACAGGGGATCGGGGAGCTGGAGAGCTGGTCAGGGAAGTGGATCAGGGGAGCCAGCAAGTGGGCCAGGAACTAACCTAATCCAGCCCTGGTGTTGGGGCCAGCCAGGTGCCCTCCTCCAGCCTGGGAGGCTGTCCGGCAGCTTGGGAGCTGTCACATTCCCTCTCTCCCGCATTTTCTGTCCCCCCTCTGCAGGGAGCAGGAGTGGTCCCAGCTGCTGGGACCCCTCCTGCCCTGTGCAGCGAGGGGCTGCACATGGTAGGGGAGGGCAAATGTATCTTGCCCCTGGGGCAGCCAGATAGCCTCGATCCACCACTGGCTGGGGGGTGGGGTGAGGGGTCACCATCCCAAGAATTACACCTGTTGCAGCTCTCAAAATACTTGTTTATTGGGGATGATGGGGAAATGGCTCTTCTGTTTTTTGGGTTGCCAACCCCTGCCCTAGGTGAAGCTTGCAAAGCTGACAAGGGGATTTCGACTCCTGATTTCCGTTGCTGTGAACAGCATCAGCACTGAAAACCTCATGCCTGCACAGCTCCTAGCACAACAGCATCCTGACCAGGGTTGTTAGGCACCACCATAAACACAACCTTCTGAACCTCTCCTTGGACAGACATCCCCAGCCACAACATCTCTGATGCATCTAGTCCAGGGGAACTCAGACTTCTCATGCCGTTGCAGCGCTGGAGAGCCTGATTCTGCCATCACTCTTGCTGGTGCAAATGAGAAGCGACTCTACTGAGCAGTACCAGTGTTAAGATGATACAAGTGAGGCTGGATCAGACTTTGCACAGCACCAGAATAGCAGCCCCAGCAGGGCACTCAGAGCTTTCTTCTTTGCCTGGAACAATACATTTAATCACGGTGTGGCTAACCGCTCACTTGTTTCCTCACCCCCTCCACCCTCCTATTCTCTGTTCCTCACTCTGCTCCCCAGAACATGCTTCCTCGCTGCCCAACCCTATCCTTTTCTCCTCCTGCTGTATGTGCTTTCCTGCCAACACAGCTCTCTCCCATTGCACAGGCTGGAAGCAAAGGAAAGCCAGCAGCTTGAAGAACACTGAGCTAGTCCCCGCAAGGCAGGCACCTCTTGCAGGATGCCCATGGAGATGCCCAGCTCCACCTTCCTGGCAGGTTATGGCTGACTTGACACCCATACTGCAGGGGTGAGCTTGGCCAGGCATTAGCCAACACTACCAAGGCTAGCATTTTCCGACACAGGAGCCTAATGTGAGGCACCAAAATCATCAGTGTCCCCGCAGAATTTGGGGAGCAGGAGGTGCTAACCACGGATCCAGAGTCCTGGCTTTAGGTGCCTACTGTAGAAAATCTTGATGCAAGCTCGGAGATTCACACTGCCCTGGTATCTCCAGCCCATCTGGCTTCCCTCAAACACATTCCTCTGTCCCCCAGTCGCTGTGTCCTGATGCTGGTGAGGAGGAACTACACCCCAGCCACTGGGCTAGGGCCGAAGCAGAAGCTGGGTCTGGGGATGGGGCTGACCTACCTCCAGAAGGTGGCGTAGATCACCAACAGGGTCAGCAGGGCCATGCAGGAGACAGTGCAGCCAATTACGAGCGGGACAGAGGGGCTGCCCGAGGGGTCCATGGCCTGCCCAGTAGTAGAGAGGGAAAGAGGCACTGAGAACAGCTAGAGGGCAGGTGTCCCACCAGTTGCTGGAAGGAGGGAGCTACCCTGAGCAATAGGGGGTACAGCTGGCCAGTGTGGGGCACACAGGGGATGTGGAAAGGATGGGTCCCTAGCAGCTATAATCTCAGTGCTGTCCCATGGCTGTATCACATGCAACATCAATGTCCTCCAAAGGTTGCACACTCGCATTCCCCAGATGTGCAATGTCACACACCCAAAAACCTAATCCACCAGTAAGTGGGGCAGAGCATCAGGCCCTCCCCAGCCCCAGCCTCCCCTCTCCAGGGCCCACTGGCCTTCATATACAGGGGTTTTGGGGTGTGGAGCCTGACTGCAGCCTCTGGGCTGCCAAAGCATGTTCTTGGGGGCCGCGCTGCATTGTCCTGCAAACTGGGCTTGTGCCCAGTACATCATGCCTCTGAGACCCAGGTTACACTCGATTGCAGAGGAGGGAGAATGCTGGAGAGGGGAAGCAGAGAACGTGGATCCCTTGGAGATCCTGCACTTAGCTCCTCTACTCTCCCCTTGGCACCCGGGCTGACACCAGCTCACCAGCCTTCTAAATCCTACCTGCTCGCTGGCCTGCCTATGACTGAGATCTCTATCAGACACTGCGCTGGGGTGGAGGGTAGGGGTGTG
This sequence comes from Podocnemis expansa, assembly GCA_007922195.1. NCBI lineage: Eukaryota > Metazoa > Chordata > Testudines > Podocnemididae > Podocnemis > Podocnemis expansa. The sequence continues at coordinate 51,735,138 of ML681963.1, read as the reverse complement.
GGGGCGGGAGGGAGAGGAAGAAAAGGTCTCTGCTTACTGACAGGAGATCTGATCTTGTGGGACAGTGGCTAGGTTTCGCATGATGGGAAATCCTCAGGCAGCCGGGTTGTGGTTCCCTTTCACTGAATCTGCCCCCCCACACACACACACTTGGACCCTCACCACCACTGGCCCCTCAGTCTCTGCATAGCGACAGGGCAATACCAGTTGGTTTAACAGTCTTCCAGGGTCCTGTCCAACCCCTAGGTCCCCACCTCTGTGCCAGGGCTCATGTCTGTCAGGTAAAGGAGAGCCCAATGTCTGGAGACTCAACTGGCCCAGAGAGAACATATAGCTTCACCAAAACCACTGGAGCAGGAAGAGCACAATCCTACTGTGGTGAGCTGATTTGTGTCCTCACTGCCACAGGGCCTGGAGCTATAATACACAACTTTCCTATATCCCTAATTCTGGTGCAGGATCACAGAACATAATCTACCCCTCACCCTATACCATAAACATGAAAGAGAACAGGGCCAAAATGCACCCGCCCCTGGCCATAACCCTGGAGGAGAACGCAAATGCCCTGCCTTCCACCCAACTGTGGCCCAGTGTGGCCTGGGAACAGAAAGCAGCCTGATAAGCCCCATCCCCGATTCAGTCCCAGCTCCCAGCACTAGAACTAGAGAAGGAGGGTGCGTGAGAAGGGGATGGACCATTGGAGGAGAAACAGAAGAGTCGGGGTGGGGTACCACAGAGGCCTAGCCCAGACAGCAGCCATTGCCTTCCCAAGCTCTGCCCTCATGTACTATTCCAGCCTGTCACTAGGAATGTGGGGACTCTGTCTCATCCCTTCTCCAGCCAGCATCAGAACCTGGTCCACCTCATAGCGGACAGTCCCTCCCTCCACTCTGCCCCAGTCAGCATCAAAATACTGCCCACATCCTCTCCCTGGGGTGGGGAGGGATCACTGAATTTGTGCATGTCCTATCTGTGCTCTCTAAGCACTAGGGCCTACTAGGGTTTTGTGGGGACAGGGGATCATTCCAGAACCCAGACATCAGTGCCGGGTCCCCTCTTTGGGAACAGACCCCTTCTGCACACAGAGTCAGTGGCATTTCCCACCTCACAATCCCACCCGGTTTCTGGCATCAGTGCTTCATCAGACCCCACAAGAGAAGACAAGGAACTTCTGGGCATTGGCCTGCCCACTTACCAGATCCTTGGGTAGCTGGGCAAGCACAGCGTAGGTGGAAAGGTGGCTACACAAGCATTTGGTGTGTGCTTGGAGGGTCTCCAGCGTTTGGCAGCTCTCAGTATCCCAGTTCCCAGAGCCAGCATCCCTGATGAATGGAAGAGCGAGTGATTTAAAATGATCAAACATGCAGAGCGCCCCAGCCCCTTGGCTTCTGTGCTGGTACCGCCTGTTCACCAGCTGCACTAGGTCCCATCGGGGTGGGTCTGCGCAGCACCAGGGAGCTGTCTGGGTGGCCACTTTAGCTCGTGACCTAGTTGCTGGGGCAAAACCCTGCCCTTCTCCCCTCCTTGCCCCAGGCTGCATTAATGAAAACCAGCTCTGCGCCCTATGCCAGCTCTTCTCCACCTCCTGGATGTGGATGGGCGGGGGAGCCCTGAACACTGCACACAAACGTGATTTGCTCTGAAAGCTCAGGTTGCTGCCTGGGGTTTGGGAGTCAAACTCCAGTGAGGAAGACAAGAGGAACCGGCATTCATTCCTGTGCTCTCCTCAACCTGCTTAGCTTTGGGACCCTCTTTTGTTCAACCCACCCATGTTGAACACTAGTGAGAACAGAGTGGAATTAAAGGGGCCAAGACAGGAAAGCAGCAGCTGAGCCCCTAGGGACCTGGTGATATAGCTCAGAAGGGGAGCATGCAGGCAACAAGGCATCTACTCCACACCTAGCAGCACTCCAGGGAAGTTGTGCACACGTGTGATACAGAGCATTAGTCCCTAAGCATGCAGGCTAATAGATGTACAGCTGATTGTGTGCAAGGCTCAAGGTGTGAGGCCAACAATGTTTTAAGCCACAGCTGAGGAGATGACTGGGCAAGGCCTGAAGTCAGTATGCATCTAAATGCACACCCAGCAGCCCATGCATCAAGTACTCTGTGCACACAGAAGTGACTCCAAGGGTCTGTTACCCTGGTTATGTCACTAGGTTCATGTGATGGCCTGTATCACCACCAGCGCTACTGGCCGTGCTAGCGCAAGGGGTGTGCACAACCTGCTCCATGTCAGCAAAAACTCTAAATGGGGGACTCGCCCACATGCTAACACAGCTATGCCCCCAGCATGTCACTACAGGCGCATTCAGACACCCCAGTGTCACACCAGCCACAATCCACTGTCCCCATGGACCACCACTGGCCATGTGACTTCATCCTACTGCCTTGGATGCAACGAATTGGGTAAGGGCTCAGCCTGGATTCTGGGAATGGATGAACACAGACCCATCTGGGCCCAAAGCCTTCACACCAGGCACCAAACGGCAGCCTCAGAGCCATGGCAGCAGAGTACACGGGAGCAGCTGAGGGCAGAGGACTACCCATCAGGTCCCAGTTTAGGTGTCCCTCAGCAGCAATAGGAGACACCTAACTTTGGGTGGATGTGGGATCCCCACAGAGTAGCTAGGCAATGGGGCTGGCATCTCACTGCAGCTGTCAGCTTGCTACAGTGATGCATGGTTTCTCTGGGCATCAGCACCATTGTAACACACTGTAATGCCTCAGGGACTCTGGGGTGACCCTGCTGAGCACAGTGCACTTGCAGCAGGTGGCAAGCTGGGCTCAGGGCCCCCCAGGGCTGACATGACACAGAAGCAACAAGACATTCTGAGTTCAGCTCCTCCAGACTAAAGGGCAGGACTATGGCAATGCCATCCACTGCTGCCTCTCTCTGGCAACTGGGTACCCTTCTTTGCTCCAGATTATCCCAGAGCTCACACCTGGAAATCCCTGCTCACTGACTGTACAGCTGACTCTGCCCACCCCACTTGCTGCAGGCTCCTGGGATTAACTGCAAGGGGCTGGGTGTAACAGTGTCTGCGCTTAGGGAGATTGTTTCTGATTATTTTTCATATTAATATTTCATATTTCCAATAATCTACATGTGATATGCCACGTTTGGTAGCAGTGGAAAGGTTGTAATCTGCTAGGAATGCTTCTATGGCCTAGATGTAGGTGTTATATCTGTAATGGAAGTTAGGAATATATTTGTTCTATTTGTGGGCCAAGTTATTTGATTCTGGGACACTTCCACAATGAACGCCTGCAACCACTGTCCCCTTAATGGCCCATTAGGGAAGCTCTCAGGTATAGTGGGCCCAAGGAGAAACCTGTTGAGCCACTAAGACTTGCCCATGTGACTCAACTCCATTTTGATTTTGAAAGACTCTGCACAGCACAGGGAAATACAGAGGTGGTAAAAGGAAGCAGCCCCTGCTCCATTTTGTCTTCAGTCTGCCATCAACACCCACCTCTGGAACTATTCATTTGCAACTGGACAAAGGACTCAGACCCACCCAGGTGCTGGGTAAATACCAGTGGAAATTGACTAACCTGCAATCTCCAAATTCTTCAAGGACTTGCTTTCTATAGACTTTAAATCATTTGTATTTATGTGATTCACTCTGACCTCTTAACACCTCTCGTTTTGTTTCTTTTCTTTTTATATTAAACCTTTAGTTGTAGTTACTAAAGGATTGGCTGACTACGGTGTTTTGGGTAAGATTCAAGTCTATATTGTTTTGGGTGATGTGGCTGACCCTCTGGAGAGCCTATTTCTTTAAGACATCCAGTAGCTAGCTGGGGACCAGAGGAGCTGATGTGCAATAAAGCAGGCTGTTTCTATTTTGTTATGCTTCGTGATGACCAGTGTGGGGAATCAGTAGCATGTTTTGTTACCGAATAGGAGACTGGCTTGGGTACCACCCATCAGTGGTTGGGGAGTTTCGCTTCCAGTTTTGCAGCTTGCCCTGATATTTACACATTCAGGAGGTTATCCCAGGAGGCTCAGGTCACACAGGGGTCCTGTGCTCAGTCATCCAACTGCCAACACAGCCAGATGGTACATGACGTCTCCCCTCAGCTTTCACTCTTTTCCCCCAGCCATACCACCACTTGCTTTGGTGTTTGGAAAGAGGGTGGGAGGAAAAGGAGCTGACTTTATCAGGCCTTTTCCCAGCTCAGAGTCTAGAGGCCTGGCTACCCTGCTGATGTTCTGACCCTGTATGTGTTGCTGGTGCTGCTGAGGGTCATTCCTGGCAGATGCATTTCAAGTGTGCTCACCTTCCTACAAATGTCACTCCCTGGGACACATATGGGCACCCAGGCAGAAACGTACAACAGGGATGGCTTTGAAACGAGGCACTTGAACAGCCCGCAGGACATTGGGATGGGTGGGCATGCAATGCCCAGCATCTAGGTGTGCAAAGTCAGCAGAGAGGGGCACGGTGAGCACTGTTCCCTCTAAGCTGTGCACGTGTGCACACGCACACAGGTCATGAAACCTGCACACACAACTAAAAGTGTGCACAAAAAATTCAATAGTGCTAATATTGGTGCTCACAAAGAAATGTTTTTGTGCACACGAAGAAATTGTTTGCGCACACAGTCTACAAGTAATTAGAGGGAACATTGACGGTGAGCCAGCCTATATAAGAGACACACGGAGCCCAACCCTCTCATGCCCAGGCTGAGGCCCCATCCCCCACTATGGCTGGCATTTATGGCACTCCTTTGCTTCTGCTGGCCTGGAGGGGACCTGGCTTTTTGACAGCAAGCACCACAGCCAGGCACTGGCCCTGACTGCCCACACTGGGACAGGGGGTTCACTGCAGTTCAGAGCTGGGGGAGCCGAGTCCAGCATGAATCTGTTGGCATGAAATCAGGAAACAAAGCTACCCAGGGCTGCTAATTTAATGCCACCAGTCACTGGCTGGGGAGGATTCCACCCGCCCAGCGACACATCACCGCTTGGAATCCTCCAGCAATGGGTCTCCACTGGCACTCCCTCTGTGCTGAAATCCAGGCTCCCACCCCGCCCCACCAAAGGATTTGCAACTCCCCACTCCTACCAGGAGAGAATCTTTCCTGAGTGCTAATTAGCCAAAGTCACGGCCCATCTCTCCGGAGACCACAGTTTCTGTGACCTGCTCCTTGCCATGGCAATGATTTTATTTGTGGCTCCTGATTCCCAGGGCAGGAGCCACTTACCCAGGGTTTCAATGGCAACTGTTCTCAAGAACCAGCTGAGCACTGCCACACTCACTGGATGGAGTGGACCAACTCCAAGCAAGAGAAGCTGGAAATGAAAACCAGTCACTGACTGGGGTCAAGTCCAGCCTCCAGCTCATTCTGAGTCTCTCCCCAGCGAGGCTACACTGGAACCAGTAACTTGCCACTGCTCCATAGCGGCTCAAAGCCCTTAGTGCACCAGTAGTGGTGCTGGGGGTCCCTTTCCAGTGTCACGGCCAATGTGGCCAGCCTGCAGGAGGTGTCTGGATTAGGACTGTACATCACAGCAGAGGGACAGCAGGGAGGAGCACGAGCTGTGGCTGCTGCGACATGCCAAGGCTGACAGTCACAGCAAGGTTGCTGCGGCAACCCAAAGGAAGACCACAGGGCTGCGCTTGGCTAGATTCAGAGATTCTAAGGCCACAAGGGAACCCCAGGATTGTCCCACTTGCGCCACATGGGCTACCAAAGTCCCCCACAGCCGTGGCCAGCAAGGACAGGAAGGGGCCTGAAATAATGGGCCATTAAGGCTGGGAGCATGCCTCCTTTGGCCTGCACCCCCACAGCTCCCCACCCAGGCTCTACCATGGTCAGAGCACACAGCCAGCACAGCTGGAGACCACCAGCTCCCCTCCCCAACAAGCCCCACTTTATTACTCTCCCTTCCCAGCACCACGTGGCCTTGGCTCCCTGCTCCAACCCTGTTGCTAACAAACTGCATATAGCAAAGTGGAGGCATCCATCTCCGGCTTCCAGAAGGTGCCAGTCAATACCAGTATCAGCAAATTAACCAGTGGCTGCAGGGGGCTTGGCGTCCTTATGGCCCCTCCCTTTGAATGCAGATGTGGCCATTCAGCTGGAGCAGCTGGCTGTATATTAAACTGTGCAACAAGGACAGGTGGTGCATTGCTAGGGATTGTACCAGGGACAACCAAGGGACCCCCTGATCTGGGCTGCTGGCTACCTGTAGTCAACAGTGGGTCCCCTTCCCAAATGCAGGCAAGGCTGGGGAAGGGGAGGGAGAAGAGGGGGCTGTCAGCAGTTTAGGGACCTCTATTCCCTCAGTCCTCCCAGCATGCAAGTATGCAGTTCCCTTCTCATCCACCCTTTCTCCCTTCCAAGGTACCATAGCTGCCTCTGGTTCCATGACCCCTCACACTCTCTCAGTGCCTGGTCCTCCCCAGTCAAACAGGTGGGCAATGACTCAGGCAGCAGTTGCTGCAAGGGGATCGGGGAAGATCGGCAGCAGTAGCAGGGAGGTCAGGAGCCCACCCTCTTGTGTGCAGCCTGGCTGCTACTGCTAGGAGGGGAGGCAGCAGCTTCCACTACCCCAGACGCTCCACGATGGGAGGACAGCATCTCACAAATGTGGCAGAGAGTCTGAGTGCTAGTGCCAGCCAGGGGCTAGAGAACAGATGGGCTACACTGTGGGGCAAGCAAACCAGCAGGGTCACCCTGAGTGAGCCCCAGGCAAGCTGGTGCATTGCCCAGCCCACAGTGGTGAGAGGAGAAGGAACAGCTTGTGCTGCTGCTCTCTGTCCCCTGCTGGCTAAGCAGACGGGTGCAGCTCCACATGGGTGGGTGGGTTTCTGTCAAACAGGCCCCAATCTGAGGTCAGCTAGCAGCAGGCTCTCCTCCATCACCCAGAGCCATCCAGGGCCACCCCCCGAGGGACATGCCGAGTCCAGAGCCATACTCACACTCTGGAGTAGTCCCAAGACACGCACTGCGCATGTGAGGTGCCCTGCAGGCAGACAAGAGCTGGGTTAGCAGATATGCCCCTCCTTGACCTGATGCCCCTTCTCTCCCCATCCCATCTCTTTGGCTCCAGCTAGTCTGGGTGGGAGGTGCTTTCCGACCCAAGCATGACTTGTGGCTCCCATGAGTATCTGCCTACCCCAGCCTGGGCCCTGGAGTGGTGGCACAGGGAGAGCACCCAGCAGATGCCAGAGTGTCTGGTGCCACAGCAGCACTGTAGCCAGGCAGACTGGCAAAACAGGGTAAGGACTCTCTCCCACCCCCCTCCCTGCAACCTCACTGAGGGGAGCTGCATCCTCCCTAGAGAGACAGCTCAAACTGGCCCCACCCCTGTCACAAGGAGGGTAAGATACAGGTGAGCACACAAACAGAACAGCAAGGGGAGAGACAGTGGATCAGGATGGAGGGACATCAGCAGGGCTATGTGCATGCACCTGAGGCTGCCAGCTGGGGGCTGTTGGCAAAGCTGTATCCTGTGACCCAGACCATGCAGAGGGTCAAGCGTCGGGGCTGAGGAGTGGAAAAGCAGGGTGCCTGGGTGTGGATGGCAGGACACTGGAACAGCTGTGAGAAGGATGAACATTCAGGGTGGCAGGAAGGCTATGGATGAGGAACGAGGGTGTTCTGTGTGTCCCTAGCACAGCTGCATGGGTGGGCGATCGGTGAACACGTCTCCAACCTCATGATGGGGCCCAGCAGATGACTGCAGCCCCTTACTGCCACACGAGCCCCCAGTGCCCCTTTGGAGCACATGACACTTACATTGAGCATGTGGGACAGCTCCACAGAGATCAGGGGCTCTGTGGGCTTGGTCGGTGGGCGCACGGTCACGGCGAGCACTCTAGATGTGACAGCCAAGGGGTTCCTGCGGAGATGAAAGAACAGGCTGCAGCCAGGACACAGTGCAGGATGCCATAACCATTGGGATAGGGCTCTTTGGGTGCTAGGAAAGTGTTGTGCACGTGAGTGTGCATGTGAGCATGTGTGAACAGTGTTACTGGAATGCCTTTGCTCATACACATTGTATGAGCTGAGTGTGCATCTCGTTACATGAGGCAGATTCACAGAGGATAAGGCCGGAAGGGATCCTTGTGGCCTGACCTCCATCAGAACCCAGGCCACAGGACTTTCCTGAATCAATTCGTGTTTGCTCTAGGACAGAGGTGTAAGAAAAACCATCAGTCTTGATTTAGAAATCACCAGGAATGGACAATGAACCAGCAACTGCCTCCAGGTAAGTCGTTAATTACCTGGCCCCTCTGTTAAAAATTCACACTTTATTTCCCCTCTGAATTTGTCTACCTGCAACTTCCAGCCCCTGAACCTTGTTAGACCTTTTGTATGTAGAACCAAAAGGGTCTGTTATCAAATTCCTGTTCCCCATGTAGCTACTTACAGACTGTAATCAAGTCACCCAGTGACATTCTTTAAGTTAGGCTAAAGAGATCCAGTATTGGGGTCTCAGCAGCATACAGCATGTTCTCCAATCCTCTCACCTTGCCTCTGCACGTACACAACTTTGCTGGGCTTGGCTTGGGCCTGGGCACTGTGTTTGAATGTGACTCCCTGACTGTGCGTGTGTGGATCCACACACACCTCTGTTTGTACATGGGCAGAGTGTATGTGCTCACGTGTCTGTATACACACACACACACACACACACACACACACACACACACACACACACGTACGTGCCCATTAATGCAAACAGCCCTCTTGGCTGTCCCCCACTTCAAAACTAAATTTACCCCTTCCCACACAAACCGGCTGTTTCTCTCTCCTTCTCCTTCCTGGTTGCAGCAACTGACAGCTGATGCAGCTTGGAGGAACCCTTGTTTGAGTGGTGCTGGCCCCCTGCCCAGCATCTCACCCCTTTCATCCTGGGCCCCAGCCTCTGCTTGTACGGCAGTAGGCTGGACTGCCGGTAGGCTCTGCTGAGGATGTTATGCTGAAGAAATCCAGAGAGGTCCCTGCTCTCACCTTCTGCTTCCTTGCTCCTCCAGTGCCCGCCGACTCTGCCCACATACCATGCCACCTGTGTTGTCTTGTACCCTTCCCTAGCCTGGGACCTGTAGGGCCTCCCTCATGGGGTGTTCCCTATCCCTTACTCATACTTGATCCTGAACCCAGGACCCAGCTCTGCCCACTGCTCCATTACTCCCTTCCCCCCACACTCAGGACTCGCAGCCATAACTCTGCAGGGTCACAGATCAGGGCATGCTCTGCACCTCCACACCCCTGGTCAGTGTCTGCTCCACTAAGAATTGGTTACTGCCCCCACAGCCTGGCCACCCACCCACCTAGGAGGAGGTAAGATGAGGCCCAACGTGCGGTACAGGACGGCTCCAATAACAAAGTATGACGATTCATCCATTTCTGCAGGGAGAGAGGGAAAGGGGACAGAGCAACAGTGAATAGGGGTCAACACCTGCCTTTGGGGCCCAGCTCCTCCCACAACCCCAGCCCAGGGACAGGGACACATACGTGGGCCTCCTGGACAGGGTTGCAAAGCAAGTCACCCCATGCACACCTGTACCCAGGGAATGCAGAAAGATCTATTTCTTGCCCTCCAGAGTGAGGGGGGCTCTATAGAGAGAACGAGGGGACAGCAGGGGAGTAGCAGCTAGGACTCCTGGGTTCTATTCCCTCCTAGCTGTGACTCGCTGTGCCAGCTGGAGTACTGACTGGCTTCATGCCTGTTTTGCCACCCACAAGAGGGGGTTTAATGGTACTGACTGGATGCAGCAAGGTGCTAGGAAGGGTAAGGGCTTTGGGAGCCCTGCTGAAAAGGCAGCATGCAGGTAGAAGCGCACATGTTCCCAGCTCCTGACCCAGGCTATGTCCAGGCACCAAGCCATACTTGGCTATGACAAGGGCATGATGTCCCATTTATGGCATGGCTAGCAGACTCTGACACCTGAATCTGGCCCAGAAAACAGAGGCTCATCTGCTGAAGGCCACAGGTGACCCATTTCCACCTCACAGGGTGGCCCCAATGCACAGCTCGAGGGCAGCTTGCATTCATTCCTGTTCAGAGATTTGTAATCAACATTACCAGGTAAGTGAAAGATTAAAAGCCCCTGCAAGCTCTGAGAGCCACCATTTGCCCCTTTTTCCAGGGCACTGGTGATTAATGCAGCAGTCACTGGTGAACAGGTGTAATTCAACTGCAGCCATTGTTTGCATCCCCAAGTCCAGCTGCATCCAAGCGACCACCACAGGGCTCAGGCATGAAACCCAGCTCACATGCTCACCTGCCCACGCACGCACACACACTCACATGTGAGCAAGCAGACACATGCACGTGACGGTATGGGGGCACGGGCATCTGTTCCCCTTTGAACTTTCCAAATGTGCTGCATGTGTGCGCACAGAGAGGCGCACACACATCCCTTTGCCCACATGTGTACAAACTCACACCTTGCACAGGTGCACACACCACACTACACACACAGGCCATCACATGTCAACAAGCGCACACACACACACAGCAGTCCCTCCTGCCTTCCTCTCGGGTGCCCACTGGCTGCAGGCTTTCCCCTACCCCACCTTACCCGAGGAGGAGAGGCTGAGCACCGACTTGGGGATGAAAAGTTTGTCCTCTGAGTGGCGGGCCCAGTCCTTCATGCCCCTGCGCCCCTTCATGGGGAAGTTGATGTCGCTGGAGACGGCTGAGACAGGTTCTCTCTGGATGCTGATCACTACCGGGGCAGGGACAGGGATACAGCATCACTCACGTGTCTGGGCACATTGGCCAAGCTCAGGCTACTGACATGAGCCCAGCAGTTTGGATGCCTCCAGCCACCTCCACTCCCCAGACCCCCAGCTGCTGTTGCACTGGCCATGGACCCCTTCTGCCACACCCAGAATAAAGCAGCACCATGCCCAGCAGGGCCACTCACCCAGGTTATCGGTGACCACGAGGGAGCTCTGGAAGGCCTTCAGCGCATCTCCCACAAGATGGATGAAATCTTCCACCACCTTCATGAGGTGCACAGAGCCGGGGGACACCTGTGGGCACAGCAAGGAGAAGAGGCTGCCACAGGGGCCCAGGGATGGCAAGGGGACGGCGGCTTCCTGTCACGTGGCTCCACTGACAGGAAAAAGCACAGGGAGGATGTGGACGGACCAAAAGGGTCTATCCAAATCATCCACAGCAGACACCACAAACTTTCGAGGGTGTGATGGGGGTGGGGAAGAGGCACTAGCGCTGATTGAAGCTATGTTTAGCCTTAGGGGATGCGGCATGGGTGCTACAGGGAGGGGGCTCCCAGAACAGGCTCTCCCACAGACCCTTTTGCTGCCTCCCTCTGGTCCTCTCACAGGGCTTAGCAGCATCAGACCCACCCCTCACTACTCTGACTGTGTCCCAGTCACTCTGACCAGGAGTTTCCAGCCACCCACAGGCAGGAAGCTAGGCTCCCCCAAGTAAATGGGGCCACTGACTTAATCCTGGCATCCCCCTCTCCCTCAGCACAGCTATTTGGAGACCCACCACACCGGCTTCTCCTAAGCCGAAGTCTGGTCCTCCTTGGTGTTCAATACAGGACACCACTGTGCCAACAGCTGTGCAAAGACAGAGCCACAGCTCCCACCCAGCCTGCAGCCCTCCACCCCATGCCTCCCCAGGCTCCAGCCACGGCCTCAGAAAGCTCACAGAGCAGGACCCCTCTGGACAGGTCTGAAGACAAAGGACCATCAGTCTCTCAGGCCTGCTGGTGCCAGCACCCTTCTTCAAGAAGCAGGCTCACCTGCTGGGCATCCTCCCACTTGTCTCTGTTCTCCGAGTCCACCATGTAGCTGACCACCTGGAAGAAGCGCTGCAGGGAAGACAGGAAAGAGGAGAGTGAGTAAGGAGAAAGCTGGGACATGAGGGGGTGGCTGGGTGACAAACCATGGGTCTCAGACAGGAGGCCTCCCTCAGCTGCGTCCAGGAGACTCAGAATTCCAGTGCCTTGAGGCCACAGCAAGACAGCCCTGTCACCTCACTCCACACCTCGTCCCCGAGACAGGACTTGCTGTTCCAACTCCATGTGAGAATACAGGGTCACCAACTCCCCTCACTCCCCTGGTGGGATCCTGGCAGCTCCAAGAGCCCACTACTAGCCCATCACTCAACGTGGGGCAATGCCAGCCACGGATGAGGGAATCACGATGCAACAGAGCTCAGAAAGACCAGGTGACACCACAACTCCAGACACAAAAAGGGTCCATGCCAAGACATAGCAAATGCCAGAGAGGGCAGGGAAAGGCAGCCAGCAAAGGAAGTGCAGGCTTTCAAGAAGCCATTCTTGCCCTCCCACACTACCCCAGCCTCCTTGCTGTACCCTCTGCAGCAGTTTGGCCTCTTTCCAGAGGCTGCCCTTCTGACCAGGAGGTACCTGCACATCATCGGAGGAGGGCACATATGTGGCCCTCTTGAAGGTGTCAGTGACATTGCGCAGGATCTCCACTGAGAAGAGCAGGTCCCCGCTGTAGTAGGTCCGCCGGGCCACCAGCTCCAGCAGGCTGCGCACTACCTGCGACATGCCCTCGCCTGCCAGCATGCGCTGCCCCTTGGCCAGGTGCTCCCGGAGCTTTCAGCAGAGAGGGAGGAGAAATTACCCAGCAGTGGGGAGTTCCCCAGGTGCCTTTAACCCGCCATGTGGCAGCAGCCAGACAGGAGTCCTGGCTGGGAATAGCAGACTTGCATGGGAGCCACAGGGGCGGGTCCCCCTGCCCCACCCCCTCATATGGCCCTTCCAAGGTGAGTCCCCCTTCCCCACCTCATGGGGGACAGACAGTTCACCCCATAAGCCCGGGGGAACATGTCCTCCTAGGAGATACCACCCAGGATGACAGCTGTCTGGGTTCCCACCTGTTGCCAGGCAGTCATGCTTGTTGGTGATCCAGAGAGGGGCTGGCCTGTGGGTGATCTAGAGAAGGGCTGCCTCCTGCCTGTGCTCCTTTATTCCCTGTGCTATTCCCATCCCTTCTGCCCAGCACAACCAGGGACACTGCCATGTGAGCAGTCCTGGCATGCCAGCCTGAGAGGCACCAGTATGGGGCAGCAATGCTGTCAGAAGATACCTGCCCCCAAGAAGCCTAGCACCTGCCTCCTCTTTCCCTTGGCAGATGGGTGCTGTACCCCATCCACCCCCTTTCTGTTCCACTCCTTGCACCCCCCAGTACTTCAAACCCCAGCCCAGGAACCTGCAACCTTCACTGCAAACCCCTGGGAGCTCTGACAGGGGTGATGTGGCCTAGAAAACAGAGTCCTTCCAGGAACTGGGCACTGCAGCAGAGGGACTGACTGTCCAGGACACGTGGGCCAGGCAGGGGGTGCTCGGCTTGCCCCTCCTGCAGAGGCTGGGGACAGAACTGGGCATGGAGTTAGCAGGATGGTGGGGAAGGGCTAGCTGACCCTTCGCTGGGAGTTTCAGAGCAACCCAGCCTCTGACACTGCCAAGGCTGTCTGGGGAGAGACAGCAAAGGCGGTGCCAGAGAGCAGGGCAGGAGCGGAGGGGCAGGGATGGAGAGAGAGTGGGGGGGTGGCGTGGGGTGCCTGCCACAATGTGCACCTACTGAGAGATGCAAGTATCTATACTCATGGGAGATGCACCGGGCAAAGCTTGGCGTGGCCCAATATGCCACTCCGTGGGCATTCAGCAGGCACCGGCGGCTGGCTGATCCTAGACATAAGGGAAAAGAAGCATGGAGCACTCAGTCTGGGCAGCACAAGTGCCCACAGACCCTGACCCCCAGCACCCACAAACCCAGCACCCTGCTGCTCCTGCCTCCCAACTCCAGCGACCACCTGCAGCAACGGGCCCCCAGCCTCCGCAACTCCCCAGCCCCACAGTACCCCTATTTCCAGCCCCCCATGTTCTAGACCTAGCAGCAGCTTGCGGCCATCCCCACTCCACCCAACAAACTGTTATGGGTAAGGGCCTAGGGACTGGTGCTCCTAGGAAGACAGAAGAAATAGGAGGGAGAATGGCCACCTGAGATCAGCTCACCCCAGGGAATGCAGTAAGCAGCTAGGCTGCTGCAAGAGCCTAACAGAGTCTGCTGGCAAGCAAATCCCACAGCCTGGATGCCTTGCCCCCGGGGGGGGGGGGTATGCCACTGCCACTCACCAGTGGCATTGGGTGGGCATTTGTTGTAGATGATCTCGCCAGCAGCTGTCTTCTTCCAGGTCATCAGCATGACATATTCATCCTTGCACATTTCGTGGTAGGCTGCCAAAGGGATGCAAGTTGAGATGGGACCTCAGAAGCCTGCAAAGGGATCCCAACCCACCCTGATTCCAGGGAAAGGTCCACAGGGAGATGACTGCTCTGCATACATGGGCCACTAGATTGCGGGGATGCTGTGTGCTGGGTGGACCCATCAGGTGTGTGGCAGGTTGGCTGGAGGGACAGTGGGAGAGTGACTGAATGTGGGTCAGGCAGATTGGATTGAGAGAGGGAGATGGATGGATGGCAGGTGGGCGGAAAGGCAGAGGGACAGATGGCAGGATGGATGGAGAGACAGATGGAGGGCAAGTGGGTGGAAGGATGGACAACAGGTAGGTGAAAGGAGGGAGGGATGGATGGATAGTGGGTGGGTGAAAGGAAGGACAACGGAATGGAAGGACAGCAGGTAAGTTGAAGGGTGTATGGATAGATGAGAGAGAATGGGTGGATAGAAGGATAGATAAATGGAAAGATCACAGATGGGTGGAAAGAAGGGAAAGACAGATGGAGGGATAGTGGGTGGGCAGGACAGATGGCTGGAGGGAGAGCAGGTGGGTGGAAGGACAGATGGACAAATGGAGGAAAAGCCAGTGGATGGAAGGATGGACAGAAGGTGGGTAGGTAGAAGGATGGAAGGATGAATGGATGCATGGGGTGGATGTCTCGTGGCTGTACCAAAGGAGGATGCTGGCTGAACAGGATATCAAGCTGGCAGGAGTGAGCAAGACAGTCTGTGGGTGGCATTGAGGTGACTAGTGAGGCAGGAAGAGGCTGGGTGCTGCGCTGGGCTGACTCTCTCTCAAGTACCTGGGCATTTCTTCTCATTGCACGTCTTGACCTCCTCTCCAGAACCTTCACATGGGTAACCCTGCACACCTGTGCCCTGGCACATCCTGAAACGTCTCTGCCAACCTGTGTCACACGTCTTAGAGCACAAGCTCCAGTGGTTCCATGGGCCCCACTTGCCGTCAACTGCCAGAGGAAGCAAGAACCACAAGTCAGGACCCTACTCTGGGCAGTCAGGGGAACCAGACAGAGAGACAAGCAAGACAGAGGGCCTGAGACAGACTGGCCCAGGTCTGGAGTTGGGACAGATGCGGCAGCCTGTAATGACTCTAATCAAATATTTTACAGATTATTAAACCCATTAATCAAGCATTCCAGCCTCATTTCAAGCAAACGAGACAACAGTCCTCTTGCGTCCCAGGGTGCCCTAGCTAATTAGCCCTCCTCACCAGCACTTTCTGTCCTTTCACCCCTAATACACTCTGGCCCCACGCACCACCCATACCCTGCTCCTGCCATCTGCCTGCCAATCAATGGGGCTGTCCAGATGGAGCTTACCTCCCCTCTCTAGGAACCCCTCCACCCACTGCCGACCCCCCACATGCCTGGCTCTAGCCACAACACATCTATCTGTCCCCCCGGCATTTCCTCCTTCCTCTCCCTCATCAAGGGTGCACACTGTACCTCACAGGCCTGGGTCACCCTCACCCAACCAGGAATGGGTCAGAGTGCAGCACCCCATCACAGTCTAGGGAGTCACCACAGAGGATCAATGCATCAGCCCCCTGGGTTGGTACCATTGCCAGCCTCATATGGGTGAGGAAACTGAGGCACTTGGCAGGGAAGTGTGAGAAGCACCAGGCCAGGTCCAGGAGAAACCTGGACTCTCTCTTGGACGCGGCCCAATAAGAGCCATGTTTGCAGCACTGCATGTGGTCCCCCTGTTCCGTATGGGCTGAGGCAGCACCACTGGCCTAGGACCTCAGGGGTCTCCACAGCCTGGCTCCAGTCTCTACCAAGGTGAATCTTAAACCCTCCTCCCTCCCCCCCCAAATATGAGGCAACTGAAGCCCATCAGCACTGTGACCTGCCAGGAGCTGGCGTCCCTGCTGCAGCTGAGTTTAAAAGTGACTCAGTACCTGTCACTGTGTCGCACTGGACCAAACATACACTGCCCTCCAGGGCTGGGTGCACAGAGCCTGTCTGTACCCGCCCAAGAGAATGAGGCCAATTGGGGCAAGGTGGGAGGATCAAGACCGTCAGCACATCTCCCTGCCCCATCCCGCTTACAGAGTGGAGTACTGGTGTGTCCAAGTCCATGCTCAAGTCAAAGGGGTGGGGCAAACTCATGCAGCCATGCTGGCTGTTGCATGCAGGCTGGCATAGGGTTACCAGACACCAAAGCATGGAAGGGAGGACAGGGAAGTTCAAAAAGGAGGACACTGGAGTACACATGGAGAAAATGTAATATTTTTCTGGTTTTAGAGGGCCCTGGAATGCTTCCCCCAAAAAATAGGGTGTTCTGGGGCATTCCAGCAAAGTTTAACCCCTTCAAGCAAAAAGCCAGACAAAATCATGTATTTTTAAAATGCCTGCTGGACAGAGGATGTGAAAGTAAAAAGGAGAACATGTCCTCCTTTTGCCTGACATCTGGTAACCCTAGGCCAGCAGGAATGGACTGGCCTCAGCACTGATGGGCTATCAAGATTCAGGAAAGATTCTTGGCTCTGCTTGGAGCTGGTTACATCCTGTGCTAGTGCATGCTTGTGCACACTCTTGTGCTTTCGCCCAGGCACTGAAGCACATGCACACAGAGAACCCTACGTCTGTCACCAAAAGTACAGGCCTCAACCAGCTGACCCAAAAGCAAAGCTCAGTGAGTCAGTGGGACAGCCAAGGTTAAACCTTTCCTTGGTGGGCCATGGAGGCAGCAAAATTGCCGGACTAAGCCAGGACAGTGTCTTGGTGCTGTGTGCTTGGCAACAGACAAGCCACATGGCCTTTTCTCAGCGTGTTTGTGTCTGCACATATGCACTGCAGCTCTGGGCACTCACGATGGCTCACATGCATGTGCTCAGTTCCCCTTTGCCACTGAGAGTGCTCATGGATGGACAGATTTGCGTGCTGAGTCTGTGCGCACAGGCCTGCTGCCTCCTGGTGCCATTGTGAGCGCTCACACAGATACAGGGCTGAGATATCTGGCCCGGAAACGGTGACCAGCTCCTTCTTCTCCTCCCCCACCCACCCCACCCCACCCACCCACACCAGTTCCAGGCTTACTCTGGCCCCCAGCTCCTCTTCTTTAGGTTTCTCATAAAAGTTGACTGATTAAATCATGGTGGGAAGTCAGCTGAGGCCCATCTGTCCCCATCACCCGCTGAGGGCATCTCTCTCCCTATCAGCATTCCTATGGAATGCAGATGGTGCCCCGGACAGGTTCCCAGGGCCTGTCTACAGCTCAGCTTAACTGCATTTATGCCGAGTCTGGGCCCCGGCCCACAGCCTGCCGGGCAGAGATGCCACTTTCTATGGTGGCCACAGGCCAGGAACGGCAGCCAGAGAGCCTGGATGTCCAAGAGCAGCTGAGACTGGATCACAGACTCAGAACAGCAATCACCACATGGTTCTGGGAGCTGGCTGAGGCCCAGTCCATAAGCAATGCCACTCCAGCCAGGGCATGTGACACAGAAGGGTCTGATGGCGCCAGCTCCTCTTTCTGCACCCCAGCAGTGGGCAACTGAGCAGGGACCCAACCCCAACTTGCTTGCTTAGGTAAACCATGCTAAGAGGGAAACCCCTCATCCTGGTACAACACCAGAACTCACACCCAGTGTCACATGGGCTCCCCCCAGCATGGCACCAATGCTCACACAGTGATGCAAGGCAATCTCTCCCAACATGGCACAACACTGCTTCTCACACCCACATTGATGCACAGGAATCCTCTTCCTGATATTGCACTGCCGCTCACACCCTCAGTGACACAAAGGAACCTTCATCCTGGCATGGCAACAACTCCACTCATGCCCACAGCAATGCATGGTGCCACTTCTCTCACACAGTGATGCACGGGATGCTCCAACACGGCACCACCACTCACATCCACAGTGATGCACAAGGATTCCCACTGACTTGGCAGCGCCAGACAGCATTCTCCTCCTTGGGGGTACTACCTCTCCCCCCAGAGTCCCTGTACAAGGATTGGGCTCCAATATGCCAGCACATGTAGATGAGTTTGCACAAAAGCAATGCCAGGCACCACATCCTCAGCCACATGGCACAGGCCGGCTGTTATTCAAACTCTTACGCCCTTCCTGCAGCCTGTACCAGCCCCATTGCATCTTCGTCCACCCTCCTGCCCCCACGCAAGTTGTATGCATGAGCCTTACTTGGACAGTCGGGGTTGGTGCACTCCCTGGCGTCAGCATGGGCCCCTTTGCACTCTGCCCAGCCATGGCCTGAGATGCTGCACTTGCGCACTCGCTGCTGCGTCCCGTTGGAACACGACACCGAGCACCGGCTCCACGAACCCCACTCCAGCCACTGGCCTTCCACTGCCAGAAAAAGCACAGGAGAGAAGGGGGTTAGTGCAAACATGATATATAGGCCAGGGCAACCCCACGCAGCCTGACTCTCCTGGTCCCGGCCTGAACTGCAACCTCCTCTATCTACATTTACTGCCCTTGGCAACACCAGGCCACTGTGCCTCACATCCCATCTAGTGCCTGACCAGCTGGAGGCTAACAGCCTAACACTGCTGCCTGCTACAAGCTGCACCTATAGCACAAATGCCAGATGTGTGCTCTGGAACCTGAGTTCAAAACCTGCTGGTGGTATGGCAATGGATCAGCTGAATTTGGGCTTTCTCTGGAAAGCAGGAGGTGATGGCTTCCCTTGTGTGAATGGAACGGCAGCTCTGCAGAGTGCTGCCAGGTAACAGCTTGCAGTGCTTACACCAGCAGTGTGCTGGTGCTTACTGGGAGATGGCACCAGGCTCCTTCCATTTACTGGGTGCAGAAGCCAAGTGCCCTATTGCACTATATGTAGGAGGTTCCAAGACTATCTGCCTTGGCCAGACCACAGCGGCTCAGTGGATGTGGACCATGTTCTAAATAACAGCATGGTTCCGCCACCCTCTTGGAGGCAAGGACAGCCGAGAGGTGTCTGCTGGCTGCACCATGGGGCTTCAACAGAGCCTTACGTAGAGTGGTGCGAGCAGCTATACACAAGAGTTGAGGCACAGCAGGAGACTGGAAGGATTGTCTCCTCACTGGGTCCCTCCACCCCAGCAGAGCTGCTGGCGCTAAACAATGGATCCTCCCACTGGTAACTTGAGTGGGCCGGGTGGTTGTGACTCCTCTCATGACCATCTGCCTGCATGGGTATCCCAGTGCCCCACCAGCTCTGACTCAGCACAGGATGCCCAGCAGGACCCGGCAGAGAGGGAGCATTAACCAGCTTCTGGGTGCCAAACACAGCCCCGAAAACCAGGAGCACACACAGGTTATCTGGAGGACACGGCCAGTCTGCAAGCTGAGGGCATGTTCCCCTCCCTTTACCCTTCCCCTCCAGCTTCTCCCTTGCCTGGCCACACCGCCAGTCCAAACCCTGTCATTACAGAACAAAGTCCACCCTCCACCTCTTGGCTGATGAGAGCACTAAATATCCAGCCCCAGCAGTGTCCTAAAACGATAGCCATGGAAACACAGAGGAACTGACACCAGGAAGGAGGGAGGAGACCTAGAGTCACAGGGATGGATCTGTGAGACAGACCTGTTACAAGGGCAGCTGGCCAACTTGGAAACCAGGGAATCCACTTGGTCCCCATTGTCTCTAGATCAGTGGTTCTCAACCTTTTGCAAGCCATGACATACTTTGTGGCATATCACAACCCCACAAGATTTACCATCCACCCCTCCCAGGCTGAATCCAGCCATCTCCCCTGCTCACTCTCTGGGACACACTTACTGCTGTTTGGCGACAGTTATATATCCCAACATGGTGCTTAAGAATCCCTGGTTTAGATTCATTCCTGGTCCCAGATCTCTGCTGGACCAGGCACATACTGGGACAACACAGCTGTTCACTTCCCCATGGGTTGGCAGCAACCTGCCTGGCCCTTCAAGCACCAACAGGGCAGGGAAGAGTCACCTGGTAGCCTGCCACTATGCTACCAATAACAAAACAAGAGAACGAAGAGAGAAGGTCTTTGGGCCAGATCCTTGTCAGGCAAACGTCCCCTCAGCTCAACCACAAGGGGATCCAAACGCACTGACTCCAATGGAGCACAGCCAGTCAACATGTTAAGCAATGGCTCTTTGCTGCCTTGCCTTCTCATCCCCTCCGCTGCTGGCTCCTGCCTGGGGCCATGGGGCTCTGGGAGGTCTCCACCCTGGCCCTTCGCCTTGTGCCATCGCCCAAGAGAGAAAACTGCTCATGACTGAGCACTGGACTCAAAGCCACTTACAAACAAACTGCTTCCTGCCAGCTTGGTGCTGCTCATCAGCTCCCCTTACCCAGAGAGTCGGGAACACCCCAGTCACACTTGGTCAAAGGCAGAGCCCGGAGCCATCCTGGCTACCGAAGGAGGCAGCCACCGTCCACCCTTTGGCCTCTGAGGTTGGGAGCCCTACGAGAAATGAACAGAGTGGAGGGGGAAGGGTTCCCCCACACCCCATCTCTTGGTGGTGCCACAAAGGGCCACCTTAGGATTCTGCACAGAGATGGGGGTTCCACAAAAAGGGGGGAAAGCCCCTGGTCCTCTACTACCCAGCCTGCATCTACTAGTGACAGAAGACAGGCAGGAATCAGTGTTGACAAAGCCACAGGCTGCCCACTGCAGGGGAGTTCTCGCTACCAACAGCAATGCCTCCAACAGTCCATGCCAGACCCTCCCCACACCCCACACCTTTCCCAGATGGCTCTCCTTAACTTCCCCCCTGGCCCCTGTGCCATCCTCCGTGGGGCCCTTTCTCTGTACCCTCCCAGAGTCCCTTCCCCAACACTGCAGAGCTCCTGCCCATATGCCTCCCCTTTACTCCGCTCCATACTTCCCCCCACCCCATTCCACATTGTGCTTTGCCTACCCACGTCTCCTGCCTCACTAGGCTCCATCACATCACCCTCCTTTGTCCTCCCCCGACCCCACGTCCCTCCTCTAGCGCTCCAGGGAACATCCATGACCTCTCTGGCAGGCACAGACATTCAGTTCCCATGCCCCACAATCCTGTATCAGAAAAATCCTTCTCCTGTTGCTCCTCCCCCACTCACCCCCCACATTGTACCCTCCCAAGAATCAGGGCTACACCCAAGAATGCTCAGTGCATTTCACAGGTATCACTGCTCCTCTGGAAACGCCACGGTTGGGCCTTGGCGAAGCAGTCACACCTAGCAACATGGAATATTTGCCATCAGTTCCTGGATCAAAGGCATTGGCCCAGTCACCCGGATCGGGAGCTGGACACAGGTTGCTCAGCCCCAAAGCTGAGGCATTAATGTATATGTGCGTCTGAGTCACAGACTCCTCCTGCAGTCACCCCACAGCCCCCTCCACACTCAGGCAGGCCTCACTCTCCCGGGTCACCCCTCTGCTGGCCCCATTCCGACAAGCTGCCCTTCCAAGTCACTCTGGCGAAGGAACAAAGAGATGAACCAGGTCTGTTCCCTAAATCTTCCTACTCATCATGGGCATCGGCTGCCAGGACATCTGCATCCTCACCCACAGCTGCCTCTGTCTGCCCTGCTGCGATTCCACCCCCATGCTGTCCCTGTGCTCTGGTCTGTGTGCCAGCCATGGAAAGCAGAGGGGCAGTCAGGGTACCCCTGCCTCACGGTATCTAAAGCCCAGAACTTCAAAAGGTATCTGGCATTGATTTCAGCCCAAGTGAGAACCCTAAATACCTTGGAGGGTCAGGGCCCAAATGCCCTGAGATGCACAAGGCAGAGTAGATGCCTTTTCTAAGTGACTTCCTAGGGCCAAGTGTTCAGAGGACTGTGGGAGATGGACAGGGAAGGCAGGCAAGAAAGACAGGTGAGTGGGAAAGCGCGGAAGAAGAGCCAAGGAGCGAGTTACTAACCAGGGCAGAGCGCGATATTGCAGGGCTTAGTCTGAGCCTCAGGGCCCTCGCAGGCCTTCCCGCCGTGCTGCGGAGCTACACACAGCCGAGTTCTCGTCCGGGCCCCTCGCCCACAGGTCACAGAGCACAGACTCCACGGGGACCACTCCTCCCACAGGCCGTGAACTGCAATACAGCACACAGCAATCATGCCGCCAGCCCGGCCTGGCACACGCCGCGCGCAGCATACGGGCATGGCAAGGGATGGGGATGGAGTGCTGGCCTGCACCCAAAGGTGCTTCCCTGTGGTGAAGGGAAGGGCTGAACACCTCCAAGGATTTGAATCCTGCTGTGGCCACAGAGGCATCACAACCCTTCATTCAACAGCTGGGGAAACTGAGGCAAAGTGCAGTGACCTGACTCCTCCAAGGCCATACAGTAAGTCTGTGCAACGCTGGGAACAGAATCTAGGAGTCCTGACTCCCAGCCCCTGCTCTGTGCACCAGACCCTCTTCACTGGCCAGGGTGGAGATTTGGGGTTTTGGTGCCTACAATGCCCCATGTCTAACCTATCCAGCCCAAGCCCTCTGCAAACAAATCATAAGCCGCCAGCTACATCCTGTCCTGTTGCTGCCCCACCCAACAGATCCTGGAGGGCTGTTATTTGGCTCTGCCTCCATCCAGCAGAGCAGCCTCATTTGGGATCTGTTTTATAAAAAAAGACTTAGGAGACCTGTGGCACTTTTAGAGACTAAAAAATGTATTTATCGCATGAGTTTTTGTGAGAGAAAATCCCACTTATTCAGATGTGATAGCTTCATAATGGGATTTTCTCCCACAAAAACTCATGTGATAAATCAATTTGTTAGTCTTTAAAATTGCCACCAGACTCCTTGTTTGTTTTGCTGAACTAGACTAACAGCTGCCCATTTGGAACTTTTATATATAAAGTGTGTCAAGGAGGCCAGGAGGACAGCAGAGGGGTGAGGGTTTACCTCCCAAACAGCCAACCAGTCACTGACCCAGCAGTCCTCAGTCTTACCAGCCACCACAGCCCCATTGTCAGACACCCCCTACCATCCCCTGCCAGCCAGGGTAGGGACGCCAAAGGCAGCCTTCTCCTTGGGGCTTGTTCCAACAGCTGTGTTGGCTGAGGCTGCAGCAAAGTGCGGCCGTTCATGATTCATAGACAACAAAGAACATTTGATGCAATGGGATTTTTTCCCCAGGTGAAGCCAAGACAGATCAGCAGCACCCAAGGCCTGTGGGAGATGGCCACCATTCCAGGGGTGAACTGGGGACCTCCTGAGCTAGAAGATGAAGCTGCCACAACTGCTGGTTCTGGTCCCAGTGCTGCCACTCGCTCACAATATAATCTCAGAGGAGTTGCTTCATCTCACTCTCTGCCTCAGTTTCTCCAGTGGGGGCTATAACAAGCACACTTTCTCTGTGGATAGTGCACTGCAGTAGAGCTGTACCACACCTGCCAGTGGGTTACAACAGGACCCCAATACCCTTCACGCCTGTCTACTCAAGAAACTTGCCCTGGTTTAATCTAAGATGTGAACTGGAATCAATTTAGGGCAAGCTCCTGTACAGATGCCCTTAACCGAGCTTTGCTTAACTCAACTGGAAACAGGTTTAGCCACACAAAAATAACCTGAAATCAGAACATCCACATGAGGCTTACTCCAGTTTAACTAAACTGGTTACAAACCTATTTAGATTAATAGAATCTAAGGCTAGAAGGGACAATCCTCTAGCTGGACCTCCTCCACATGGCAGAGAAATTTCCTGAAATAACTTGAGCTAGTGGCATTTTCCCATGCAGACAAAGACTCAGGCCTTGAAAATCTGTTTAAAAAAAAAAAAAAAAAAGCAACCAAAGGATTTGTGTGGCACTTTAAGACTAAGTGCCACACAACTCCTTGGGTTTTTTTTGGCTGGACTAGACCAACACGGCTATCCCGTTGGAACTTGAAAATCTGTATCTGAGTCTACTGCTGTTCTGTAGCTGCTTCATCTTTAATGAATAAGCATGGATCGTACAACCCAATGCATGTGGATGGACCCATACGGGAACCCACTAGATACGTCAGGACTTCGCCTACCTGTTTTGGTCCAGCTACAGCCTCCGATGATAAGACTAGACCCCAATCAAGTTACAAGGATGCACCCAGTTTGGAACGTCTTAAAAAATGGGTTTATTTCCAAAACTGTGCTTTCTGATCTTTTTCAAAAAATCCAGGTTTGTTAAAATATTCATGAAAGGAGAGGGGTCTTGTCAGCCATGGTGAAAGTGATGAGCCACAGAGGAGAAAACGGTGAAACTGACTACATGCAAAGTGCCAAATTTTCATGGGATCAGTAGTTGCAACCAGAGCCATCCTCACAAACGTTCAGCACTGTTTATCCTCTGACGTACTATGTTAGGTGCTTTCCAGCAACCCTGAGAGGATGAAGACAAGATTAGAGGGGCATATCTCCCCCAGCAGGAGTTTTATTTTATTGGGGGTTTTCTGTTCCCCCTCCAGGGCCACCTGAGGGTTTTTCCACCCAGACTCCATTGGGAGGTGCTGAGCACTGATCCCTTGAAATGCACAGGTTAAACAAGTTGGGCAAAAGAAAGACACATCCCCACCTCCTGCTAATTCCCACAGAGCTGTCCAGAGCTGTCAGGCTCAGCATTTTCAAACAGAAATGTGATTTTTTTTTTCCTGGGTTGATATTGTCCCATAACTGACTGGCGGCCGCCTATGCCGAATGTTACTATACACACTTCCAATTCCTCAGCCTCTTTGCCCCAAGGAACTGAAAAGCATTCATGAAGGTGGATGGAGTTCCCCAAGGCCCTGACAGGGGGAGTTGGGGAAACAAAGCCCCAGACAGGCAACGGGACTCACTCAAGGTCGCAGAGCTGTGAACAGATCCCAGGGGTACTGACACCCGCTCACTGGCAAAAGCCCAGATTTCTTGGCTCGCATATTTATGCAAGAGCCAAGAAATGCACTGCCTGAGCACATCATGTTCATGTCATCTGGGGGTTCGGGGAGGCAGCCCTCGGGCTTTACATTTCCAAGGCTCTGCCTGCACATTTCAACATCTCCCCCATCTTCAAAGCCTGTGCAAAACATCTCTAGTCCTCAGGGAAGCCCTAAGCTTTCTGAGAATCAAACAGCAGCTTGGAGGGATAACCTGAAAGCACAGGGAAGATGATGAAAAGACAGCGGCTGCCGAGCCGTGGCGGAGATAAAAGCCTTCAGCCTCAAGAAAAATCTCATCCTGGGTTGGAGGAGGGAAAAAAGCCAGCATCAGCCCATGGCTGGAGGGGGTGTAGAGGAGGGGTTTTGACATGACAAGTAGACCCTTGATGCTCACACTGTCATTCTGCAATTAACTAGAGACTTCGGCTCAAGGAAGCAAAGGCCCCGATCCTGTCATGACCTCGGCTCCCAGAGCCCACCCGCAGCTGAGCAATGTGTGGAGACCATCTCTCAGAGCTGGTCCTGGCCCTGGCCCTACACAGCCCCCTCTTGCTTTTGGGACTGGCCTCATGACAAGAGGCTATGGGGTTTTTATTTCAAGAACCCAGAAAACCTCACTGTAAAATTAAACCCGGCTTGGAAATCAGACAGGGAAGATCAGGAAGGGTTAGAAGGGGAGCAGAGGGGGAGGCCGCTGCTGTCTGGATAAGGGTTCAAGACATGGCCTAGCAAACACATCTGGAAATCTAGGGCCCACAATAAAGGTGGCACATAGCGCTTTTTGTCCCCAGCGCTCCAAGGGTCAGTAGTACCATGCCCAATTAATAGGGAAACTGAGGCACAGAACTGGAAGTGACTTGCCTAACGTTACCCAGCAGGACAGTGGCAGAGCTGTGAACAGAAACAAAGCCACCTACCTCTCAGGGCACGGCGTGATCCATAGGCCACACATCCCAGGCCAACTAAAATAAAGGCTATGGCTCCTACCAGGAGCGTCGCTGCCCCAGGGAAAGACCCAGGGCCCGGGCCTGGCCCCCCCACAGCCCCAATTCTTTGCCCAGACCCAATCCGGCCTCAGGCTCCTGCCGCTGACAGCCTGGCCCCAGATCCCCTGCTGTGGCTGAGCTGGGAAAGGCAGGTGCCTCCGCAGGGGGCCTAGCTTGAACTCCTGGCCAGGAACCAGGTTGGCAGCAGCAGGCACCACCGCTGCCGGCCAGGCCCTGGCTCTCCAGCCGGGGCTGGGGCCGCCCCAGACATTCATAGCACTGGCACTGGGACTTGGGGCACGTGCCCCATGTGCCAGGCACCAGCTTCACTCCTGGCTCCCACCCCTCAGGCTGTAACTCAATCAAGTTTAGCAAGTGTTAAAGGTAGGGCCCCTTGTGTGCACCAGTGAGCTAACATTAGTTAACCTCACACCTCAGACCCTGGCCAGGACAAGGCCTATGGGCGAGATCTGCTGCAAGGCAGGGGGCTGGAATGAGGAAAAGTGCTTCACTGGTCAAAGTGGTGTCTGAGCCTCATGCTGACCCCTCTGCTCAGGGGTGAAGCAGACCCCATCATCCTTCCCAGCCTTGCAGGGCCCAAGAACACCTGAACACTCCCAGCTGATGTCAGTGGAAGGTAAAGATGCTCTGCTCTGCTGCTCCCCGGCATGTCAACAAGCTGCCAGCACTTTTGGACACTGAGCCCAGCCCAAGAAGAGAGAACTCTAAGGTGGCTAGGATGGGGCTTGGACTAACAGCCCTGGGCTGGTGGCAGCAGGCAAACAGCTGATAGTTGATGCTCCTCAGAGCCCACCTGCCACCCCACCTTAGTGAGAGCGGGCAAGATAAAAACCATGTGGGACTGTAGCCAAGCTGCACCTGGTCTCTCCATTCACCACCTGCACAGCCTCCAAGTGACTGATCTGTAAGTGTGAACGCCCCAGGGACTTACACCCATCCCCACTCACACCAGTCCACAAAAGACAATGCCCCATGTACACACCCTGGCATCCCTGCCTGTGAATGCATGTCCTGCAAGCATGTTCTTCCCCATTGCCTTTTCACCAGTGTAATTCTAAGGGCTTTCTTCTGCAGGACAGGAGAACTGCAGTAATAATCAGAAGGGAGAGGGTGTGGGACCAAAGATAAAATGAATTTTCTACCACCCATCACTCGCTAAGTGCAGAGCAGTGTGTCTGTGCTTGTCAGGCAGGGAGATTTACCCACTCTGAGGAGAAGATGCCTCTCTCTCTTTGAGCTCCATAAAAAAAGCAAAGTATCCACAGAAAACAAATCAGGCTAGCCCTGTATGTACCCAGGAAGTAGGGTGGGACTGAACTCGGACAGCCAGCCTGAGCTGCTACACGTGCACCACTGTTTTTTGGACACTGGCTCAGGTGGTGCTCATCTGGGTATATCCACCCGGGCAGGGAGTCACCCTCCCAGCCGCACCACAAATCACAGCACTGAGATGCCCCTGCAGCCAGGAGACCTGCTTCCAGTGTGCTGGCCATGCACATCCAACACGCCAAACTGGATGTTCTGGCTACCTGCACTGTAACCTTGCAAGCCTGTCCCAGGGAGACATGGGTAAAGGCACTGCCTATGCCACCTCTGCGGGGTCCAGGCAAGCACTGTCTCCCATGATTGAATCCTGCGCTGCCCAATCCACCTTGCACCAAGGAAAACACATGCCCAATCCCTTACTCCCTGCTGGGGGCCTGTGCACATCATTTCACGCAATGGTGAGACACAACTTGGTAGAGAGGTGGCTGTGTGCTGGTGAATTTCAAGCTGCCAAAAGGTAAATGGGTCACCTGACAGTTCTAGGAGTTGGAGTCCATGCTCAAATTCTTCACAGGACACCACAGGGCAAGCTTGTCCCCAGCCCCACTCAGGAACTTGGGTTCTGCCCTGTGGATGAAGGGAGCTCAGTCCCCTGGCTTCATCAGCCCTCAGCACGGCTTGAGCAAATGAGGAAACATGTCAATGGTTTTTGCAGGTGCCTGTCTCCACTCAGAGCCAGGGCTGGACAATCAAAGGGGCTTCAGGGGCATAAACCCTGGGCAAAAAGGGGGCCCTGGGCTCCATCCCCATAAGCCATGATAAGCCAGCCAACCTCCCACCCAGCTCAGCGCTGGCAGGGCAGGACCACTAAGAGCTCCTACCTTGACAGTGCTGTGGCTGGGGTGGGTAGGAGGAGCCCTGGGACAGAGGGTAGGATCTGCACTCTGCCCCTGGGCCAGCTGGCCCACCACCGGTGACAGAGCAGAGCAGGTCAGTGCCTATTTGGGGGCCATCCGTCTCATTGGAAAGCCTCCACTGTGGCCTTTCCTGGCCCAACTCATGCTGGCTGCCCCTCCTCCGCCCACCCCTGTGGACAGGGTGACCAGACCAGGTTGAGGGCAGGAGCGCCTTCTGGCTCCATGGCTCCCTGCAGTGATGGAGGGGGAAGTGGAGGCTGGCTCTTATGGCCCAGGCGGGGGGAAACCCATGGTTAGGGGGCCACAGGAAGCCTGGAACCCCAGGGGGCTGGTTAATCTGGCCCTCCTTGGAGCTGGGTTGAGAACCCACCTAACTCTCTGCACCAGTGGCATTCTCCAAATCATCCATTTAGAACATCTGGGACCCTAGTCAGTCAGCTTAATGTTAGAAATAAATACCCTCCCCACACACACGTCAGTGTTGTGCATATTTTCTGTGCATTCAATGCCAATGCTAAATCCTTTGGAGAAGGGACCCTGGAGCAAGGAGGCTGCAGTGGATGAGCCAAGCCACCCGCTCTGGGCATCCCTAACTCAGGCCATGGGCCAGATGAGTTACAACGGTATAAAATGAGACATAACTTCTCCAGACTGAGACAGAGCCACTCTGGCTTCACATCAGTGCAACCTGGCTTGAAGCCTAGTTCTGCACCCCTTTGACTACTGGATGAGGATTTACCCCGGCCTGCTCTGCAGCGCCCCACGACTGAATTTCCACGCTAGTGCCTCACAAGGGAAGGCTGGCCAGAGGGCTGCTGGAATCAGTGGAATTTCACCCTCACAGCTGGGATCAAAATCCCATGGACAGAGCCCAGAGCAGGAAAATAAGCATAGAAAGGACAGGAGTTGCCTATCTAGCTCTTAGCATTTCCTGCCCCTGTTCTCCAGGCAGGACAGGAACAGTTTGTGAGGTGGCTGGGTCCCCCACAGGAGGGTGGTGTGGGGGCTAGGAGGAAAACCACCCCTCCAGCTCAGGAGGAAGGGCAGAGAAGCCCTAGGGCTACCCTGTCCCTGCCCCAAATCATCATCAGTGTCCTACTGAGTTCCACAGCCCATCCACCCACTGAGCAACCAGGGAGCCATAGGGTCGCCCTGAAGCCTGGGACTGGCAACTTTGCCCTCCTAGAGATGCCATGTCGCTGCATCGCTACAGGGACGGTTTGTGCCTGCAGGACAGCTGGGTGTGGGGTGGGGCAGGGGATCTTAGCTAAGAAAGTGAACAAAGTGCCACAGATCCCTCCCCTACATTATCTGCCCCCCCCCAGCTCCACCCCCTATACCTGGGCAGGTTGCGGTGTTATTGCATGTCCGCGTCTCCCGCAGCAGCCCACTGCACAGCGTCCCATAAGGAGATGAGACACAGGATCGTGTTCGCACCTGGGAGCCCTGCCCACATGTGAGGGAGCAGACGCTCCACTGGGACCACTCCTCTGCAGCAGGGTCTCCTGTAGGGGAGAGAGATGTGTTGATACCTGACTGACCTCCTTCCAGCTGCTCTCTCATCCCCTAGCCATAAACCCCAGCATGTGAAGCCTTGGCATCCAGGCAGGGCGGCCGGTGGGGTTATTGCAGGGCAGTCAGGACAGGGTGAGAGAGAATCTAGCAGAATTAGAGAGAGTCCATGGATGGTGAGAACCATCAATTTCTCTATGCAGTGTAGCACTTGTCACAGAGAGGAAGAGAACCAGGAGGGACATGATAGAGCGACCCATAAAACAGCTGAATCAGAGAAGGCAGATCAGGCCCTTCTGCCCGTGCGCCCTGTCTCATGGTGCTAGAACAAGGGGACACACTATGGCTATGTCCACATTGCCAAAATTAGTCCAAACTAATTTACCCCTTCGCTATACTAGGCTTTTCCTAGTTCAAACTAAGAAATATCTTAGTTTGGACTAGACAAAGCTTAGTCCGAACTAATAAGTACCCCTGGTTAGTTTGGCCTTCCACACTTAGTCTGAACTTTAGTTCAAACTAAGCGCAGGCAAGACACGAACTAAAGCTAGTTCAAACTAAAAAGCTGTAATTAGTTCAAACTAGGCCAAGATTAGTTCGGACAAACCTCAGACTTTAGTTTGGACAAGCAAGTCTGAACTAAAGTTCCTGATGCAGACATAGCCTATGAGATAAACAGCAGCAGAATTAAAACTGATACAGGGAAAGACTTCCATCCATGCACATGGCATGATTAACCTGCAGAACTTACTGTTACATGATGTCTCATAGCTTAGCAGCATTAAGCATAGAGGGACTGTGCATTTATTTGGGTAGCAAGAGGAGCCAGAGTTACACTGGGGGTGCTTAAATTAAAAAAACAGGAGCTTGGGGGGGGGGGGGGGATCAAAGCCTTCTGGCCAGAGACCTTGACCTAACCTCTCATGGTTCTAATTAACAGAGGGCAGGAGGGAATTTTTCCAGCAGGCAGATTAATTTACAGCTGCAGGGTTCATTGCACTTTTCTCTGAAGTAGCTGCTGCTGGACAGTTGGACACAGGACACAGAACCCTGACTGGATCCAGTTTGGCTCGGTTTCGAGGAGAGTTCTACAGCTGGCACCGGATGGCTGTGCAAGCCCAGGGCTTTTGCTCTCTTTCTGCCACGAGTAGGGGTGATATCGACATTTCCCACAATCCTGTTCTGATGAAGCTCAAATGATCTATTCCAAGAAGGCACTGGGTAGGCCAGTAGTGGGGAGATTGGCTTGCATGAAGACAGGATGTATGTAGGAGGTACAGAAAGGGGATTACTATTTTCTGGAGATGGCGAGAATGGAGACCAGCTGGATCCTGGGGCTCCCAGTGAGGCACCCACGTCGTTAATCAACAATAAAAGGGCGAGACAGAATTCTGGGCTGTTATTACTCATTGGAGGCTGGGTTCTGCTCTCCGCCATGCCAGTATAAATCAGGATGAATGTCGCTGAAGCTGACAGTCTCAGCTCCTGCAAGTCAGCATCACTACAGATTTTAATCTCATCGTGACGATTTACGCCATGCAGGGATCTCACCCACTGTCCTCAAAGCAGCGATGCCAGCTTATGCCAGTGGGGGATCAGACCTACTAGACCAGTGGTTTTCAAACTTTTTACTCAGGATCCTGTTGAAAAAAATCATTTATGCCCCCAACCCAACAACTCCATCTTCACCAATGCATTCCAGTCTCTGGTGGTGGCAGCAGAGAACCACAATCTGGTACCTGAGAGTCTGTGACCCAATACTGGGTCCCAACCCTACAGCCGAAAACCACTGCACTAGACACAGGGCAGTGTGATGTCCAGCCCACAACCCATTTTGCTGCATGACACATGCACACTGCTGTATTAGTGAAGTGGGTAGTAGCCCACGAAAGCTTATGCTTGAAGAAAGCTGTTAGTCTAAGGTGCCACAGGACTCTTGCTGCTTTTGCTGTTATGAAGTTCCTTGGTGTGAGTGCTGGGGCCATCTGCACCAGCACAAGGCAGCACTGGAGCTGGACTCTGGTTTGTTACTATAAGGTTGCCAGAGCTGCACGAAGGTTTTACTCCCAGACTGACAGCTTCAACTTTCCCACAATTCAGTGCATGTTCACCCAAGACCAGGTTCTGTTTAGATCTACCAGCCAATGAGGCACCCAGATGGTATTGTGAGGGTCTGATCCTGCTTCTAGTAAAGCCAGCAGGAGTTTGGCCACTAGTTTCCATGGACAGGACTGAAGAGGGCCAGGGAATGTCTGTCAGAGGGCAGCAGGGCTCCACTGTAGGCCTTGCATCTTACTGGCTAACACCAATGGGTTACAAGGAAGATGAGCAGAAGCCTGGACAAATGAAGTCCTGTAAAGGAAAGCTGACCCTGCTCTAAAGCCATCTGCAAACCCCTCCTGGATTTCACCAAGGTCAGGATCAGGCCCCTGGATGGGCACGGTCTCCAAGCTGTAGCAGTGT
Source organism: Podocnemis expansa (assembly GCA_007922195.1). Classification (NCBI taxonomy): domain Eukaryota; kingdom Metazoa; phylum Chordata; order Testudines; family Podocnemididae; genus Podocnemis; species Podocnemis expansa. The sequence goes on along the minus strand of ML681963.1, from coordinate 51,702,938 downwards.
CCGACAGCAGCATCCAAGACACACATGCCTGACTCACTATGCTGTTCAAATTCAGGCTCCATCCAACTTTCCAGGCATGGAGAAGCCCACAGACCATAAATCAGAGAGTGGGGACAAGAGGTGCTCAAATGACCCAATTGGACTTGCTAAAGAAACGCATTTGAATTCTGGATGATGGGATAGATTGCACACTTAGTTCTGGATGATGGGATAGATTGCACACTTAGTAAGTTTGCAGATGATACCAAACTGGGGGGAACGGTAGACACCCTAGAAGGCAGAGACAGGATTCAGGGAGACCTAGACAAACTGGAGCAGTGGGCCAAGAGGAATCTCATGAGGTTCAACAAGGATAAGTGTAAAATCCTGCACTTGGGACGAAAAAACCCCATGTACTGCTACAGGCTGGGGAGGGATCAGCTAAATAGCAGCACTGGAGAAAAGGACCTGGGAGTCATGGTGGATGGGAAGCTGGATATGAGTCAGCAGTGTGCTCTTGCTGCCAAAAAGGCCAATGGCATACTGGGCTGCATCAGAAGAAGTGTTACCAGCAGATCGAGGGATGTTATCATTCCCCTCTATTCTGCACTAGTGAGGCCACATCTGGAATACTGTGTCCAGTTTTGGGCTCCCCACTACAAAAAGGACATGGACAAATTAGAGAGAGTCCAGAGGAGGGCAACCAAAATGATCAAAGGGCTGGAGCACAAGCCCTATGAAGAAAGACTGAAGGAACTAGGCTTATTTAGCCTGCAGAAGAGAAGACTGAGGGGGGATTTGATAGCAACCTTCAACTACTTGAAGGGTTGCTCCAAGGAGGAGGGAGCTCGATTGTTCTCGGTAGTAACAGAGGGCAGAACGAGAAGCAATGGCTTCAAGTTACAGCTGGGGCGGTCCAGGCTGGATATTAGGAAAAACTTCCTTACTAGGCGAGTGGTGAAGCATTGGAATAAGTTGCCTAGGGAGGTGGTGGAATCTCCATCTCTGGAGGTGTTCCTGCTTTTTTTGGCAGGGGGTTGGACTAGATGACCTTGTGGGGTCCCTTCCAACCCTATGATTCTATGAATGAAACAATTAGACTTTTAAAACCCTCTCAAGAAGGCACAAAGAAAATATAGACATGGAGCAAACTAGGAGGAGAAATGGGTTGGGAACAAAGGAACTCACTTCATCTCCATCGCTGGTGCTGCTATGGAGACCACGCAGGGCGCTTGTCAATGGAAGCCAGACAGTTTGTTTTTAAAATGTCAGGATTTTCTTCTTAATTAGAACTATTATTATGCCCAGGCTGATTTTCAGGACACCCTGGTGGAGCACTGGCTTCCCGTCACACAAATCCTGTCGTGGAGTGCCGCTTAGGTTGGTAAATTTAGCCTCCGCTCTACCCCAGAGGTGGCCGCTTTGCAACATTAACATTCTGATAGCATTGTATCTTTCAAAGAAGTGTGTAATCATGAGCTAATTATAGCTCCCAATGCCCCTGAGAGGGAGGGAAATGGGTTGACCCCGGATATTTTTGTTTTACAGATGGGGCACTGAGACAGAGGATCAATGGCCCAGATCCTCCAAGCCACTGAGGTGCCTAACTCCCAAAGTGATATGGCAAGGTCCACACAGTGTCAGTCGCAGATCAGGGATTAGCACTCAGAGCCGCTTGCTTTCACAGTATCACCAATGGGCTGCAATCAACAATCATGTTTACTATGTTGATGCCACCTCATTGTGCTAGGCACTGCACATTTGTACAGTGAGCCAGCCCCTGCCTGAAAATGCTTACAATTTAAACAGCCAAAGGGTGGGAGAAAGGGATACAGCACACAAGCAGTCAATGGGAGATAAGGTCAGGTTGCACAAGGAGTTGGTGGCAGAAAAGGCAACTGAAGACAGGTTTGCTGCATCTCAGTTTAGTGACCAGCACAAAGGAGCCCTGGACTCTAACTGCGACTCCTGAGCGCCACAGCAGTACAAATAAATCATCATTGTTAAACTTATGCACACACACACCTACAGCTCCATAGCTGCATATGGTTCTTTAGCTGCCCCCTTGCAACTCAAGGCTCCCATCTGCCACCAGGGGACCCTGTGGGCAGCCCACTCCTGAATCTCACCACCACCACCACCTCTAGGGACCCTGCCAGCAGCCCACACTAGGCTCTGGGCTCCCTTGCCACCAGGGGATGAAGAGGCAGGCTCTCTGGCCCAGCTCCCCCACTCTCCACCAGGAGGCTACACCCATTACAGCTCTCAAAACACTTGGTTATTGAAGGTATTAAAATGGGTCTTCTTATTTTTTGGGTTGCCAACCCCTGCTGCACCTTCCTCCTGACTAAAACAGCCCCAAACAGCCTGCCTTTGGACCAAGTCTCTTCCACTCCCATCAAGCACCACTATAGGTTGGCTATCAGTGCTGTGCAGCTCCAAGGAGCTTGTGCCTTGGCTGTTGCACAGTTCTCTGGCTCTTGTTTTAAACACCACATCGCCCACACAGCCCACCTCCCTGCCCCTGCCAGCATCATTACCTGTCTGGGCCATATAAATCCCAGGTTCGTCCGCTGACCTTGGCCACTGAGTTTTCACCTTCTGATTCTCTTCCACTTCATCGCCTGCAAAGAGGACAATGAGACACTGGTGAAAAAGCAAGGGGGATGGGGGGCAGACTGTATTCTGTACATGATACTGGGGCTGCTATAGTGGTCTGCAGGAGCCACTTACAGCAGCTCTACACTGTGAGAATCCTTATGCCATGGGCCTGAGAGCCAGAATTGCATTATTCTCCCCATTTTACAGACGGGGACCCAGGCACAGAGAGATTTCCATGACTCACTCGCACTCACGGTGAACAGGGAGCAGTGCCTGGAAGAGAACCTGGAGTCCTAGTTTCCAGGCCTGAGGTCTCACCACTAGACCGAAGTCATATGTGTGACCCTTCAGTGCTCTGGCTTCCCCTGCCTTCTTCCCATGTCTTTGCCTCATGTGTCCTCCTCCCCCACCCTTCAACTCCCACCAGTACACAGGTCTCTCTGGATTTCCCACAATGTTAGTGAGCCCCTCAAAGGGAGATAAACCTTATGCATGCCCAGCTGCCAGAGCAATAAAAAGGTGGGCCGGGAGGGGAGACTCTCCACAAAAAGCCAGTGAGAGATTTGGCTCCTATCAGAGGAGTTAGCTGTGGCAAAAGGCCCTGGGAGTCTACTTATCTCCCTGGCCAGCTGATAACAGTCCCCCAACAGCTGGGTTCCTGCTGAGGGGCTTCCACCACAACCCACCAGCCCTGCATCTCACCAGTTGTTAATGACACCCAGTGCCTACTTTCAGCCAACATTTTCCTTTGCTCAGTTTCACCCATGTTTCCAGGCACCCTTCTCCCAGCAAATTTCTCTCCCCTCTCAGCTGTGCCCCCTTTCAAAATGCTTCCCCTACCCTACCCTACCCTACCCCACGTGCCTACCCCCTCCCATCTCAGCTGCAGATCACCATGAGAATGGCTTCAGGCTTTTAAGCCTCTGAACCATTGTGGCAGCCACCTTGTGCATTCTGGGGGGTGCCACACTAAGCATGGCCACCAAGCCTTGCCAATGCCTGCCTGCTCCCCCTCCGTGCAGCCCTGCCCCAGCCACTGGATCCTTCCCACCATCCTGGCCATGTTGCCTGTGCCCCACTGACTTCGCAGCCAAGCAGGCGGATGCACCCACGCGGCTTCCTTTGATGGGACGGAGGTGTTCTTTCTTCGCCCGCCCCTGAACAGATTGCTGCAGTGAGGTGGCACAAATGTATGGCTCGGCTCACCAAAAATAACAAGAGATCCATCAAAAGTGCTCAGCGTGAAATTAACAGGCAGGCGGACGTGCTCATTGAAGAGACATGCCAGCCGCAGGCAGGGGGTAGGGACTTTTGTTTCCTAGTCCTCACCCCCACCTCTGCCACCCTCACAACTCCTCTTCCTCTCTTCACACCCACCTTTTTACTCCCCTCCCTCCTGATCCCACCCAGAAGAGGACAATAGACATCTGGGAGCAATAATCTCTCAGAGCGAAAACTACTCTCTGCGCCATGGTTGGTGGACTCTTGAGCAGACAAGGCCGCATTCGCAAAGGTCTCCATAGCACAAAAATGGCCCCTTCAACAGGGACAGGCTTCAGGGCTTGTCGCATTCAGATCCCCTTGAGCTACGAATGCAACTCCATAAACTAGCAGCAGTAGCTGGCTGTTACCCCTTGTGGACCAGCCAACGGGGAGAGAGGTGATGCTTAACCAGTGCTGCATGGTTCTTTCCCAGCACAGGCCCCACTGTGTAAATAATGCTAGGTGTACAGGGCCACACAGAACCCTCCAAACTTCGCTCCTGTGCATTCTCTGAACACTGTACTTCCTTCCACGCTGTCACAGTGGGGTATAAAAAGGAACCCTCCATGAACAAACAGACATACAACACTCATGCACGGACATATATTCACATGGATGCATACCGATATGTTCATGGACACACTCGGCTAGCACACAGGCTCTAATAACCCACCCCTGCCCTGCATGGAGGGTTCCCAGGCTGCTCACTTGTGCTATCCAGCTGGCTAACAGGAACCAGTGCCTGGAGTTTTCCCCTTGGTGTACACAGTTTTGATAATCCAGATCTGCCAAGGGGAGTACAAGGGGTTTGCCCATCTCCTGTTATTCCAACGGCCCATCTGGCCCAGCAGAGGCCCATTCAGAGACATTCTCTGGTTCACCATTGCTAGCTCCTTGCTTTCTGCTATGTGCACCTGCCCACCTGCAGTGCCCCCAGTAGATGGCATGGTTGCTGGCCTGCAGATGCTTAATGCCACAGCAAACAAACAGCAGAATGAGGCAGCAAGGATGCTAACTGGCACTAACATCACACATAATGGACCTCGGCAGAGAAGACTGGAAACAGGAGAGAAATCGCCTCCAGAACTGCTGTTGGGCTGCCAGAGCAGCCAGCAACAGCCCCAGAGCTCTTGCCCTAGAGAACCAGGCTTCCAGCAGCATGAACTTCCTTGCAGTAGTACCCTGGCAATGCCCACTGGGAAGGAAAGAGTGAAGAGATCTTCAGCACAGCAGACCCGCCTGGCAATGCTTACTGGGAGTGGAATGGTGTGAGCTTCCTGCCAGCAGTGCCCCAGCAATGGTAGCTGAGTTTAGGACAACGTGAACTTCCCTCCAGCAGTGTCCTCTGGGAAGTGGCAGCAACAGACAGCAGGAAGTGAATCTACTTCCTAGACCTTCCCCAAAAGCTTACCAGATGCCTATAACAGCACCTGCCCTGTACCCCCAAGAGAGGAATCCTTCACCAGCTGGGCGGGGTGTTGTGCTAGGGGGATTAAGCACTGCCTTATCCACACCTCTGTGGGGCATAAAACATACGAGGTCCTCAGAGGCCCCAAAATTTACAGACTCCTGCTTCCAACTCAACTTGATCCATGTCCCAGCATGTTCCCCGTACTGGAGGGCAAATATTGAGTCTCCAAAGACTGCCTGGATCTGGGGAGCTGTGAGCTGTTGCCAGGATGGGAATGAAAGACTGGAAGCTGAATAAAGCCACCAGCTGACAGCTGATTTGTCACATCACTGGAGAGAGACTCAGACCAGAGGAGTGCTGCCGTGTAAAGCCGCACTGCCCCACCCCACCCCATCCCACCCCATCCCATCCCACCCTACCCTCCCACCTGGAAATACTCAGGAATTGCAAAGATAATAAATTCAAAGGATATACAAGGGCACTTCCCCCACTTACATTCAACCACCAAACCAAATGCAATTTGCCTGGGAAAGCACTAAACCCCCCAGCTGTTGTTCTGCAGACCCTCCCATTCTGGGAACCATTCTGCCCTGCCACTCCATCTCCAGCCCCTTCTCTGGTTCTTCCCCCACCACATGTTGATTCTGTTCCCCCTTGCTTGGACTGCTGCTAGCACAGCTCTGTACCTTGGGGCTCTACATCCTGGCCTGGGTCTGGGCTGAGGACAGCACTGACAGGAATGGGAAAAAAAAGAAAGAGAGAGCAAGTAAATGAGCAAATGAGGAGGAAGACCAAGATCCATCCAAGCAAGCTGGATCATTCCTAGAGTCATGCGCTGGGGCCCTAATTTCTCCGCAGGGTGTGAGTAGTAACCAGAGCCCAGTGCATGCAGAAGGCTGGAGAGATGGTTCATGGGAGCTCCCAGGGACAGATCCTTGCTCCAGCACGAAGCTTAAGGGACAATGCCCCATGTGAGATGCTTCCCTCCCAAGTGAGAAAGTGGCAGCGGATTCCCCAGCCAGAACCACCCCCAAATCATGACTGAAGTGACCCAGCTGCCTCTGCCAGCACTGTCTGACATACCAAATGGCAAGCAGGGCCCCCACATGGGCAGGGGGAGAAAGTACCCTTTACTGGGGCCTGGAGGCCTGACCCAGGCCCCAACTCCCATTACCATTTGCAGGAGGAGGCCCTAGTTACTAGTTTCTACTGGGCCCTGCCCATGAGCAACAATGCAGGCCCCTCACAGTGGGGCTGCCGCTACAGCACTCATCTGCCACAAAGCCGCGGTGCTCATGAGCCCTTACCAGAAACACCGCTGTGCTGGATCTCAGTCCCTTTGATCTAAATATCTTAACATCCAGGAAGATCCTATCTTCAGCATCCACAGTTAAGTGCATCCAGCCTTGCAAATCTCTCCGAAACGCTCCACTGCTCTTGGACTACCCACACTCTGTCCTAAAGCACGGGAGGTGGGGTGGGGGGGGTGGAGCTTTGGGACTGTCAAACAGCTGTTGCGTTCCACCCCAGCATGGCTGCATTTCAGTGGTGGGAGAAGCCAAAAGATTAATCAGTAGATTAGAAGGGGCAGATAGACAGAGGGGGACTGAGGAGTGGGTTCCAGGGCCCAGGTTAGCTGTAGCTCTAGGAGCTATAAAACGCCAGGCAGAAGCACAGCAAGGTAAAACGGCATAAAAGGGGTACAATGGCCTGTTCCAAGAGCTTTCACAAAAGGCCTAGCCTCAACTGCTGGAGATGAGCAGTCTCCTCCTATCCTGCCATTTACCTCCATCTGCCCCTTCCTGGCTTACACTGCCTGGGGCTTTTTTTCATCATCACCCTTCAGTGAAACCAGCTGCCTTCGCATCTCCTGCAGGAAGGGGCCTGCTCCACAGATTAAAGTGGTCTGTTCCACTGCGCTTTGGTCTGTGACCCTGGGAGTGCCACTCCCATCTGCAGAAACAGGTATGTGGAAAGTCTCTCCCCCACCTGGTCTCTGCTTGGAGGAAGACAGAGACAGCTTTAACGTTGACACCACAGTGATCTCCACAGGGCAGAGGGGATTGGGCAAGACAAACACACCCCCTGAACTCCGACACCCTCCCTTCCAGTGAGCCCTGATCCACTAATGCTTCGCTAAGAGGACTCAAGATGGAGAAGAGCTGCAAAGATGCCCATTCTCGTGAGCAGCCACAGATAATGCGCTCACATCCCCTCTGAGACACGTGTCACTACCCCCATTTCATAGTTGCGGAGACTGAGGCAGAGATCAAGGCAGGAACTGAACCCGGGTCACAGGTGACCCAGCCCCCGGTTTGAACCGTACAGCCCTCCTTCTTCCATGAGGTATGGGGTTCTGCTCCACAAGTCCCAGAGATTGCACCCAGTTCACCCTGTCAGGGCATGTTTCCCTTTGGTTCCTTCACTTCTCCAGACCCAGCTGCCGCCTGCCTCAGTTACACACGCTTCCCTTCTTGTTCATCACCCCTCCCAAGCCAAATACCGCAGCACAGCGGTTGCCATAGCTACCCAACAGCTTTCAGCCACCTCTGTTTTAAGCTGCTCAGCGGCGGGGCAGTCACCCTCCCAGGTGGGTGGTAGAATTGGTGCAGGGGAACAATGACAGCTGCCCTTTTCTAGTGGACTCAGCAGGCTGGATGGCGTAGCCCCTGGCTCAGTTGGACTGGAGCTCTTCAGAGAGTCCTCAGGGGGCCACCAGCTCCACCAGGGAGTCGGGGCTTCAGTTCGCATGGGGCCATTCAAGGGAATCCTTCCTCCATGCAGCACGTTGCCATCAGGTCCGCTGCAAAGGGCAAGGCTGGGGTCCATGGGAAACAAATCTCTTTCTCCCTGTGCAATGCTTCCTGCAAGCACCAATGTTCACTCTCTGTGGCACACATCCTGACTGTGCGCTGGAGGGAGGGAGCTGGCCATCCACAACTCCAGGCGTGGACTAAGATCTCCCTGCCTCCAACACACACAGCTTTCCCTCCAGTCTCTCACCCGCCCCTCCTCAAAACCCTGAGCTGACAAAGAATCTGCCAGGCTCCTGTGAGTGACAAAGGAAGGGAGTGGGTGCAAGTGGCTGTATGCATGTGCACTCACAGCACAGGCACAGTGAGAGGGCAGAGTAAGTGAGCACAAGCATGCAGGCACACCCACGTGCAGGGAAGGCTGGTAGAGTACACGTGGATGCAGGCAAGTGTGCCTTGAAATGAAGGCCTGCCGCAAGAGCCTAACACAACATCCCAGACCTGTCTGGGGACTGGATGCCATCAGGTAACCACTCTACAGGCAGCTGCACCACCAGCTCCTTGCACAGAGCCTCCCACCCACCTGAAAGCCAGGGGGATCGGCCCTTCAGCTCTGGGAGCTGCCTTCAAGCCCCCACCCCCTCAAACAGTCCAGGAGAGCAAGGCTGACTCCATAATTAGCAAACAGGACCAGGAGATGATCCCACTGCAGCCCCAGTCCCTGAGTGGGAGCTGGTGCCCAGCTAGCCCCAGAAAGATCAGAGGCGGCCCAGCACGAATATACAGCTCTGACTCCCTGGTGAGATCACAGCTGGGTGCCTGCCAAGGCTGAATCAAAGGCCGAGCATTCAACCCCAGAGCCCTGCCTGCCACAGAGAATGTGAGAGGCAAATAGGGGGCTATTCTGACTGAGTAGCGTCTCCATGCAGCCAGCACTTGGCGAGGTGCCAGGTGTGAGCCCCAGCTCCCCCACAGCCACCTTCAACGACAGTCCAGCACATGGGAACGTGACTGGCTCTGTTCTCTTGCCTGCTGGGACACCCACTGCTTCTCCAGCAAGGAGCTGGTAGCTTCCCACTGCACAGCACCAAAGAGAAACCAGCACCTCTGTCTCCAGCAACAGTCTCACACGAGCACTCTTCATGCCTTGCTGACGCTCTAAAAACCAGCCAGAGGGTCCTCAGACCTAGCTCGTCAGTAGCTGTTCTCTCCCCACATTAACCCATATCTCTGTCAGCTTCTAGTTGTGCTACCCCCTGCTCTCTGCTTGTTCATGAAAAGGCTCATACACATTTGGGTGTGCATGCAGCTGTGTGTCCAAATGCACAAAAGCACACACAGCTGTGAGCATCTGAGTGCGGGTCAGACCATGCACCAGTGTACAGCCATGAAAAACGAAGTACAAAAGTGCAGACACAAGCGAAGGAACACTTACTGGCATGCTGGAATGTGTGCTACCATGTGCGCAAGTCTGCAGCTAGGCCAGGTTGAAGAATGTGCCTGAGACTGCTTGAGCCGTAGCATGCGCAACTGTGCCATGTGAACAGTTACGCAGGCAGACAAATGCGCAGGATGGGCACATGTGTACCATGCCATGCACATGTCCAAATGTGAAAAACAGCATGCAAGTGCATGAGAATGAAGAATGCAAGTGAGCATGCAAGAGTGTGAGGGCGATATTGAACACTCACGCACTGTGAGCGTGCAGGAATGTGCAGATCTTTTAGAAAGGTGGCAGCACTAATCTTTCTGTCACCTCTATATAGCAGAGGGGTTGCTCACCTCCAAGAGACAGGAGGGCAGGGTCACAAACCAGGGCCAGGACAAGGAAGCAACGGACTCGTTCCAGGGCCATGACAATAAGTGCTAATGTCCAGCGATACGCCAGTCTAGGACTCTTCCAAATCTGGGAGCCAATCATGAGACCAATGCTGAGCAAATCCCCAAGCTAGCACCCCAGCTGAACCCAGCTCAGACTGCCCCGTTCTCCACCATGTGAGCCATCAACTTGCTCCCGAGGCCCCATCACTCTCCAGCAAACCCTGGTGACCCTGCCTGTGGTGATTCTGCAAATAAAATGAATTATCCCTGTGACTTCTTTTCTACAATAACATTTTACATCAGGCGCCTCATGAGTTTAATTGAATGTCAAACATCATTTGGCAAAAGTAGCCAAGTTCAGGCGACTGCATCATAGAGATATTCTCCCATGCCAGCCTGCCCCTGAATGGCTCCCGCCCTTTCAATGAGGCACTTTCCCAGAGCAGAGCTCCACTGTGCCAGGTGCCACATACAACAGTGAGAGCAGCCCCACCCCCAGAGCTCCCATGAGCTACACAAACAAGACAACCACAGGGTAGTAGAAAGGACATATTTTCCCTCCATGGCTTCCAGATTTGGACCCTGAACCTCCGAAGGGTTCAGCAACTTAGCTCCATTTGACTGAATAGCTCTTACTTTTTGAATCTCAACCTCTACTCTCATTAAATTGTCTGTGCCCCTCATAACGTCCCACAAATGTGAAAACTGATGCTGGTAAAGAACTTTTAAAAAAAAAAAAGTTTCCAAATAAACACAGATACTATCCGTTGAAATTATTCACAAGTGCTCACAGCGTTCTGCCAGACCCAGCTAGCTAACATCAGAGCCACTCCGCACAGGGGGCTGTAGTGTGTGTCACACCATGGCGGCAGATGTCAGATGAACTTGGGCTCATGTCACAGGGCTAAATACAGCAGTGTAAACATGCCCACTCTGTCTGGGGCCCAGACACTAAGCTCCACTCCATTGCTAGGTTTCAGAGCCCAACAGGAACATCTACACCTATTTTTAACTCTGTACAATATGTCCAAATGAGGTCATCCAAGCTTGGAGAACTGCAGGGTTTGAGGGGTTTGGCAGAATAGACGTACCTTTAAACAACAGGGCATCACATTGCTAGCTCCCACACCTGGAAACTCACAATGCCCAAAGCTGACAGCTGTGCCATCGCACAGACAACAGTTCATGGACAGCTTACAGGCCGTGGCACTAACAGAGGCCAAGGCAGTCTGTCAAGGACTCTCCAAGGCCCTGTGGGGGCCTGTCCCTGTCCCAGAGCTCTGCGAGGCACCAGCCACTGCAAGAACCGATCCCTCAGGAAAAGCAACTGCACCCCTAACATCAGGCTCCCCACCTTCCCCTCTACATTTGCATTTGAAAAAAACTGAACTGGCAGTGGAACGAACCAGGTGGCTGGAGGAGAGCAGAGATTATTCCAGGAGATGGGCCCAGGAAGACATTTAGCTCTCCAAAGCCTGGTAAAAAGTATCCAGCAGCCACAGGGGATGAGAACAGCAGGAAGCAGCATTCCAAACAGGATCGCATCACTGTCTACAAGCCTCAACTCTGGTCCAGCCAGTCCTGGTTAAGCAGCCTCATCAGGCAGGGGAGGGGACAGCTGGCTGGCTGCCCGGGTGGCTACTCCTGGTCACGGCTTCCAGCTGTGACACCAAGATAGTTGAGATCTTGCACTGTCTGATCCACACAATGTCCAAGCTCCCATCCCGCTCCAAACACATACAGATGGCCCCAGCTGCAAGAAACTGACCCAGGAACACGGACCGCTGGTTACACCTGAAAGGAAGGGGCACAATACAGCTCGGTAGCTTCTCCGGTCATCTGCTACTGGCCAGATGGCTCCATGATCCAAAGGGCTGGTGTCCCAGCCACCTGTCACCGAACAGTTTGGCAGGGAAAACAAAGAGCCACACATATGAAGAGAAAGACTGCAGGACATTTGTTGGTGTCCAGAAAGTTTGGTGCAGTTTGTCTCCTGGGGCTAGAGGAGCAGGGGATGCTGCCCCTAATTGGCACAAAAGAAAGGTGGTAGGGTCCTGATGCATTGTGGAGGCCAAGGCTCCCTCACCCTGCTTCTCACCTGCACACAGGCTCTGTGGAGTGGCTCAAAGAAGCAAGTCTCCGCACCCCAGCCTGGGGATGCTCCAGAGCGTCAATTTCACTTCAGGTTCATAAGATTCTATGACAAGCAAATGGCCTCATTCCGCCTGGTTAACAGCCCGCAGAGCTCGGCCGCCGGCCTTTCTATCCCAGCTGCAATAACAGTACCGGGACTGCTGCAGTCAAGGGTAATTTGCCATAGGAAAGGGTCATTTTACTTGTCAGTTGTTTGCTACGTCTCCTCCAGTGCAGGATGACAGGGCCTCCTGCCTCAGGCACCCAGGCGGCTGCAGTGGCAGCAGGGACCTGGGGAGAAGCCCCAGGCTCAGGAGGGGACACAGGAGGTGTGCTGCATGGCTGGGGACATGGGGCAGGATCTGCAAGAAAAGGCACTGAAAGTACCTACTTGCCCATTGCCAGGGGGAGGAAGATGAGGAGAAATCTCAACAGCCTGAATTCACCTGTCCCCTCCCTTGCTCATTCCATGTTGGCCTTCACTGCATCAAGGGAGACACAGCTCCTGGTATCCTGAGTCCACCCTCATTAGGGGAGAACAGAGGGGATGGACAAAATGGCAGCCCCCTCTACAGTTACAGACACACCCTTGTGCCTTTATACCCTTTCCTCCTGGCAGCCTAGCACCAGCTTCAAGCCTTCAGCAAAGGCAGCTGGGAGGGATTGTTATGCTGGCAAGGGAGACATGGCAAGGATCAAAGACCTGGAATCCAGGAAGGACTGCTGATTCGGGACCAGAGCACCCATCGAGGAACTGACAGGATACAGGTTTCAGCACAGCAGGGATGGGTGGGGAAAATCTGCTGCGGATCATTCCCACGGATACCCAGCTAGCAGGAAAGAGTGCTGCCAACATTGCCCCAAAAATGAGATCCTTTGCTGGGCTATCTCTGCCCAGCACCCCTGTACAGGGCTGGATTTAGGGGGTACAACCCAGATTGTGAACAGCAAATCCCTCCCCCACACTAAACAGGTGCAAAAGCCCCAGCCCGGGCTCCATTCTGCCCCACTATGGAGTAAGCACCACACTGCCCATGGCCTTCCCCTCTTGCTCCCTCAGGGGGTCAACTTCTACACCCTATCCCCACCCCCAGTCCAGAATCCAGCTGCCAAGCAGACAAGGGTGCCATTCTCCACCCCACTCTGACACCTGGAGCAGCCCAGATAAGATGTGTGGTCCATGCGGCAAGCAGGGATCCATTCTAAGCAGCTTTTGGGCAGTAGATTCAGTGCACCTGGGGAAGGTGCACAGAACCATCTGTGTTCAGGGGACAGGACTTGGACCTGGACTCAGAGCTGGGAAATTGCAGCATGCTGGAAGCCATTGATGTCACTGTAGCCCAGCCATCAAACCCTTCCATCAGGCTAATGCCAGGCTGCTCAGCCTGGCCGGGGCACAGGACTGCTGTTGGCGCCCTTTGAGCAGATTCACAATGCCCCAATGCACCCCAAAACCACTATGCCCCACAATGCCACAACCTCACAACCCACTGGGGTGCCAGAAAGCAACACATCTGTGTGATAGACCCTGCAATGGGAACTACCATCAAACCCAGAGCATGATTCCAGTGGACCAAACTCCACCGTGGATATTGCTCAGGTGGGTGGGAGCTGAGCGCTATTGTTATAAATCAGAATTCACTAGCTCCTTGTCCAGATTAAAGCCTGACAGGTCACTTTGCCCTTTCTCATCGACTAGCCAAAGGCTGTAGAGGACGGGGCATGAGCTCATCAGCATGCACGAGCATTGCTGCTCTCCAATGGATGGCTTAGGACTGCTCATGCTTGGGCATCCTATGGCCTAGAGTACTCTCACCAAAGGGGGATTCCCAAAGGCAGGAGCCAGATTCTTGTAACTAGACCCAAGCGATCAAATGGAACCATAGCTGGCTGTGGATCTCTTACTCATCCAGCCCAGGCCACAATATCCCTACCTCCTCCTGGCCTCACCCCCGCCCTTACCGTATTTCATCTCCGGCACGTATAAATCATTCGCATTCCCAGAATGCAGCTCAGTCACGCAGCATCGGCTGCTGCTTGTGGCGGCAGGTGGCAGAGCATTGGAGAGAGTCTCATTTGGTTGGGGTGCTGGTGGGGCCCCTGCCTGGCAGCTGCAGCCTGCCTGAGTAAGGCCACAGCGCCCTGGCACTCCCTGCCCCCCCAGCTGCAGGCACTCCTCGAACCAGCGGCACAGGACACTGCAAGTGAACTGGCTTGAGTTGTTGTTGTTGATAAGCAGCACCTCCACAAAATGGAACTCCAGGGCGGCGGGGGCCAGCAGCCGGGGGGCCGCTTCAGGCTCAGCAGCCAGGCACAGCTGGACAAAATTCTTGTCAAAGTGCAGGAAGGTGATGGGGCTGGCACCCTGGCACAGCTCCAGCTGGGCCTCCCCTTCCTCTTCCTCCTCGTCCTGCTGAGGCGGGCCTGCTGTGCCCTGTAGGCTGCAGGTGTAGTTGGCGAGGTAATGGTCGAGCGGCAGCACCATGGGGGAGAAGTGTGTGCACACCTGCTCCTCCCGGTTGAACTTGAGGTACAGGGAGTACTTGGTGGGGTCAGGGTTCTCTAGAGTCCACGAGCAGCCAGAGGCGATGGTGGGGAAGAGGTCCTTGAGCGAGAACGAGCCGTAGAGGACCCCGGAGGCCAGAGCCGAGCAGGCGCTGGGAGCCGGGTCGAAGCCCCACGTTAGCCACCAGAGAGACGATATCACAGACAGTAAGAGGGGACCAGCAGGGGTCATCCTATGTCATTTGCCCTGCAAAAGAGAGAGAGAGAGACAGACAGATGGAGTGTTACTGAAGTGTGGCAGAGCAGGGGGGCTCCAGCACTTTGGAGACAGGATAATCTCTTCTGAGAACTCTAAAAATCCGCATGCTCAGCTGTTTCACCTTGGAATCCGGTGCATCTCATGGGCATGTGGGGTAGGGACTGCAGTCCACATTTGGGGCCACTAGGACAAAGAATTACTTAGATACAGCCCCCCCCCCCAGCTATGGCAAAGTGACAAGGCTTTCCCTTCCCATGATGGGGGGCCATACAAACAGCATAAATTGCCACAGATGGAGGATCCCCACTGGCTGATTCAAAATCCACTATAAAACGCAACGACGGGCGTTTTCCACATGGTGCCAAAACAATGCAAGTCCATGCGGGCATGGCCCACACAAGAGGCATCAGCTCAGCTGTCTTCTCTGCACCAAACACACTGCTGGCATCGCTGGCGAACTGTGGCTGGCTTTGAACAGGGGCTGGGAGGTTCCAGGCTCCGCAGCCCCCAGATCACCAGCATCTTGACCAGAGCCACCTAGCACTCTCACCCTGTATGCATGTACACCCCCCCACACACACACACACCTGCATTCATGCACACCTCCATGGAAAGACTGTGGAAAGTCCCCTCCTACAGCCCTAGGTTTGCTTCAAATTGCCACCTATGACATCATTACCGCAGACTTTTACAAGTTCCTAGGAGGCCGTAAATATCATCGGCTTCAAGCAAGGTCTCTTGGGGTCTTACAGAAGCTCCTTGGGGGAAGACTAAAAAGTTGCTGCAATGCACTGTCTGCTTCTCTCCAGCCCGACCCCCTCCATCCCTTCCGCTGTCCTTCTGCAAAGATCACAGCTAGCAGGAAATATGGAGTGAGAAGTGCATAACAATGTAACAAACCAGGACAAGAGCCCTTCCAATTTACAGTTAACTTTGGCGCAGAGATCAGGGAGCCTGTGATGAACATTTTATCCTGTGCTACCCTGGCTGTGCAGAAAAAAAAAGTAAATATACCTCCACATCATTCACCCAACTTTGCTACTGCTAGGTCACTGGTTCAAATCCAGACCAAAGCTGCAGAATTCCTGGGAGTGTCTGACTGACATGCAATGAGTCTGCTGTGCCTCAGTTCTGTTCACATCACAGTTGGGTGCTAACCACTCACCTTGATGGGGGGGGGCCAATGGAGCTGGCCAAGGACCACATGAGCTAGACAGACCTAGACTTGCTGCTGATTCCAACAGTGAGACACTCAGAAATAGAGGAAACAGGCTTACAGTGGAGCTGTAGGGAGCCAAAGGGCTGTCCCCAGAGCCTGACTTCCTTAGACTCTGCCCCAAAGAAAGGAGGGAAGAGAACTCCAACTCCTCCCGCTGAAGCGGGGGAATTTCAGCATCTGGTCACACAAGAAGACCAAGCTCTGCAGCCAGAATCCTCATCTTTAGGTCTCAGAGTGGCAGCCACTAGGTGGTTTTTGAGAAGGCACGAATAGACTGAACAACACAACCAAGTCCTAGCTTCCTATCCTAAGTGAGCAGAGCAGGAGACCTACAAAGGCACCAAAGCCAGGATAGCATGGGGGGATCTCTGGCGGCAGCACAACGTCACGGCCGAGCGCTTGAAGCTCCTGCGGGAACCCGTTGTATGAAGAACATATTGCTGGGGAATGATCCTTGATCTGCAGCTGCGTTGCCTCAAACGGGATTTTAATAACTCATTAATAAAATAATGGCCGGCAGCTGCTTTCTTAAATCAGGGATGGAGATTTGCTTGAACGAAGCGCTTTGCACACAAAGCGTGTGCTGGGCTGACCTCGGAGGCTGCAGCAAGAGCCCAAGTGCCAGCCTGAGACCCAGCAGGAATGCAAGGGAGGCGCTAGAGGTGGCAGATCTGGGAGGGAGGAAGGAAATCTAGGGGGTGGGGGGCAAGGCAGGATTGGAAGTCACACAGGAGAGGATGGAGGTTTGCTCATAGCAAGGTCTTTTCCCAGGGTCTGCTCTCAAAAGAGTTGCCAGTTTTAACCCTATGTTGCAAAAGAGATGCCAGATCTGGCAGCATGAGGCACCAGCCTGCAACTTGCATCCAGAGAGATGCTGGACAAGGATGGGGGAACCAGCGAGGTTGCTGCAGCTTCATGGTTTGCAGCACCAAGGCCTCAGAACTTGCTGGTGTCAAAAGGGACTCCAGTAGGGGTGGGAACAGCTGCCAAGCATGCGTCTTGGCTCAGAGGAACCAACTCAGTACACCAGAGTCCCCTTCTGGTGAGGAGATAGGAAGGAGCTGGATCCGACTGAAGGTAGGAGGGAATGGGAAGTTGCAAAAGGATGAGAGAGTCACGATGTCATCGTGGCAGAACTGCAGGGCAGAATGGGGAACAAAAGATGGTTTTGCAGACAGTGGGGCCGGGGTTCCCTTCCATCAGTGACCAGTGATTTCAGAAGGAGAGGTGGGCACATGGCACCACACAAGATGGCGGGGGGGGGGGGGGGCCGGCAAAAATACTAGCAGATGTGGGTCCTCCAGGATTCAGGCCCCTAGAGGGAGCACACAGATTTGCAGGTTATGCATCCCAAGAGAATGCATCTGTCAAGATGTGGCCACTCCAGCGTAGTCCCAGAGGAGCTCTGCTATGGTGCTCCTGACTGAGCCTCACCTGACCCTTCAGATTCAGACAGCAAGACACAGTCTCTGCATGATGAAAGGGGATCCCAGTCTCTGACACACTTGGCATCTGAGCTGCCAAAGCTCTGGTAACTCACATTCCCAGACCTTTCTCAGGGCAACATCATTATCCTCACAGGACAAATGGACTCTCTTGAGATCACAGACAAGCTCAATGACAAGAGAAATGAAGAATCCCAAGTCTCAAGCCACTGTTACTGTTGTGAGATGGCAGCATCACCTAGACCTGTACAGCACAAAGGAACAACGTCTGCCTTTCCCAACAACTGGGCCTTTCCATCCACTCTTTGATAAATACATTTGTGCAGTCACCCAGACGCAAGCCCAGTTCCCCGTTGCTTGAGACCTCACCCGTCCACCCCCGTCCATTTGATGGCTTCTCACAGACCAACCTGAAACCAGGTAATGAGGGCCTGGCCAAGTCCCAGCAGAGCACATGGCCAGTCATTGGCCAGGACCCTCTCATGCTAGGCATTGTACAAACACAGAATAAAGATCGCTCCTGGCCCCAGGACCAGAAACTAAGAGTTCTGACCTGTAGCACCTGGCTTTAAACTGAGTCTCGCCCCTAGCCAACCACTACATCGCACAGTTGTCCAGAGAGGAGCTGAACCCAGCCGCCACCCCGATCCCCAGGGTCCAACCTCCTTGCCCTCAAGCCTCGGCAGGCTGAGGGGTCAGCTGCGCATTGCAGAGCTCACACTTCACAAGGCCACATGCTTGTCAGCCTCCACCCAGCTGGGACTGCCACATCAGCACTGTGGTTTCCACAGAAACCAAGCCCTTTTGTTCTCCAGTGTCATCAACCCCAGGCCCCCACGTTGCACCCTCTCTGAGAGTCATGATATAGTGAATTCATCCCTGACTCAGCAGGACTGCCTCCTGCTGCCCCTGCAGAAGGGATCCCACAGAAGAGAGCTGTAGTTCATCCGGCAATGCCTGGAGCCCCCTGCATCATCAGGACGGCAGTGGCACAAGTCGCTGGGGGGAACCTTTGCACTGAGATTGTCACTAATCCCTGGTAGTGCTGTCGCAAAGATGTTCCACTGCATCATACAGCACCTCACATCCTAACATAAAGGCTCTGTGGCATGTGACCCCGCCTCATGACACCAGGACATTTGTGCCACTGCACAAGGGTGCCATGGTATGTTTCATATGTAGGGCAAGAGCCTGTGCTGTGGGACACCGCCTTGGGCATGCTGACACAGAGTTATGTGGGTGGTGCCCAGCTTCACTCACCGGCACACTGACTGGTGAGACCCTGTTGGGTGAAGTGACTGCTTCATGACGACACAACTGCTACCCTGAACTACGCTGCCAAAGGAGGTGTCTCTACAGCACGACGCCAGTGCCTGGTGAAAGGAGGAAGACATCACATGATGCTGAACCCCAATGTGCCCAGCTCACCCCATGCACTCACCCCACTAGGTGATGGCCAGGCAAGCTCCTTCTCACCACCCCCAGCAGCTAAGGCTTTGGGCCCCAGGAATGGCAAGAACAACTCAGAAAGGACAGATTCTAGGCCCACTTTTGGAGCCTCCCGTCTCTGACCATGCCTGAGGCAACCTTGAAGTGAAAGCTAACGAGGCAGTGATGTACTGGCTCCTCGTCCATCAGGCAGGCTGGCGCTCGGCCCCGTGTGCCGGGGGGCACAGACGTGCTCTCTCGGGGGGATAATTCTCCAACTTCCTGGTTCTTTGTGTTCATTAGTTCCAACACAGTAACCCCAGATATTGATTCCTCCCGACATCTCCGTATTGTCACTGCCAGCGCTGATTCAACGGGCCCCGCGCAAAGCACAGAACTGGGGAGGGGTTGTCCTGGTGTAGGAGGGAGGCTGAGGAGGAGTGGGGAGCTGGCCAAGGCACAGCAGCAGCCAGAGAGCTACCAAGCACCACTGCCCAGGAGGCTGCTCGCACAAGTCCTGGCCCTGTGAAGGAACACCAGAGCAGCAGCCAGGCAGGAGAGGCCGTTCTCTTCCACTTATGCTGACCTGACACTCCATGCTGCAGCAGGGGCAGGGGGCTGCAAGGAATGGGGTGGTGTGGGGCACCCAGGGGAGCATAAACATGGGCTTGCTGTCCTGGGTGCAGAACACCCTTGCTACGTCACTGTGCTGCCCTCTCTCCAGGAAGCACAGCTGAAGCTTAGGGGTGGCTTTTGGGGATCCCACAGCACTTCCTCGAGTAGCACAAATAGCTGCCCCCAGGCTGCATAAAAGATGGGGGTCTGCAGGCTGAGGGCACTAGGCTGTGTGGCCACCCAGCAGCCCTCACCTGATGTGCATTAGGAGCTCTGATCGCTATCGGTACAGAGGAAGCAGCAGCAGAAAGTAACCAAACCACTAACCCAATGGGTTTGAATCCTAGCAGGGAATCAGAGTCATCTCCCCAGCCGACTTGCCTCTATCGTGGCCTGTCCACACTGACCCTGCCCGAACCAATCTCCTCCCAGTGCCAAGGAAAACTAGGAATCAGAAGGCCTTGGAGGAGATGGTGTGCAGGGTGTGTGACAGGCTGCTCCCCGAATCTGGTCCAGTGTGCTGATCTGACCTCTAGATCTCCACTCCTGAACCCCAGTTCACTCTGCTTTGCCAGGTGACCACTCACTTCTCAAGTCCAGCTGTGATGGTTTGAAGCCATCTCTGCCTCTTCCAAGGCAAGGTCCAAGTCTTATTGTAGCTGTTTCAAGATTGAGTTTCCCAGGCAAAAAGCCTCAAGCTGTTCAAAATAACTGTCTTTGTTTGCAGACCACCTTCAACCCCTACCTTTCCGGGCAGAGGTGATCTTTGTCCAGTCTGAGCCAAGAACCTCAATTTGCATAATCTCTGCTAACTCTTCCAGGTATTTGCATGCTCATGGCTTTGGCTGTTTACATGAGGCTATAAGAGAGTTCTGTCTGTCCCGCTTCCCCCGAGCCATGTAAAAAATGTTACACATCTGTGCACATACATGATGCTGCAGGAAACATGACACCATAGTAATCATGAAGAATAGGTTATGAGCATTCATAAAGGAACTCTGTATGGCATATGTGGCATAAAAATCATACAATCACTGTGCACAAGTGAACAGAAAAGTCACACGGATCATAGTCCAGTGGTGCACAGATTGCTTCCTGTGACAGGGTGCCATGCCCACATGAGCTGAACAGTGGCCCTCCTGGGAGCAAACACCCCTTTCACCTCCAGGATCTCAGCTGTGCTTGCATGGACTCTACCTGATGAGTCCCATTCCTGGCCCCCCATGCTGCCTGGCAGGATTGAAGACTGGCAGCACAGCCTGCAAACTGTGCCTGGGCCACTAGCAGAGAGCTGGGGAAAACCAATCTGATTGAGGCACAGTCCAGACAAAGACTGTGACCAAGAAATGGAGGGGACAGCCATCAGGTCTAGGGAACAGGAAGGTAGACATTCAGGTAGGAGAGCCCTCTCTCCCAGATTTTATTACTCTGCAGATAGGGCTGTGGTGTCAAGACATCTTCCTAGCTCTGATCACTGCACAGGGTATGGCTGCACTGCATGCTGGTAAGGAACAGCCAGTGCCAGGAGACATACCTGTACTAGCAGGCCATTGGAGGCACTAACAATGCCTAAGTATGCTCCTGGTGTCTTGGACATGTACATGGTGAGGGTGTTCAGCCCTGCCTGCCGGACTCTTATGTGTTCACTTGCTTATGGCCAGTGCAGGTATATCCCCTCCTGCTGAAAAATCTCACCCATCACTGGGACTGAGCCCTGGTCTCCACCAACCCTGTTCTTCGAGCCACCCTCTCTTTCCTTTGTAAAGGCTACAGCTATGGAGAAGCTAGGCTTCTGCTAGTCAATAAATCAGGTAGCTGGAAAAACCCCAGACCAAGTATCTTTATGCAGCCAGTGCCACGATGGGCACATTACACATCTAAAAATAACACAGCTCTTGAGCACTGGTGGGCGTCTCGCCTTGTTAACGGAGAGGGGTTTGCAGTTGTAAGCATGAGCACATGCATGCACAGTCTACAAAGTGGAACAGCTTCAACATCAGAGATTGAGACTTAACCTACCCAGAACATACAATAGCCACCTGGGTTCAATGCCTTCCCTAAGAGCAATGATTTGATCTTGGATCTGCCAAATCCCAGGGAGAGTCCTAAGGCACTAGGCTAAAGGCTTTAAGTCAATACCACTACCTTGGTTTTGTGAATCAGGCCCGGAATGTTGTGTATCAAAATTGCACATTTTCACATTTCTGAAATTTTATCATTTCAGCCAAAACAACACAGTGACATCGACTGGCACCTGTGAATTGGTTCAGCCAACCACAAGATGCATTTTGCAGCAAAAAAAATAACTGGCCAAAAATTTTTACCCAGCTCTAGAGAGGAGCACAGCATGAGAATCCATGCAGAACACAACACAACACACACACACAAATCCAATCATCCTCCACTAAACACACTTTACCACCATCTCCTAAAAACACCTTTCTACACCCCCCCACCCCTATACACACAGAATCAGACTCTCCCATATGTACTCCTACATATATACATTGTCCTACACAGATAGGCATAGCCTGTTCCATGACTGCAGTCAACCCCAGGGTGCAGAAAGTGCTTGCCCATTACTTTGGCATATCAGTTCACAGTTAAGTTGGCCCCATGCTTTATTTAAAAGCTAGAATGTACTTTGTATACTGATTTACATTTGCTCAGTCCATGTGCGTTAGCAAGAGAAAGTGAACCCTTCCCACTCCAGTCTGAATCAAATGGGAATAAAGTTCTAACTTGGAAGTACAAATAAAGGAGCAAGTCACAAAGACACCAGCCTCATTTGCCAAATATGCTGAATTTACCCTCTGTACAAGGCAGGCTGGAGACTTGACCCCAAAAGCCTCAGGAGACCTGGGGAGGTCCAGGCCCATCAGTCACCTATAACCAAGGCCTTGACCACATGAGGAATCTTCTAGAGTACAACGAACTATTCTGCTATAACAACTGTATTCTGGAATAGCTCCCCAAGCTGACAATCAACTCCAGAACAATTACTGCATAATTATTACACAAGAGTTAGTTGTAATCCACTGATGAAGAGGGAAAGAAAAATATATTTGCATTTGATCTTATTCTTCTGCTGCCAGCTACTGAGGTACCCAGCACATTCCTTCAAGCCCCTGCTTCCACAGACCCGGGACTGCATCCGAATCACAGCGTGCATTTACAAAATAAACATTTTAAATATGTGTATTTCAAACTGTGTAATTCCTGAGGTATCGACAACTGACTGCACAGGCTGATGGGGGAGATAGACAGATGGAAAGTTCATCTGAGATAGTAAACATCTTGGGACCCTGTGTCGTTTGCTTTCTGTCTACAGGGGAGCTTTGAGCCAGCTGCAGCCTCTAGACCAGGGGTTCTCAACCCCTGTGCTGGGACACAAAGGTGTGTTGCAAAGAACTGGGAGGTGTGTCTCAGAAAACTGGCAACTCATCATGGGTCTCCTGCCATCCACCACTCTTTGCTGTCCTCAACAGCCCATTCCTGCTGCACAAAATAGGCAGCAGTCAGGGCCAGATGAGTAAAGGGAGTGAGGGGCTGCAAACCAGAGACGCTTGGCTCACGGGTGTGTGTGTGCGTGCGTCCGTCTACTGCCTGCCCTACAAAAATAAACCCAGCCCCATCAAGCCAGACCACTGGGGAATCAGCCTGCAGTGGCTTGACTCCCCCCCACTCAGGCCCCAGAGTGCTGCAGCCTCCAAAGCACTTCCAGCCCAAGTGCAACTGTCATCAGCAGACTGTATTGTGTCCTGCAAGGGATCATCATCTGTCAGGTGTCGTGACAAAAAAAAAAAAAAAAAAAAAAAGGTTGAGAACCACTAATCTAGACCAGAGGCAGGCAACCCCAGGACATGTGCCAAAAGTGGCATGTGAGCCCACTTGAAACAGCACGCTGCATCCTTTGTGGCACCACAGAAACTGCCACTCCTGCCACCAAAAGCCATTCAAGGCAGCTTCTTTTGGGGGTGGTTGAAGTGCAGGGGTCCCCACCATGCCCATGTGTGCCAAGTAAAGAAGCTGTCCGGAGTAGCTCCTCTCCTTAGCATGCCACTGCCACATGGAGCCACTCCAGGCTACTGTACTAATTTCTGTGGCATGTGGGGAAACCTCAGAGAGGAGCCACTCTTGGCAATTTCTTTCTGCAGCATCCCCAGTGACCCCCATCCCCAGTCATGCCACAGAGAAGAGTCACTCTGGGCAGCTTCTTTCCATAGGCAGCTCCTTTCAGTGACATGCATGGGAAACACCCACCCAGCCCTCACTACAGCTGTGGCCACCACCAAATGAGGTGGCCAACTTTTTTCAGCAGAAGGGGCAGCTAGCACCAGCTGAGGGTCACGAAGGAGGAGGAGCTGGCACAGAAGTTAGCAAAGGTTGCCTATCCCTGCTCTAGACAATACTGCAATGTCAATAACAATGGGTAGGAGAGGCATTAATAGGAATTTCACATTTTTGGCCCCTGGATTTGCACTTATAGGTGGCAAAAGATGCGAGTACAGAACTTGTCATAGCCAGTGAAACCATGGGAGCTGCTTTCACCTACAAAAGTGAGGTTTCCTCTTTGGAAAACATACTCTCTTTAGTGTATTGGGCATGGCCACTCCTGGCTCCAGCAGCCAAATAAGGGGGCTCTGAGTGAGTGGAGTTGGGCTCAGGGATGGGCAGCTGGAGAAAGGGTACAAAGGTGGGGGTCTGCCCAGGACAGTGGTGGAAGCCAGTGGCAGGGCAGTGGATTAGAGAGGGGGTTGGGATATCTCCAGCTGGACCCTGCCCCCAGACCCCACCGGTGTCCTCTCCCCACTGTGAGCCTGCCGCTCTGTGGCATGGGGGCCAGACCCAACTGTGGCCCTGCCAGATTTCTCTGCCACCGCCCCCCCTCCATGGCCCTGCTACTCCGGGGCATGGGGGCCAGATTCTGGCCAGCGCAGACCAGATTCTGCCCTCAGTGTCGCCACTCCTTTGCGGCAGCAACATACCATAACACCCAGGGGGCCACAGAGACTTTTTTTTTTTAAGGAAAGGGGTCTCCAGCCTTCAAAAGGTTGGGTACCCCCACCTTAATCCACTACCTCTCTGGACCAGCCATTAGCGGCCGGCAGGGGAGCTGGTGCGTTAAAAGTGACTGGTTTGTAGTGCTAAGTTGAAGCTAACTCACCAGAAGGAATGTGGAGCACAGGAGACCCATTTTCTGTTGATATTTTTAAAGATTCCATTAAGGACCTGGGGCCCCCGGCAGGATTGCTTCCTTTTTCCACTATGTGGAGAGCAAAGAGCCTGTGGAGAAGCAGGTCAGACAGGGACATGCTCTATGCTTTGCAGAGAGCAGAAGAGAAACATTCCTGCATCCTGGCAGGGGAATAAGATGCAGGTTTCTGCCCTAACCATGATGCCCCTTCCTGGAGTCATACTAGTGCAGAGTGTAAAGCAGAACAGAACCACCCTCAAAGTACCCAGACATAACCCCCAAACTGCCTTGATATAGCCACTAAAGGTCATGCAAATGACCTCAGCTGAACACAGAGGCATGTCAGGCATACGCTTCGCCCATTACAGAAACAGCGATCTCTGAGGTGCGACATGGCAACTCTAATGGGGTGGACAAAACTGGCTCACAGCTAGGCACCAGTAATTTTACTTATGGTCACCAGAAGGCACTCCTCCATTATATTTCTGCAGTGGAACTAGGCAACAGGCTACTAAAACTGGTTTCCATGGTGACCAAACAGATTTGCCGAGGCCTGCTCCAAGAGCAACAGCAATGCTACCCAGCAGGTTATGACAGGAAGAGAAGAAAATGGTGTCTCATTGATACTACACTGGCAATATTGACAATTTGGTGGTTACCCAAACAAGCCAACACTCTCTGCTCCTGCAGAATGCATCCACAGCTCTTTAGATGATCTAAAACCAAGGAAGTTATAAGATCTCTTTCACAGCCTTGCAACCTGGGCTGGGACATAAGGGTCAGCAGTGACCCAGATCAAAGACCTCCCTATGGAGTCACCCATCCAACTCCCTGGCAGCACAGTGCCACCAAGCACCACACTGTGGCAATGTGACTGACTCAGAATAGCTGAACCCCTTGCCCAGTTGCCCACACCATCTTCACAGCAGCTACTTTCCCCCCATCCATACCTGCTGAGACCACTCAGTTCCTAATGGCAACGGCAGCAGGTAAAGCTCAGACAGAAGTCAAAGATCAGGTAGCCCATGGAAAGCTAACTGGACGTCACCCAACCCAGGAATATCATGCCTGATCCACACTCGGGTCAGGTGCCTACAAGGCAGCAAAGGGAGCCAGGGACCCCATCCTCACAGCTGCCTCTTATTTCTGGGGTTTCCTCAGCAGCCTCCAGCAGATGCAGGCTGGCTTTGGAGGCATCATCAGCAAGTGTCCAGCCCATGGAATGTGCAGCTGGAAGGCAGCGGGCAGGAGCCAGGGCTGGACAATACATGGCCATTATCAAGCAGGTGGAGTTTAGCAGCCTGGCATTTTCTGATTTTATGCCATGAACTGTAGTGAGATAATATAGACTCACAGACTCTAAGGTCAGAAGGGACTAATATGACCATCTAGTCTGACCTCCTACACAATGCAGGCCACAAAATCTCCCCCACCCACTCTTGTAATAAACCTCTAATCTATGACTGAGTTATTAAAGTCCTCAAATCATGATTTAAAGTAGAGGTCTCGAACATGTGGCCTGCGGGCCGCATGCGGCCCCTAAAGCTATTTCCTGTGGCTCACAATGACGCTATCATTACTGATATACGCAATATTGTTGTATGAAAAGGCTTCAGTGGTGCAGCCCTTGGGGTAACGTACTAGTCCTGATGCGGCCCATGCGGTGATTTGAGTTTGAGACCCCCAATTTAAAGACTTTAAAATACAGAGAACCCACTAGAAGTGAGCGTCGCCCCATGCTACAGAGGAAGGTGGAAAAAACCCAGAGCCCTTGCCCATCTGCCCTGGGGAAAAATTCCTTCCTCATCCCAAATATAGTGATCAGTTAAAACCCTGAGAATGCGGGCAAGTTTCACCAGCCAGCCACCCAAGAAAAAATTCTCTGTAATAACTCAGAACCCACCCCATCTAACATCTCTTCTCAGGCTACTGGCATATCTACCACCAGTAGTCAAAAAATCAGTCAATTGCCAATCTAGGCCCATCATATCATCCCCCTCCATAAATTTATCAAGCTCGGTTTTGAAGCCAGCTAGGTTTTTTGCCCTCACAGCTCCCCTGGGAAGGCTATTCCAGAACTTTGTTTCTCTAATGGTTAGAAACCTGCGTCTAATTTCAAGCCTAAATTTCCTGATGGACAGTTTGTATCCATTTGTTCTTGTGTCCACAGTGGAGCTGTACTCAAATAATTCTTCTCCCTCCTTGGTATTTATCTCCATGATGTATTTATAGAGAGCAATCATATCACCCTTCAACCTACTTTTGGTTAGGCTAAACAAGCCAAGCTCTTTAAGTCTACTCTCATAAAGCAGGTTTTCTGTTCCACGGACCATCCTTGTAGCCCTTCTCTGCACCTGTTCCAATTTGAATTCATCTTTTTTAAACATGGAGGATCACAACTGCAGACAATATTAGAGATGGGGGGCCTCACCACTGCCTTGCATAAGGGTGTTAACATCTCCCTATCCTTACTGGAAATACCTCTTCTGATGCTAGTGGGGATGACAAGCCACTGGGAATTCATTCCCATGGTAGTCTGGAGATCCTGCAGGGTGCCTGAGCAGGAGGAACCTTTGTACTGAGCAGGAGTGTCCCCTTTAAGTCTTCCAAAGCGAAGGCATAGCAAAAAGGTCCTCCAAATCCTCCCACTGACCTTTTCTTGGGGGCAAACAGGGCAGCGATCAGAATAGGAGCTCCATGAACATTTCTGGTCACGTAACTTCTCTGCATGGGCCAGTTTCAGGCCAGGCATAAGTGGATGCAAGTTTGCTGACTTCCACGAGCTAGATCCCTTGGAAATATAGATAATGGGTAGCACCAATCACTTCAATGGCATTACGCTGATCTACCCCATCTACCCCAGAAGAGGATTTGCATCAGGCTTTATGGGTAAAGAGTGTATGTACATATGGGAAATGCAGACTCAGAGTGCCATTCACTCAGAGAATCCTAGAGGATTCAGACCAGCAAGGGCCATGGGAGATATCTAGCCCACCCCCTGCTCAAATCAGGACCAACCCCAATTAAATCATCCCCAACAAGGCTTTGTCAAGTCATACCTTAAGAACTTTTAAGGATGGAGATTCCACCACCTCCCTAGGTAACTCATCCCGATGCTTCACCCCCTTCCTAGAGAAAAAGCTTTTCTTTATATCCAACCAAGACCTCCTCACTTGCAGCTTGTGACTACTGGTCTTTGATCTGTCATCTGCCACCACTGAGAAGAGCCTAGCTCTATCCTCCCTGCAGGTAGCTGAAGGATACTATCAAATCCCCCACCTCCACCCCTTTTTCCTGCAGACTAAAAGGGAAATTACTTGCCTGTAATGACCGTTCTTCGAGATGTGCTGCTCACTTCCATTCCACTATAGGTGTGTGTGCGCGCCAGTGCACAGTCACCGGAATGTTTTTGCCCTAGCCTAGCCTCCGTAGGGCCAGCAGTGGAGCCCCCTAGAGTGGCGCCTAAACCGCCTCGTATAACAGCCGCTGCTGGCCCCGCTCTCCCCCAGTCCCTTCTTTCCGCTAACTCCGGAAGTGGGGATGGAGGGCGGGTGTGGAATGGAAGTGAGCAGCGCATCTCGAAGAACGGTCATTACAGGCAAGTAGTTTCCCTTTCTTCTTCGAGCAGCTGCTCACATCCATTCCACTATAGGTGACTACCAAGCTTCCAACAGGATGGTGGGCGGAGTTACGGTCTGGCTGATTGCAGCACTGCCCGTCCGACGGCTGCATCCTCCCTGGTCTGTTGCACAATGGCATAATGTGCTGTAAACGTATGCACAGAGGACCATGTAGCTGCCCTGCAGATCTCCTGTAGGGGAACCTGTGCAAGAAAGGCAGTTGTAGAGGCCATAGCTCTTGTCGAGTCCGCATGTACTGCACTAGGCAATGGGAGCTTTGCCTCCTTGTAGCATGCTCTGATAGTCAGCTATCCATGATGAAATTCTTTGAGAAGAAACTGGCCGGCCCTTCATCCTGTCTGCCACTGCGACAAACAGCTGTGAGGATTTGCGAAATGGCTTCGTCCTCTCAATATAAAATGCCAGGGCCCTTCTAACGTCCAAGGTATGCCACCTCCATTGTTCATCAGAGGTATGTGGCTTGGGGTAGAAAACAGGTAAGCAAATGTCCTGGTTTATATGGAACTGGGAAACTATTTTAGGTAAAAAGGCTGGGTGTGGCCTAAGCTGAACTTTATCTTGGTAGAACACTGTGAACGGTGGTTCTGAGGAGAGTGCTTTAATCTCTGATACTCTCCGCGCCGAGGTAATAGCCACCAGGAAGGAGACCTTCCAGGAGAGCATCATTAGTGGACATGATGCCAATGGTTCAAATGGGTGCTTTGTCAGGCCATGCAAAACTAAGTTAAGGTCCCATTGGGGAGCAGGCGGACGAACCGGGGGATAGAGTCTTTCAATGCCTTTCAAAAATCTAACCACCATAGGGTGCGAGAAAACAGCTGACTTTCCCACGGGGTCATGAAAAGCCGAGATAGCCGCCAGATGTACCCGTAGTGAAGATAGGGACAGTCCCTGTGTCTTGAGGGACAGGAGGTATTCCAGTAACTCCTGTACTGGCAGCGACCTTGGATCAAGATCACGCGCCTGAGCCCAAAGCGAGAAACGTTTCCACTTTGCAATATAAGAGGTCCGTGTAGATGGTTTCCTAGAGCCTATTAGGATCTCCTGAACCTGAGAAGAGCAAGCCCTCTCATCCCCCGTTAACCACGCAGGTTCCACGCCATCAGATGCAGAGACTTCAGGTTCGGGTGGCGGAGTCGGCCTCCGTCTTGGGTGAGAAGATCCGGTCTGAGTGGGAGCTCTATTGGGGGTGAGCATGACAGGTCTATCAGCATGCTGTACCAAAACTGCCGGGGCCACGCTGGGGCAATCAGAATAACGGCTGCTCTGTCTCTCTTTATTTTCAGGATTACCCTTAGAAGTAGGGGAACCGGTGGAAAATCGTACATTAACGATCCGGACCAGTCCATCAGAAAGGCATCCGTCATTGACCCGGGTTCCTGACCCCGCAGGGCGCAAAATAGGTAACACTTGCGGTTCTCGCGGGTCGTGAACAGATCGACCCGGGGAAAGCCCCACCTGCGGAAGATTTGGAGTGCCTCCTGAGGATGGAGGGACCATTCGTGTTGTGACCAGAAGATCCTGCTGAGGTTGTCTGCCTCGCTGTTCCTGACTCCCGGTAAGTGAGAAGCTAGCAGGACAAACCCGTGGCGTATTGCCAACTCCCAAAGGCGAATGGCCTCCTGGCAGACGGCTGGGGAACGGGCCCCACCTTGGCGATTTATATAATACATTGCGGTTGAGTTGTCCGTTAAGACCTGCACAGTGTGTCCCTTTATCTTCTCGAGGAAGACCATGCAAGCCAAGCAGATTGCCCTCAACTCCTTGATATTGATGTGGAGTCCTTTCTCCTTTCTCGACCATAAGCCCTGCGTGCGCAGGTTTAAACTGAGCAGCGCTCCCCATCCCCTCTCTGAAGCATCAGTGATCAGCGTGAGGGAGGGATGAGGTACCCCGAAGGGGATCCCCTGGAGGACTGACCTGGGATCTTGCCACCACCTTAGCTGCTGAAGAAGCCGCTGAGGGAGCGACACCACTTTGTGAAACGGGTGCCTCCTTGGTTGGAAAACTGTTCGCAGCCAAGATTGCAGAGGTCTGAGCTGGAGCCACGCCAGGCGCACGACGCTCGTGGCTGCTGCCAGATGCCCCAGCAGACGCAGACACGTTCTCACCGTCGTTGTTGGACAGCGGTCCAGGGCTGATATCATATTGGAAATTGCCTCGAATCTGCCCTGCGGGAGGAGCGCCTTCTCCTGAATTGAGTCCAAAATTGCACCAATGAATTCTATCCTCTGGACTGGGGTGACCTGAGATTTTTGCAGGTTGATGAGCAGACCAAGTCGGCTGCACACCTTTAAGGCATGCCGCACACTGGATGTCGCCTCTTCTCTGGAACGACCTCTGATAAGCCAGTCGTCTAGGTACGGATAGACGTACACTCCGCTTCTCCTTAGGTGGGCCACGACCGCAGCCATGCACTTGGTGAATACCCTTGGTGCTGAGGAAAGCCCGAAGGGGAGGACGGTAAACTGGAAGTGCCCCGACCCCCTGATGAACCGTAAGTAACGTCTGTGGTCCGGTCTTATCACAGTATGGAAATAGGCGTCCTTTAAATCAAGGGCAGCGAACCAAATTCCAGGATCCAGGGAAGCAATGAGCTGGTTGAGAGACACCATCCGAAAACTTTTGCTTTTTCAGGAACTTGTTTAGATGCCTTAAGTCTAGGATGGGTCTTAAACCTCCTTGTGTCTTGGGGATTAAGAAATATCGGGAGTAGAAACCCCTCCCTTCCTCTTCTCTGGGGACTGGCTCGACAGTCCCTAGGGTTAGGAGATTTGCCACCTCCTGATCCAACTGTTGTTCGTGAGAGGGGTCCCTGAAAAGGGACTGGGATGGAGGTGGGAAGTTGGGGGGTCGTGAAGTAAACTGAAGGGTGTAACCAACTGAAATAGTGTTTAGCACCCAGCGGTCTGTGGTAATACGGGACCACTGGGAATAGAAGCCAGCTAATCTGTTGCGGAATGTGAGTACTAGAGCCTGTGGTGGATTTGGTTCTCCGTCCTTGATCAACGCATCAAAAGTTCAGCCTTCGGCTTGAAGGCCTGCGGCCTGATCCCTGATTGGCCCCGAGGCAGTGTTCCCGTGCCTCCCTCTTTGGGTTCTGGATCTATCCCTATCCCTCTGTCTAGCGGGTCTGAAGCTTACAGGTGACCTAAATTGAGGCTGCTGGTATGGAGGGGGACGGAAAGGACGCTGGTTAGATGTTTGCAACCCCAAGGTCTTAAGGGTTGCTTTTGAGTCCTTGAGCCCATGTAGCTTGTTATCCGTCTGGTCCGAGAACAGGGAACCCCCACCAAAGGGAAGGTCCTGTATAGAATTTTAGACCAGGGGCGTGAGGCCCGAGACCTGCAGCCACGACACACACCGCATAGTAACTGCGGTTGCCACCGCTCTCCCCGCAGAATCCGCCGCATCCCATGATGCTTGAAGGTTTGTACGGGCAACCAGGAGACCTTCCTCCAGTAGGGTCATGAAGTCGAGGCGCCGCTCTACAGGGAGGGTGTCTGCAAACTGCTTCATTGAATTCCACAAGTTGAATGCATATCAACTTAGGAGTGCCTGATAATTGGCTATCCTAATCTGCATGGCAGCTGCCAAATAAGCCCTCTTGCCAAAAGCATCCAAAGTTTTTGCTTCTTTATTTTTCGGGGTGGGAGCGGGTTGTCCCTGGCGCTCACGGTGGTTGGCAGCGTCCACCACCAATGAAGACAGTAGAGGGTGGGAGAAGAGGTATTGAAAGTCCTTAGCGGGGACATAATACTTCTTTTCTGATGACTTGGAGACAGCAGGAACAGATGACGGAGTCTGCCATAGAGATTGCACAATCTTTAGTACGGCCTCGAGAATTGGAAGCGCTACCCTGGATGGGGAGGGAGAGGTGAGAACATCAAAAAGAGAGTCGGATGTCTCATCCACTTCCTCTGCCTTTAGGCTCAGATTCAGGGCCATCCTCTTGAGAAGGTCTTGGTGTGCCCTAAATTCATCTGCCAAAGGGGGTTTTGCTCCGTTCCCCAAAACTACTGGTGACGGCAGGGGGGCCAAAGGTAACAACGTAGACACCCCTTCCCCCAGGGAACTGGATTCTCCAGAGAGGGACTGGCAAGATGCAGGGTACGGAGCATAGTGGGGCAAAACTGCTGGAGGAAGTGACCAAGGGTCCCAACCTCCCCTGCCTTTTTCCTGTACCGGTATCTCTTAGGGGGGCAGGGCTCAGAGGAGCTGCTTCGATGCCGGGGACAGCTTCTGATCACCCCGGGAGACAGGGAGGACGAGGATTCCCCATGGTAATCTCTCCTGGCAGGTGACAAGCAAGCTCTTCTGTTGCACTGCCCCAGGCTAGAGGCAGAGTGTCTGGAAGCCGGGGAAAGGGCTGCCTGCCTGCTGAGCAGCTCCTTTGAAATTGACCTGGAGCGTCTGTCCAGGTTCTGCTCTAAAGGCTGTTGTTGCGGCTCCGGTCCTGGAGGGGAGGGCTGGCATTGAGGGACAGACCCCGCACGGAGCTGAGCCCTCTGACCCCATGCTGGGGATGACAACGGTGGTTTCCCCCTGGAGGGGGGCCGAGGCTTTTCCCTGGCACTCTCGGAGAGAGGAGGCAGCTCCATCAAGGCTCGTGCTGCCTCATAAGCCTCCGGGGTGGATGGGGGAGGCAGCGATCCTTCACGGACTGGTCTCGTGCCTTCAGGGGTCCCTTCCCGGGAAGATGCCCTAGGCGAACCCCGACTCCGTGGTACCGCCGGCACGGTCGGTACCGGGTGCCTGCCACGCTTGGCTGATAGCCTCCTCACTGGCGATCTCCCCCTCGGGGGGGCTGACTGCGCACTCTGGCTCAAAGAAGGAGGATCTGAAGGCATCCGTGGAGGCTCCGAAGCTGGGCGCAGGGCTGCCTCCATCAGCAATGCCCGCAGTCTCGTATCCCGGTCCCTCCATGTCCGTGTCTTAAAGGACCTGCAGATTTTACATTTGTCTGGACGATGGGACTCCCCGAGGCATTTTAAACAGTCGGCATGTGGATCAGATAGGGGGAAAGCTTTGCCGCACGAGGCGCACGGCTTGAAGCCTGGGGACCACGGCATAGCAATCCGCGCTCCCCTTGCTCTCTCTCTCTCTCTCTCCTATATATCTACTTTTTTTTTTTTTTGGACTAAGGTAAATTGGATTTAAGGCTAGTCTCTACAATATTAAAAGAAATAGGGCACAGAGAATGTACTAAACAGTTCCAGTGACCGCCACCTAGGGCGGAAAGAAGGAACTGGGGGAGAGCGGGGCCAGCCGCGGCTGTTATACGAGGCGGTTTAGGCGCCAATCTAGGGGGCTCCACTGCTGGCCCTACGGAGGCTAGGCTAGGGCAAAAACATTCCGGTGACCGTGCACTGGCGCGCACACACACCTATAGTGGAATGGATGTGAGCAGCTGCTCGAAGAAGAACAAACAGTTTCCTCATGTGGTCCAGCCCCCAATCCATTTCTGTTGCCCTCTGTTGGACTCTCCAATGTGTCCACATCATTTCTGTAGTGGGAGGCCCAAAACTGGATGCTATATTCCATATGTGGCCTCACCAGTGCTGAATAAAGGGGAATAATCACTTCCCTGGATCTGCCAGCAATGCTCCCACTCACATAATCCAATATGCCTTACTGACAATAAGGGCATGCTGACATTCCTTTCTGACAATAAGGACATGCTGTTGTCTCATCTCCAGCTTCTTCTCCACCATAACCCCCAAACCCTTTTCTGCAGAACTGCTGCCTAGCCAGTCAGCCCCCAGTCCATATTAATTCATGGGATTCTTCCCTCCTGAGTGCACTTGTCCTTGTTGAACTTTATCAGCCTTCTTGTGGCCCAATCCTCCAATTTGTCTAGGTCACTCTTTGTCCTAGCTCTGCTCTCCAGCGTATCTAACATTCCCCTCTAATTTTGTGTCATCCTGAGGAGGCAAACCACTGCACCCTCCAGATCATTAATGAAGATGTTGAACAAAACCAACCCCAAGGGCACTCTACTTGTTACCATCTGCCAACTAGACATCAAGCCATTGATCACTGCCCATTGATCCAGAAGAGCCAGCCAACTTTTTTTCCACCTTATAGACCTTTCATCCAACCCAAATTCTTGCAACCAGTTGCAGATCGACCAGAGCAGCAACTATCTGAAATGGCTTCCAAATTTCATAACCTTCAACATCCCACTTGCTCGAAAACTGATGCTCTCTCTGTCCCCTGATGCTGCAGTGCTGAGGGGCTCAAACTGCCACCAAACCTGTCTCCTTCCTAGAATCAGGAGAAATTCCCAACCAATGGTGGCTTCTAACAGAAGTGCTAGCGAACTTGCTGGCTGCCTCATGGCTGCAATTCATCTCAGATCTTTCTTTCTGATCCTGCCCCTTTAATTTCCCATTGCGCTATGTAGCCAGTTCAGGGATATTTTTTTTTTTTTAATTAAAAAAGCATTTAAAGCATCATTACAAAGCCAAGAAAGTGATTGCATAAACCTGGCTTCCTGGGGCTTCTGCTTTTAGTCTCGCTCTTTGGCAGTTTCAGAGCAAATCAGTCGCACCGTTTTCAGATCAAAAAGGTGATTTTCTCCATTGTCATTGCAAACTCAGCCGGACGCCTGGGTTCTTTCTGCTGCTTATGACTGACAACGGTTCTCTCGTCAGAAGTCAGCTGTTCCTCTCTCGGTGAGATATAAAGTAAAAGAAAACACCCTGATGGGAGCAGTAAAGCACAAGCAGGAAGAAAGGGTCGCCTGCCCAGAGTTTATTAATATTAATTATTTGTGTTAACGAAAGTTCTAAGACATTCCAGCTGAGATCAAGGCCCCACTGTGCTGGGCTGAACACAAATAATATCCAATCCCATTAAGAAGTGTGGGCTCCTCATGGCTACATCAGCCACCACCTCCAATCCGGGATGCCAACAGTCCATTCGGAGGCACAGGGCCAGATTTTCAGAGGGGTGGGCACCCCATACCTCCAGCCCTTCTGAAAGTCCAGCCATCTGCATCAGTGCCTAAAGACAGCCCCCAATGTACCGCACCTAATGCTTACATCAGTCCAGAGAGGAGCTGGCACGGGACTTGACGGTGCACAGAAGCAGAAAGACTGGGGGGAGAAGGTAGCAGCAGGCAGAAGATGGCCCCCATCAAATCCCCTTTACTTCAGGGCTGGGT
The DNA here is from genome assembly GCA_007922195.1 of Podocnemis expansa. Lineage (NCBI taxonomy): Eukaryota > Metazoa > Chordata > Testudines > Podocnemididae > Podocnemis > Podocnemis expansa. The sequence goes on along the minus strand of ML681963.1, from coordinate 51,667,500 downwards.
CCCCACAGGTTCCAGACTAGGGACACTATGTGACAGAACTGAGGGCTCACCACACAGTGGCAGGCTGAGTTCTCCCAATACAAGCCACAGGCAACCTCCTCCCCCCATCACCAAGCTGGCCCATGGAGATCACAGGCCCCAGATTTCAGCATTCCACTAACTCAACTAGCCAGAATCCTTAAAGACCATTTAGAAGTGCCCTAATTTCAAGCCTAGCTCCTACTTCCCACCCTCAAGCTCTGCTACACAACCCCAGGCCTGTAACTTAAGAGGGATGATGGTAAATTGCTCATTAAGATATCAGGGCTGCCCTCATTAAAGCCACTTCCTAGAAACCCAACATGCAGGGCAGTGAGGCACTGAAGGCAACATGGCAGTTCATTGGCAGAGCCAAGTGCAGACTTAGGAGCCCAGATGCATCAATCCTCCCCTCCACCTGACTGTGAAAAGTGACTTGCCCGGACAAAGGACAGGGTGCAAATGCAGGAAACAAGAGCTTCCTCTGCAGATACAGTCTGTCTTCGCCAGGGCACTGCACATGGCACCCAGGTGGGCACAGTGAAGCAGCAGCTGCCCACTGCCCTGTGATGGGAGAGCCATCTGCACCAGGGCTTGGCACACGGACCTGCCTGCCTGCTGGTGCAGAACTGAAATCTCCTGATCACAGCCCAAAACAGAGCCCGTCTCTTGAGTCTGCAGCCAGCATGGAGCGACCACCTGCGTTCGTCTCAAGGGGTGTGATCATGCCAGCCTGTCCCAGTTCACCACTCCAGGCTGGGAAACAGTAGGGCTCCTGGAACCTTCCAGAGAATCAGGAGCTAAAAACCATGAAGCAAGGCAAGGAGCCATTGCTGAAACTCCACATGAGCTCCAAGCACACCTCAGGGGGTTTAAAAGGATAACGAAAAGTACACACAACTCAGCACAGCCCTACATCCTTTCCTCAAGAATCTGCAGCAAACCCACCCAAGTCCCTGCATGCTAAAGGCTTGGTGATTCTCCGCTTGGATGAGACGCCTCCTGGGCTCTCTCCAGAAGCACAGCAAGGATCAACGCACATTATGGCCTGCAGCAGTTTCCACCTTCTGCCGTGATCCTCTGCACACTGTCGACACTGTCGGCACTCAGCCTGAAGGAGAACTGAGTGGATCAGCTGGGGGCCAGCATGACCAGCCATTCAGTGGGGGGTTCTCAGCCTCAGGGAGTCACTGTACACCCCAGTGTATCACAGGGGCCCCTCTACTGCCTGGAGCAGGACAGGTGACTTGTCATTGGCTTAAGGCAGTACCACCAATGCCCCACTGTGGGGCTCTGAGGGCACACACCCACAAGCGTCATCCTCTGGAAGAGACGTAAGGCAGAGTCCTGACTGCTTGGCCATTAGAGATGTCCTAAGATCCCAGTGCCCTGGCCAAACCCCAATTCTACACTCTCCAGACCAAAATTCTGTCCTGTGCAGGCGCCCTTGCTGAAAATGCCAGAGAGAAACACAGCCTCCCAAGACACTAACCTGGATCTCAGCTGCAGTATAAAAGGATCGGCGGAAGCTTCTGTTTACAGACAAGTGTCTTGAATAGCAGCCTTAACAGGAGATGGCATGGGAGACTTCAGTAGCTGAACACTGGTTATTAGTAGCCCATATTGTACTTGCACTGGTATAAATCCAGAGTAACTCTGCTGCCATCAGCTGAGTTTCAGCTCCTGAAGTCTGATCAGGATCTGGCCCATCATCTTTTAATTACAGACTCTCCTCATTAGCTTTAATGACATGTCTCTTACATCTCAGTGAATCTCAAAGCTCTTTTCAAATGGAGGGATTTCATTCCCTGCCACCGAAATGCAGTTGTCTCTGGGGCAGAACACCACTGCTGTTTTATAGCTACACACATGGACACTAATCAGGGTTATAGGCTAGAAGTGTAAACTACTCTGTCCACCTGATACTGCAAGGTGGATTCAGGGAGGCGTAATGTAATCTCCTAGGAAGGTGAAAACCCCAACGCCTGCAGAAAGTGTCTTGGGATCTTCAACGAGCACAAATGGTCAGGCGAACCACACAAATTTTTTTTTTAAAAAAAATTCTAGCAGCGTCATGCAGGGCTGACTCAGACAGAAGAATGCACCATCCAACTATTTGTCATTCAGGTGCATCAATTCTCCAGAGATCTCCTTCCAGGAGGAGAGAAACCCACCCCCTTAAAGTCTCTTGGGGTCACCTCTCTCAAGGGAAGATGTTAAATACCTGCCTCAGAAATGATTATTCCCAGCTGTAGCACAGAAGGCAGCTTCTTCTATCTCAGGCCTGCACAGAGGTTCCCTAAGGCTTCCCAGTGAAAGACTCTGCCTTCCTCCCACAAAAGGGTGGCTGTGACTGCAGACACCTCAGTCATGGTTAGTTATCCATGAGATTGGGGTGGGAGGGGGTGGGGGGGAATGTAAAACATCCATAGGAACTCAAAGTTAACTCAGCTGCAATTAACCTCAGCAAGTTAGGATTTCCCCAGCCTTAGGGACTCTGTTCACGCTGAAAGCTGTGGCTCCTCCAATGGGGTCATTTAAGCTCTTGCACTAAGGATATCCTCAGCACACTGGGGACCTCTGACAGTCTTTTAAAAAAAACAGGTACAAACAACAAGACTCTGTGGAGAAGTGGGAACCCTCCGCTAGGTTAATAAGGGAAGACACGGGTGTTGACCCTCTTTCTTTTCTATTCGGGTGATGGAACACAGGTGGGTGATATGAGGTAGAGCCACTAGGCAGCAGGAGAGTAGTGTTTAGGGAGCCTGTATCTGGGACACCACCCCCCCCCCGCTGGTCACACTGAATTCAGCTGGTTGGGCCAGGGGGTGGAGAGGTGGGCAGAGCAAGCAGGGGAACAAAGGACCGGGGAAAGGAGCGGCTAGTAGGGAAATGGGGGTCCAAGAGACAGGACCCTGCCCTGGGGTGTAGCCCTAATCCCCTGGGGGTTTCACTTCTGGTTGTTCTGATGATGCTGATACCAACTGTCCTTGCTGCTGTATGAACTGATTTGCTAATAAACCCTCTGATTGCCACATTGGCTGAGAGTCGCTGCTGATTGGGATGGCTGGGACCTTCCTGGAGGGAGGAAACCCCCTCCAAGGAAGACCAGACAGAGCAAGGATCGGACACTCTGAGCCTGGAGTTGGGAGCTGGCTGCATGGAGCATGGAGACCTGGGGTGCTGGACGGGAGAAGACTCCACCATAGCAGAGTCCTGACTGGCTGTGGACAGAGGGGATCCAAGAGGCTTGTCTGGGGTCTCCGTCACAGACCCATCAAAGCAAAATCATGCTGATACCAAAAAGTGAATTAGCCCCCCATGGCTGCCCCATTGTCCCTCTCCAAATCCACCTATCTTGTTTAGAATTGGGAAGAAAAGGTGGCTCTTACGGGGCATGTAAGAATCCACCTCTCTTGCAATTTTCTGCTGCTCAAGCACTCCTGGGGAAGAGAGGCTAGGCAATGAAAATATGGGCCTAAATTAGGGTTTAAGACAGGAGGGTGCTCCAGGCTGCCAGTCCCCATCACCAATGTAATTCATTCTGCCACAACTTCACCGCTCTTTTCAGCTCTAAAGTTCAATCAGAGCTAGTACGACTGGGTCTCCTGGAGCTGGGCACACACAGCCAGCTCCAAGTGTGTTGAGAGACGGGGCAGGTGGGTAGAGTGGCATCTTGGCAATGTGAGTTTCAGCCTCGTTACAGCACAAAGGGTTTGGCAAGGTTCTGCACTGTGTTCAAAAGACAGACAGATTTCCAATTCAGCCCATCTCCTCTGGAGGTTCATTCCATGGCCAGATCTCCTCCCGAATAAGAATGCTTCATGCCCAGCTTTCCTGCCCTTCATCCCCTGCTATAAATGTCTGACCAAAGTTAAGACCACAGAAATGCATCCAGGACGGTTTGCTTTAAACAGTTCAGTAGGGACCATTTAAGAAGACGCCACCAATGTGAGGGTCTGAAGATAGCGTGTGTATCTCCTCTTGTTACCAGAGACAGCAGAAATTAAGCAAAGCAAACACCTCTCTGGGCTGGATTGTTTACACATGCATGGGACACTACTTAATGCAACAACCCATTTCACTGAACAGGCCCCCCGTATGCAAAATGAGTCACTTTACATGAACAAGTTGCCCCACTGCATTCAGGGACTCAACTCATGAGCAACAGGAGCCAGCTCTGAGCCCCATGCTGACTGCAGTAGGTGGCTCGGGACTGGATCCGGCTCCCAGCTGCTTGCCGGCAGTGGCTGGGGCCAGATCACAACTGAAGGATGGGTGGGGGCAGGACCTGGGCCCCACCCCTTCCTGCCCTGTAAAGTCAACTTAACACTTAAGTCAACTTAAGCAAGGGCTTAAGTCAACCTAATAAATTCTAGATTTGGCCAGGGAATTCCTTAGCTTGACTTAAAGGAGGTTAAGTTGACCTAAGGCTCCAGAGTAGACATACCCACAGTTAGCAAGAAGAAGAGACCTGGATAACTAAAGAGGCTGGTATGAACATCTCCACAGGGAGCAGAGAAATCCTTATTATAAAAATTAAGCATTTAAAAAAAAATCAGGACAGACTGTACCAAAGAGGTTGAGTCAGACACTGAGATTTTTTTAATTGTTTTAGATGAGTCAGTTTGAAGGAGGGGAAAAAAAACCCACTTATTTTGACAGTGACCCTTGAAACCAAACCTTTTCTTGCATCAACTGCTACCCAAACACTCCATTATTATATTGCATGGAGAAGCTCCAGACATCATGCTTGGTGCTGTACAAACACCATATACCAAGATGGTTTCTGCCTCAAAGATCAATAGGCCCAAAAACTCAGTGGGGGCTGTTCCAAAACTTGGGAGTGAGTGAAGTACAGGATCTCCTCTGCCTGGGGTGGGATCCAGAACAGGAAATAGACCAGGAACAAAACTGAAATTGTCCGCTCGGTTCTCATTCAGAGCAAAGCACAAAACTTTTGATGTGACAGAAACCTTGACACTTTCTTTTCAAAGTGTACATAAAATATACACACCAAGATACTTTCTAACACAGAGACTACTAGGGACAAGGGCACAAACAGCTGGAAATAATTAGTAGCCCTTTTATATTTATGCAGAGCCTTTCATCCCCATGATAATTGTATCACCCTCCTCTCTGAAATGCAACCACCTGGGGTGAAGCACCCAGACTGATTAACACCTCTCAGAGATAGGAACTGGCTATGCTCTTCGTGACAAGAAGGATGACAAGGGGAGAACGAAGCTGCTCCAGCAGACCCATGCATATGGGTCTTCCCCACAGGGCTGAACTTACAAACCCATCATTTCCCCTCCCTCCAGCACCATTTTAAAAAAGCCCCTTACCCACTTGTGGGACTAGCACAGACGCATCTAACAACTCACTTTCCAGACCTGCTGCTGAGTGCATGGTCCCATTCCAAGCCGTGCATCACTCCCACCCCCCACCAGCCTTGCTCCTTAAAGGTCATGCTGACCCCATTCAGGAGAAACAGACCATGCACAGGATCCTTTTGTAGGATCAGGACCCTTGCCTGTAAGACACGGGCGCAGGGGTCTGCTCCCTACGACCACAGCTGTCTAGAGTGCCTGGCACGCAGCCAGCATCTCATAAGGATCCTCTTGATGAAGTAATTACTGCTCCCACCCAAAGGAATTAAATCCAGTTCTGCGAATCCATTGAGACCAGCGGAGAACTGGTCCAGTGTCTCCAGTTTTCTGCATCCCTAGAACTGAAAGCTCCCTCCACGGGGAGAGAGCATGTGGGAGAGAACAACAACTGGTGGGGGTCAGGGGGAGCCTCCAGCACTATCTCCATGGTGCCTTAAGACAAGTGCGCACTTCCACACACACCCCTTCATTCTCTTCCTTTCCCACTCCCCCTCTCCCGCTGGCTTCCCAGGCATGCTGCCACCCCCTTTCTGAGCAAGGCATCCCAGCAGTGAAGCCAAGCGGTAATTAATGGCGCTGTTTTGCCAATCGCTGGATCCGACTCACTATCACTGGCAAGCACAGGCTGCTTTATTTATTTTACTGAACGGCTGTTGGTAAAACTCCACTCTGAGTGCGAGGCCGGCAGCCGGAGCAGCGAAATCACCTCCAAGATAGAGGATCAGGCTCAGACAGAGAACACTCTGTCCCAGCCTTCCACCCTGTGCCACTTATAAGAGGGAGGTAGAGGTCCATTTAGCCAACAGTATGTAGGAGGGATATGGGTTAGCTGGAACTGTATAAAATGCGGTTAGTCCCTTTACTACACAGGAGACCTCTGCCCGTTAACTGCCTTTTCTGCCTCTCTAAAACATCCGTTGAGACAAAGCCATCAAAGATGATGGAAACTGAGCCGAACCTCCTGGCGTATCAGATTCATTCCCAAGCTACAGGCTGATTTCAGGCCAAACTTACTTGGGTCTGACCAGCTGAGAGCTGATTTGCAGAAGAGTAAAGCACCCATAACAACCCTCGGGTTAGGCCTCTGTATTTTTTAGAAGGCTCTGCACTCCACATCCCAGCTGAAGTAGGGCCCAGCACAGCACTGGCTAAAAAGCCCTCTGACGTGCTATTCTGTGGCTTGCCTGAAACAAGCTACACCCAGCTGGGTCAAGTTCTGACAGGCAGGCCATCAAGAAAGAGCAAGGGGGCAAAGGGACAAGTCAACTCAGGGTATTGGTAGGGAGACATGGAATCATTTTCACTGCTTTGTGCCTCAGCTTCCCCAACTGTAAAATGGAGCTACTGATGAGACTAACATTCTTTGTAAATATGCTACTGACGCGAAGCGGCAAATAAGAGATAGGTATTAAAATAACAGCTGAGACACGGCCCTGTTCCCATTAGATGTCTGTTTGACGGTTTATATGAATTGAGTTTATTAGGCCTCAAGCCACATTCCCTCTTGCAGAGATGTCTGCCTCAGAAAACCACCACCCCAAAACACCAAGGGCCAAATGGAACAGGATGGCTGCACCAACCTGAATGGGACCCCCTGCACAGAGGAATGAGAGGAGGAAGACCAGGGTTCAGAAACATCTCACTACTTTTAGTAATTGACCTCTAAACCCATCAGTGGGACAGAGATGGAGAGAGAGCCCACCGTCCCCTCCAGGGCTTACACTCACCAGTGCCCTTCTGGTTGTTCTCATCAGCCCAAAATTCCACCATCAAGGTCATGCTCCACTCGAACCCTCACTTTCTTTACACGTTTCTCCTGGGGCCAGATGCCAAAGCAATGGGCACTTGCCCACCAGGCACACAGATGGATGTAGTGGGTGAGCCACACTTATCCCATCCGCTTTGTCAGCCCAACAAGTCTGTTCAGGGAAACAAGCAAACACAAACAAGGAGTCCGGTGGCACTTTTAAAGACTAAAAAAATGTATTGATTGCACAAGCTTTTGTGGCAGAAAAATCCCATTTCATCAGATGCTTTGAAAATGTGGGATTTTTTTCCCACGAAAGCTTATGCAGTAAATAAACTTGTTAGTCTTTAAAAGTGCCACAGGAGACCTTGTTTGTTTTGCTGGACGAGACTATTATGGCTACCCCCTTGGAACAAGCAAACACATGCACCATATGAGAACAACCCAATGGGCCACGAGGGGCCACAAATCAGAGCCAGATGTCCACTACCCAACCAGGAGGTGCAGCTACCAGCCTCCAGTTAAAACTCATCCCAGTCAACCACAGCACTGCTTTGGGACAAGGGTTGGGTAGGAAATGCAGCCAGCTGGGCGCCCCAGATGGTTCAGGTATCCCCATGCAGCAGGGTTATAACGCACATTCAGAATCCATGTCACATGCTAACTGGTGCCCAGCTGTATCACATGGACTTCTGCGTCCAGGGAAGCTACACTCCACGCCACCACATCGGGAGATGCTTCCTGACGTGCCAGATCTCTACCTCACCCCTCCGGACATCTGAAGCTACCCAGCTCCCTCCCCCACACCAACTGATTCCAGAGCAACCCTGGCACAGATGGTGCATTTCTACATTACTGTCAAGGGAGGAAAGGCTGGTTTAAAATATGCTTCACACCCCCCACCCACCCCAAACCTTTCACTGGTGGAGTTTCAGCCTCCCACACACTTTATATGGGCTGCCGGATCCACAAGGCACAGCATCCTTCACTCAGTGTTCCCTTAACTGTGCAGCGTGACAGGATCTGCTAAGCACTGGACAAGAGCCCGAAGAGGTAAGTGCCTACGGCAGAGTCCTCTCCAGGAGCAACGCTGAGGTGCACAACCATCATTTTCCTGACTGCAAAATTACGCAGCACATCTCAAGACACGTCAGTGACTCCTCAAAGCTGGCCGTTGGCTGGAGAGTCCTGGCACGGAGAGCGTTCAGAACTGACCTAGAAAACCAAAGAGTCGCTCGGACGAGACATCAGGATGAGGCCCTGCCGCAAAGCAAGTAGGAGCCCTGAGCTGTCACAGTCCTCACCCTCTGACTACAGGTATGGCTCAGTTTGGATGGACTAAAACCATCTGACGCTGCAACAAGTTGCTGTCTTTAGAAGAAACAAGCATCTATCTGCATGCAGGTCCAGCTGCGCTCACGGCTCTGTGCTCACAGCCGCTCAAGGAAAGAAAACTCGCTCTGTGCTGCCTCTCCCTGCCCCCCTCTGATGCTGATCACACAAATCCACCACACGTGTGCTCCACCACACACACTGTGCTTGCACACCTGGCAACACATCCACAGATCTAGTAACACACTGCCCATGGTACCAAGAGACAAATCCACCCAGAGAAATGGACCCAGTGCTACACCTCACAGGCCCCGTAACCCAGGCACACGCAGCTCTCCAACACGTGTATCTACAAAATCAGCCATAGCTTGGTACATGCACCCTGATGCTAGTGCAAAAGGACCCAGGCACACCTGCCACATGCACGAACAGGAAGGCTGTATAAACATTTTACACCACACACAGACCCAGGCAGACAGTACAAAGCACACCTACCTGCTACAGCTGTGCAAACAGCCCCAGCAATGCACCTGCACACAGTTGTTGGCAGAGAAATCCCACACCACACACAACATGCGTGCCCGCTGCTGCCTACAAAACCCAGTAACGTACACGTGAGAGCAGAGCCCCCAAACTCAGCACGCGTGCGCCAACTGACACAGCCCGACCATTGCAAAGACATTACCTGCCAACAGAGAATTAGCTGCACACACTAATTCAGCCCCAGCTGTGAAAAAAAGACCTTATATGTATCTCAGTGAGAGTTGCAGCCACTTACGCCACGGCTGATCTTGTGCCAGTGCATCAAGAGCTATTGCAGCACACTTTCAGACTCACTACTACTCGTGTATCCACAGGCGAAGGGGACATGCGTGCAAAACAGCCAAGCACGCCTCACCAATGCACACTGCAGTCCCTCACTATCCAAGCACAAGTATCCAGGGAACACTGGGCCCAATCAGAGTCTAAATTCTTCTCTCTTCTCCTGGCTGACGTGCCTGGGATTGTTCATCTGGATTGCCCGCATTTAGCCTCCCCTTCCCACACACACACACGCATATGTCTTTCCAAACAGAAACGTATCCGATTAATTCTTGTAATGAGGGCAGTTCCAGATGGGCGATTATGGGCAGCAAGGAAAAAAAAAAAAACGAAACAGGCACAACTACACCAGCTAATTGTTGTCTCAGGCTGTCATGTCTCGGTTTGCCTCTAGCAGGAGCTGGAGAACACTTTTGGAAAGAAAATTCCTCCAATCTCTATTTTTTGTGCCTGGTCTGCCAGTGCCTCCGAGCTTCTAATGGATGGTCCATTAAATCGGCTCTATCCACCTCTTTATTTCCCATCTTCTGCAAAGTTGGGCCCTCCATGGTCTGCCCCCCCCGGTCGAAAACAAGAAACCCAAATGGAGGGGAACAAAAATGAAGGGGAAGGCGACCTGCTCGGTTCCACCAGCTTCTTCATCGGGAAACGCCAATATGTCTCAGCCAAGTGAACCGGTTCAACTCTCGCAGCTGTTTAATCCAATTTAAACTTGGCCAGCTAACGGAGCAGCCATCGGCCCGCAATGCAAAAAAAACAAAAAAGAGGGAAGGAATAAATGCTGTCACCGAGCAAGGGGACTCTTTTCTCCCCTCCGCGCCGGAATTTCCCACATCCACTGAAGAGGAAAAACCAGCTGCCCGAACCTGCAACTAGTCAGCTGTGTCCTCCCAAAGCAATCCTCGGCAAGTTCTCTGCGCGTTTACACAAAGCGGTTTGCACCGAAAAACCCGCTCGCCCCCTCCCCCCAAAGTCGTTACAAGTAAAAAGCAGCATTATTTTTCGCATTGCATTAAAACGGGGGGGTGGGAGGAGGCGGCTTGCTGATGCGAAGAGGGAGGGAAAGCGAAGAACCGATGCATTTCCCCGGCACAATGAAAATGCAGCAGAGAGAGGAGAAAGAAAGAGCCGAGCAGTTGCAAGCTTCGCCTTCACGGCCAAGCATGGGGGGGAGGGTATTATTCTCAGCCCCCTTCTCTAAACCGATCGCCCCATCCTGCAAACTTCCACCGCTCAGACACGCAGCATTTTTTTTCTTTAAGCATGCAAAGCAGAAAAAAAGCCCCAGCAACTCTCAACCTAGAGGATTTCGGAGGCAAACGCCTGGGGCTGAGCAGCCCCCACTGCTGAACGATGCCCCCCCGCAGCCGGAGAAAGGGGGCGGTAGGGAGTAGTGGGGGGGGGACCCTGAAGAAGTCCCAGCACCCTCTAATTGCGAGCGGGGCTAAGTTTGGTAGTCGGTGTGATGGCGGACTCTTGCAAGGGGGGAGGAAGGTTTTTTTTTGGGGGGGGGGGCACAGTTTCGCAGCATGCCACTGTGGCGCCATGAACTCTTTGCATGCCGCCTCCCCTCCCCGTTTTCGGGGGGCTCCGCGCTGGCGCTCACCTGGGCTCTGCTAGCAATACTTTAAGCCTTTGCAAGACGAGGCGCCCCAGCAGCTGAAGTTTGCCATCCCTGAGAGCCGGCTGGGGTGGAGGGAGGAAGAAAAAGGGGGGGGGCGGGGACGCGCCCCTAGAAAGGCTCCTAAAGCTCCTTGCTCCACAGCGGGGGCTCCACTCCTGCCCCCTCCGGCGTGCCAAGAAGGGGGAGCAATAAAAAGCCCCCTTCCTTCCCCTCTCAGCCTCCCCCCACTACTGGGGCCGGGGGGCTCGGCGCTGCAGGCGGCGGCGGGAGCAGGGCACGCGCCGCTGGGCTCGCGCCGGGCTGTGTGGCGGCGGCGGCGGCGCGCGGGGCAGGGTGGTGGGGCGCGTGCGCGGAAGGGGAAAGAACGGGGGGGGGGCGCGCGAACCCCGCGTTTTAAGGAGGCCCCGGGCAGCGCGCGGCGGGGCCGGTGGCTGCCCGGGCGCAGAGGCCGGCCGGGCGGCGGCGGTGGGACGGCTCGGGCGGGCCCGTGCGGCTCGCCCGGCGCTGCCCCGCCTCCCCTTCACCGCCGCGCTGCGGCTCGCCTCTTCCCGCGCTGCCCGGGCTGCTGAGGGCGAGGCGGCCAGGGCAGGAGGATTTAAGGTGACCCGGCCGGCTCGCAGCCAGGGACTAAAGCAGCTGCGGGGTTGGTCGCCTCACTGCTGGGGTCCTGGCCCGGCGCTGTGAGCCTACAGCTGCAATGCTTGGGGGCAGGGATTTCCCAACACCCACACGCAGTTGTCAGCCACTAACCGTGTGATGCCAAATCAGTCAGCACCCCTGCAAACCTGCCCCTACACCCCCCATAATCCCAAATCCTGGCTGGGTGTGAGAGACAGGTGGGTTGCACGGATGTACGTGCACACAGATGAGGTACACCCCGTTGCATTTAGTTTCATTCCTTTCTGTAAGTTCACCCATCTTGGAAGCATCTGAGGAAGTGGGATCTTCTCCCACGAAAGCTCATGCAAATAATAAATCTGTTAGTCTTAAAGTGCCACACAACTCCTTGTTGTTTTTTTACTGGACTAGACTAACACGGCTATCCCTTTGGAAAATAGAAAGGGTTGCAGTGGGTGTGTGCACGTGTGTGACCATGCACTAATAGGCAGAGCCCTGCACGGATACAAATACTTGGATCTGTATCTGAACCACATCCACAACAAATGGTCCGCAGATAGCCGTGTTGTATCCGCATGTTTGCAGGGCTCTAGCTCTGTGCAGATAAAAATATGTGTATCTGTATCCAGTGTAAAGACTAACAAAATTTATTTATCGCATGAGCTTTCATGGGAGAAAATCCCACTTCCCCCATCTTCAAAACATCTGATGAACTTACAGAATGGAAGGAGTCCCCCCGTCTTCAAAGCATCCCACAAAGTGGGATTTTCTCTCACTAAAGGTCATGCAATAAATAAATGTGTTAGTCTTTAGGTGCCACAGGACTCCTTGCTTGTTTCACTGAAGTAAGCTAACATGGCTGCCCATTTTGAACTTTACAGCTGACAAGGGTCACAGACTTTGTCTGTCTGGAATAAGCCTGCAGCCAGGGCATCACTGACACTGAGCCCAAGGGGCTGCAGCCCCTCCTCCCACCATCTCTGGCCCTGCCCTGGCAGTGGCAGGGGCTGGATCTGGGCCAGGGCACCTGCCACCAGCCAGCATCTGCAAGGGCCGGATCCAGGCCAGGGCCGACTGCCAGCAGCGGCAGGGGCCGGATCTGGGTCAGGGCTGCCTACCTCTAGCTGGCAGTGGCAGGGGCCTGGGCCCCAACTCTGTTTCCAGGGCAGCAATGCCGGTGCCTGGGGTCATGTGGCCTGTTTCTCGGAGGGCACTAGGAATGTTGCCTGGGCCCATCAGCACAGACCTGCCAGAGGACCAAAGATCACATAGCAGTAGGGCCCAAGAGCCTCTGTCCATCTCACACAAGCATCAACAGTATCCAAGAGCAGCCTAGCTTTAATCTAGACCAGGGGTCAGCAACCTTTGCCAGCTCCCATTCCAGTCCTTTCTCCCTGACTCTCAGCAGGTTCCAGAAACCCCCTCTGCTGAGAAAAACAGCTGCTGACTATAAATTCTGTGGTGGCCACAGCTTGGGGTGTGAGGGGATACGCTTCCCAGGTATGCCACTGAAAGGAGCTGCTCATGGGAAGAAAAAAAAACAACAAGGAGTTGTGTGGCACTTTAAGACTAACAGGTTTATTTTTTGCATGAGCTTTCATGGGAGAAGATCCCACTTCCTCAGATGCTTCGAAGATGGGTGAACTTACAGAAAGGAATGAAACTAAATGCAAGGGGGTGTAAAACATAGGATCAGGTCATAAAGTAACAGCAAATCAGAGCAGTTTACAGGCTCAAACCATGGGAAGCCTGAAGTCAAATTACCCTTTGTAATGGGAAAAGAACCCGTAGTCTCGATTCAGTCCTGCTTTCACAGAATTTAGCTTGCATATTAATTCGAGTTCAGCTGTTTCTCTTTGAAGTCTTGATGTCCCAGGTACATCTCTAACGACAGTCACAAATCCGTCATCGAGTGATTAGGAAGATGGAAGTGCTCAGCAACTGGTTTCTTTGTTCTTTGATTTCTGATATCAGCTCTGTGCTCATTCAGTCTCTTACGGAGCGATCCGATCATCCTGTTTGTCCAATATATAAGGTGTTGGGGCATTTCTTGCACATGATGGCATAGAGCCTTTGATGGAGTAGCAGGCTTGAGTAGGACCTATGATGGTATCTGTTGTGCACATATGTGGGCAGACTTGGCAGCGTGGTTTTTTGCAGGGGTGTGTGCCTGCTTCAATGTTCCTGTTGTTAGATCTGTAGTTGCTGGTGAGTATCTGTTTAAGATTAGGGGGCTGCCTATAAGCAAGGAGTGGTCTGTCTCCTAATGCTTGAGAGAGAGAGGGATCATCTTTTAGAATAGGCTGTAGGTCCTTAATGATCTTTTGCAGAGGTCTGACTTGAGGATTGTATGTGGTGATTAGTGGTGTTCTATGGGGGTCCCCACACGTGCCATGGAAAGAAGCTGCCCAGAGTGGCTCCTTTCAATAGCAGCATGCAGCTGAGAGGAGCTGCTCCAGGCAGCTTCTCTACATGGCATGCCCGGGGCATGGGCATGGGAGGGACCCACTGTGCGCCAAACAGCTCTGAAAGAAACCACCTGAAATTACTTTTGGTAGCAGATGCAGCAGTTTTGGTGGTGCCACATAGGGTGCCACATGCCACTCCAAATGGGCTTGCATGTCAGCACACATGCCAGTGGTTGCCTGCCCCTAGTCTAGAGTCTAGATCAGGGGTGGCCAAACTTATGGAACTCAAGAGCCACACAAGTTTATTATTAAACCTTCAAGAACTGCACTGAGGCATATAGCCATATACTTTTTCCTGCTAAATTGATTTGCTGATGTTCTTCAGTGAGCAACACTTTTTCATTCAAGAGCCACATGCGGCTCCCGAGCTGCAGTTTGGCCACATCTGGTCTAGATTCTACACTGATTCTCATTCCCTCTCCCCAGTCAGGTCCCCCTCTCAAGAGACTTCCTCAGTGGCACTGTTTCATCCATCCCTCCACCCCCTCTGTGGGGTTGCTACCCAGTCCATGCTATTCAAACCCTGCTGATTATTCACAGTGCATGGCTGGGTGGTTTTACGGTATAGGCAATTTTCCACCATGGAATGGATGCCACTCATTTCTGATCTCAGCCCCATGGCTCCTGATAATGCCAATGGCTGTGGAAAAGGAAGCACTCAATAATTTCACAGGCAGGGGAAGGACACCTTTGTGCAAACCCAGGGAACACAGGTGAAGACATTGGATACACAAATGGCAGGGATTTCTTCATAATGCTGCCCTCCACTGGATACTAGCTAAACTGACCAATAGCATCATGGTCCCTGTACTGTTTACAGTTAATGGAAAGCCAACTGCCTGGGATAGGCTGGGTCAGTGTTTAGGCTGCTAACCAGGAACACTTGAGATTCTTTTCCTCCTCCACCAGCTTCCTGTGCCACCTTGAACTAATCAAGCTTAGTGCCTCAGCTCCTTGGGGAATCATTGGGTTTCCCCATTTCACAGCAGTGCGATAACCCTCCATTAAAGATTTTAAATGGCATGTAGGGGCAAAGCAAGGTTCCACCCTCCCCATCTAGCCTGCTGTCCACTGAGTGGCTACCTTGCTGTCTATCTCCAATTTAACATTTGGACCAAGGTTCTTAGACTGTTCTGCATCTGATCCGCACCCCACCTCCCTTGGAGCTGGGCTGCATGGGGAGAGTTCAGTCATCGGCCCCCATAGCTCTCAGGGATCCCTGGGAATGCAAGCCTGTCAGAGGTGCAGACCCCAGGGAAGGAAAGGCTGTGAGGAGGTCAAGTCCTAGAGTGCAGCTAACTGTAATAAACAGAAGTGGGAGGATTGATGCGTTGATGAAAAGGTCACTAACACATAGATGCAGACAATTGCAATTAGTATTATCACAAGAAGGAAGATCCCACTTGCAGTTCTCCTTTGCCATTGATAATTTCTCAACCAAGATACAAGGGGGTCTTCCCCTATAATTCAATCCACTTTCTAAACAGATAAAGATATCCACCTATAATCAGGGTTTTTAAACCATAGTAGGCACAGCCTGTGATCATACATCATGGCCTGTGTGCACAGCTGGGAGCTGATGGCACAGCCTGATGGATTTGCATTCTGGTCCAGAGCTGTACTGAGGTGCTTCGGCGCCCAGGGCACATTCCAATTGGGACACGCCCCTTGCCATTAGCAGCACTGGGAGCCAGTGCCATGAAAGGTGTCCTTTAATAGAGCCACTCTGGCACACCTGGGGCAAAGCCCCATTGGCCTCACTGTAGTTACAGCCCTGTTCTGGTCTATGTTCCATACCCAAGTTCAGCCCCTTTGCACCCTGTGGGAGCTCAGGGCTGGGTCCTAGAAGGCGTGGTGCACTCTCTTCTGTTACTGACTTTGGTGCAAGGTGAGGGCTCTCAGCACCATTGAGGATCAGGCTCTCACTATCCATGTTCCCGAGCATTCAGGGCAGGAGTCTAGTCCAAAGCCTTTGGTTTTGGTGTACACACAAACACTGCATAAGAAGGGACCAAATTCCCTGTCTATGCAAATTGGTACAGGGCCGTCAATGGACCTTGCCCAGTTTGCACCAGCAGAGAATCAGTTCTCAGGTTCCTCCCAACAGTCCTTAGACACAGTGGTCAATTCTTGCCCCTGGGACTCTCTCTGCTCTCCCCTAGTCAGGCAGGGGGAAGGGACCTGTGTCTTTGGAGCAAGAAGCTCTCCTCACTAGTGCAGGACAACAGGGTGCTTCCTAAATAGCCCCAACTTTATCACAGCGCTGATGCACCCCCCCCCCTCCTATTTCCAGGCCCCACATGAATCCTACACAGCTGGCAGGTCAGCTGTGGAGACCAAAATCCTCTCTTCCTACAGATTATTAAGGGAAGTTCTGGAAAGACAGAACATTGCCTCCTGGCCTTTCAGCCTCTAACGCAGTCTAGAGTAGGGCAGCCAGCTCTATGCCTCTCTGTCAGCCTAGGGTCTAAATAGTTTGATGGTGATGTCTGTTTACTGCAGAGCGACCTGCAACCTCACAAACTCATTTTCTAGGTGCTTCTGGTCACCCAACATGGCCTTCAGTATCTACAGCCTGCCAGGCAGCACCAGACACATGGGTCTACCTAGCTCAGTGACCTGCCTTTGCCTTTGAGCAGCACCCACTGCTTCAGAGGAAGAAAGGTATAGGAAACACCCAGAGGAGGAATATCCTACCCAGAGAAGAAAAATGCATCTCTCACCTTCCTTGTTACTGACTGAAAAAGTAGCCATTCACATTCACACCAGCGACCTAGAGGAAAGGCTCAATAACCTCTTCACAGCCCTGTTGACTCATCCATTCCCCTCCCCTCATTAAATTAAAGTTCTCAGCAGCACATGATGAACAAATTAATGCAAATTGCAAGGTACTGTACATCCAGTGTAACCAGAGTGCCACAAAGGGCATAATTAGAACAGCGGCAGAGATTATGAAGATTGTAACATTGGGGTTTTGTGGGACTAATGGAAATT
Organism: Podocnemis expansa; assembly: GCA_007922195.1. Classification (NCBI taxonomy): domain Eukaryota; kingdom Metazoa; phylum Chordata; order Testudines; family Podocnemididae; genus Podocnemis; species Podocnemis expansa. The sequence goes on along the minus strand of ML681963.1, from coordinate 51,650,484 downwards.
AGACTTGTCCATTAAGCCAGTAATAACTAGCCAGGTTTACATGGGTCCCTTTGGTGCCTGCCCCTTTATTTATTTATTTTACTGTTTGTTCACTGCACTCATTTCTAATGTGCTGGTCTCCATATGATGCATTCCCTTCATGCTGCAGGCTTGAGGAACTTTTGCCCCTACTGCACTTCATTCCCCCATCACCACCCAAATTCCACCAATATTTTGTTGTTAACAGACAGCTTATTTTCCATTTCTCCCCCATTCCCACCGCAGTGCTGGTCACCATGCAGGATGGGGCCAAGTTTTCAGAAGAGTTCAGGACACAAAATTCTTGTTGAAAACCCAACCCTTGTTTAACTGGCTCCATGGAGGCCGAGTTGATGAAAATCCTGGGTTGTTGGGGCGAGGTTTCAAAAACTCAGACCCAGCTTGAGGATCTGGGCTTCAGCCCCCTTTTTTAGCCACTGAAATAAAGAGGCAGCTTTTCAGAAGAACTCAGCATCTAGCAAAATGGCATGTTGCTCACAGTCTCTCCAGGCTCTTCTGCAATTCTAATAATAATAAAGGAGCAGGTCCCAAGAACCTCTTCACCCATCAACAACTGCAACCTCCCGTTGGAATCTCTTTTCATAAACTTTGCTCTGAATGGCACAGAGGAAGAAACAAAAACAGCAATAAAAGGGAGATATGTTTTTCCAGATTATCTGCTTTAATGGAAAAAGGTAATAAGGACCCAATGAAGGCGTCGTTCAAGTCACCTTAAAGAAATTTATGATGCCCGGTCACTACTGCTGCCCTGCCTGTTGGTGCATACAGATTGGTGCATCTCCTCCACGCAGCGCAGTACACAATGGGCTACAATTCAACTGAGAAGTGATTTCAAGCATGGGTTTTTCTGGGGCGGGGGTGGGGGGAGAGGGTGCAGGGACATGAAGGAAAACAAAGGAGTTTGCACTTTAAACAGAGGAGCAGTAATATGAAAATACCCTGGAACAAATTTCAATGTATGGGTTCGTCAAGGATCAAGAAACACTGCTTCGGTTCTCGATCCAACGGCATTATCCCCTGTGGCTTCCGAAGAACATAAATACAGTCATTGAAGCCAGGAAAGTACATTGCAGCCACGTGTTTTTTCATTTTGTTTCCAAGTGCTGCATGTTCTGAAGATCTGGCTGCCAGTGATGCTGCCTCCTTCAGTGCAAGAATGGGGATTATTTACATCTCTGGGCCAGATCCGCTGCTGGTGGAAATCAGTAGTGGGCTTTGCTGAAGCCAGTGTTTTTCCAGGGCATTAAAGTTGGAGCTGTGCTGATTTACATCAGCAGGGAGACTGGGCCCCTCTGTGTATGTCATACACCTGTTCAGCTAGGATAAAAATATCAACAGTGACACACATTTCTATAGCACCTTCCACCCCAGTACTTCCCAAGTGGTTTGCCTCACTCCGGAGGTCAGCTTGCTGTGCGCCTGGCTGGCTATGATAAAAATAATAACTCATGGAACAATAGCAATGTGCTTGTTGCAGGCCTTTGGAACAGAAGACCTAAATGTTTAGAAAACTTTCTGAACAAACAGACACACACGTACAGAGGCTGCCCTTAACCCACTACTGGTGTGCGTCCCCCTCTGGCATGAAGGAAAGCAGCTGATGAAAAGATGCTAATTCAATAAAGCCACACACACTTAAGGTCCACTGATGTCAATGGGACTTAAACGTATGCTTAAAATTAGGCGTGTGGTTAAGTTCCTTCCTGAACTATGGTCTAAGACAGGGGTCAGCAACTTTTGCCAACTCTTGTGCCGGCCCCTTCTCCTTGACCATCAGCCAGTGCCGGTGGCTCCCTCCACAGAAAAAAAGCAGCAGCTGCCTGAAAATTTGGTGGCAGCCATGTCAGGAGGTTCAGGGCGGGGGTGGGGAGCGCTTCCCCAGCATGCCACTGAAAGGAGCCACTCACGGAAAGAAGCTGCCTGGAGTGGCTCCTCTTGGCAGCATGGCTGGGGATAAGGGTGTCCAGGGATGCCATGGAAAGGAGCTACCCAGAGTGACTCCTTGGCAGGGGCACACCATGGAGAGAAGCCATTCCAGGCATCTTTTTTCCACACCATTCCTGGCACATAGGCATGGCAGGGACCCTACATGTCACACAGCTAGTCCTGAAAGAAGCTGTCCGGAGTGGCTTTCATCAGTGGCAGGAGCCACAATTTCTGTGGCATTGCAGAGAGTGCCGCGTGCTGCTCCAAATGGGCTCTCATACCACTATCGGCACAAGTGCCTGGGGTTGCCCACCCCTGGTCTAAGAGCACATGGCAATACTACAAGAGAATACTATAGCCAAGTGAAATTGCACACGTGGAGATAAGATACATTTACTCCAATGGCTCCCAACCTCCAGCTCTCACACGAGCTCTTGCACCCATCTCTTGTGGACAGAACTGGCTTCATGTCTCATCTGAAAGGCTGCACCTCCCACAGCACAGCCTCTCAAGTCATCCCCACTCTGGAACATTAGTTCTACACTGACTCTGAGGGAAGAGCGCCTCCCACTGAATCGCAACAGTTGCTCAGATGGCCAGACCATTTTTATACCAGCACAGGCACTGCCAGGAAAGCCATTCAGATTTTAAATGAAGATCTGGGACTGTGAAGCAGACTGACACAGATGGACACAGAGGCTGTTCTGCTACAATTGGTGCCATGCATTATTGGTCTGGAACTGGCTCAAATGATAGCGCTATCAGCAAGTTCCTTCTATATACAGCATTGCTGAGACTTCCTCAGTGCCAGAGAGATTGCAGCTAACTGAGGGAATGCAGTGACAAGCCGCCGAGATGACTAACAGGCTGGCAGTACTTAGCAAGCAGGGGAGATTAAAAGAATTAGATATCTATAACATAGCCAAACGATGGCTTGGCAGGGGAAGATAACTGCCTGTTAGAAGCTGATGGGTGCAAACAAACTGGAGGGTATTTTTTTTTTTAATCAGGTGTTGCCAGCTAGGATGAGCAATGGAGGGGAAAAAATTAGGCACAAAGTTCAGAATCAAGTCCTTAGTGAGACCCAGCGGTTTCCCCTCCTAGCCTGTTTGCCTGAGGCTGCTCCCTTTGAAGTGCATGGGAAAGCTCCCACTGGTGTTTTCTGGAGAAGAAACAGGGCTGGTACCATGTCTGAGACATGCCTCACTCTGGAGCAGTGATTCCCTCCTTTTCCGTACCAAGGCCTCTCTCCCAGCTAGCAACCTAGGAAGGCCAGAGTGGTCTCAACTTCTCCCACCCTTGTTTGCAAACCAAGTGTCAGTGATCCCCAGATTGAAAATCCCTGCAGTACGGGTAGCCACTGATTAGGATGGGTTATCTCCTATAGAGTTTTGTGGGACCCTTAGTGCCCTTTTGCTGCCACAAAAATTCTGCCCCTCACCAATGCCAAGTCTAATCCCTGGTATAGATGGCCCCATCTTTCCAAACTTTCCAGGGGACTTGTCTCTTGAAGCAAAAACGTTGCCTGTATCTGGGTGGAAAAGGAATCATTTTACCAAATGGACCTAACAGAAGCAATATGTGGGGGTCTGGGACACAGTGCCAGTGAAAAGTGCAGAAATATCAGGTGTGAGAGTAGGGAGACTAGCAAAAGGGATGGATGCCTCAGCTAAATATGGATCATCTCTCCTGGTATTAAAGACAATGTAGAGAGGGAGGCAGTTACAGGTACCTACTGTGGTGTCCAAGAAGGTGCTGCTAATAGCTAGAGGGGAAAAAAGGGTCTGCTAGTAAGGCCACAAGCCAATTCCCTGCTAAGTGCCAGGCATCCTGTTTGCCCTTGGGTAGATCATTTCATCTGTCTGTGGCTCAGTTTCCCCATTTGGAAGTGAGAATAACAGCACTGCCCTCGCTCACGATAGCCTGGGGTGCTCAGAGATCACAGTCCTAGGGCCATGCAAATGGCTCTGAGAGCAAGTGATAAGAGGAGGAGAGATTTACAAAGCTGTCAGTGCTGGTGCTACACTTGCAGCTGAGTGTGGGGAGATTGCTGTCCCCACCGACGCTCAGCTTCACCTTTCAGCTTCGCTCCTAGCTGTCACGGTTCATTTGCCTCAATTCTCCATAGCCATCAGGTTGCGGCTCCAGTGGGGATTTTTATGGAAATACAACTGCAGCCGATCGTCCGGCCCCGTTAGAACATCAGTGACATGCTATGCGGTTGGCGGGGATAGCATCCCGTCCCCGGCACACTCTGCAGTCGCTGACTCGCTGGAAATGGCTAGTGGGAGCAAATGGAGACGGAGCCCCCTCTTGATGGAGATACTCACAGCATTCAAGTGTTTAGCACAGGTGCCTGGCAACAGTTTACTCAGAGCTTCTCACTGGGACTCCGGACCTCATTAAAGTGGAAGCTACAACAGACGGGTTTTATAACACCCAGGAGCCAGTCGTTGTAGCAATATGCTCACTGCAGAGTGCACTGGCTGGTACAAGCTAGTTAGACCACAGACACTAAGAACAGTTCAAGAGCTTAAAAATCGGTTTTCAGTGTTGCAGCCTTGTTGGTCCCAGAAGAGAGACACAAGAGAGTTAACACCTTTTGATTGTGTGTTTGCTGTGCTGCTCTGGTCACCTTTATCAGACCTGAAGAAGAGTTCTGCAAAGCTTGGAAGCTTGTCCCTCTTCCACCAGTGGAAGTCCATCCAATCCAAGATGTTATATGTCCCACCTAGTCTCTCTCCTATCACAAGGTGGCCCACCTCATTCAAGGACCATGAAGGATTTTTACCAATCTCAGCTACACCAGTGGTTCTCAGCCTGTTTTCCACTGTGGGCCATATACACAGCTCTCTGTGTTACGTGGGCCTCATCTACACAATATATAGACTACCTGAGGCTGTCACATGGGCTACAGGTTGAGAACCACTGCGCCACACCAGAGAGTGGTGTTATTACAGATGGGGAAACTGAAGCATGGAGAGAGGAGTGACTCCCCAACAACCCCTACAACAAGTCAATGGCAGAGCTGAGAACATAAGCCAGGAGTCCTGATACCCATTTCTCCACTCTTCCACCCTAGCAACTCACCTCCCTTTTTATTCTCCCCCAACACCTTTCCTCATTCCCCTGCTTCTCTTCATCTGCTTCCTGAGCCCACCTCGCTGCCATTTCCTGTGGCCTGAAATGCAACAGTTAAGAGATCCTCACCTCCAAGCGAAGAAATCCAACTTCATCTCTGGATTACATCGGAGCCCTCCTCTTGCCCATGCTATGTGCTAATAGTTCACATGCCTGCAACACAAGCACCTGCTGAAGAGCCAGAAATCTTGCATAAAATATTTGTCTCAATTAATATACATAAAGGGTGCAGAATGCACCGCTTAAGCCTTCAATAGGAGTGTTATCTTTACAGCCCTGTTTTGCTGGCACTATACGTTTAATGTAGAAAGGCAACAGATTTTCAAAGCCATAAACCAAAGCTTTAATGCCTGGGTTAGCAGCCTTTCCTATCCCATCCCCCTCCTTCCAGCACCGTGCTCAGCCATTCACTTTCATATATGCAGCTGCAGGAAGATGCATCTTCAAGCCTCCGGCTGAAGGGGTTTCTTTCAAAGAGACCTTCCCAGGTCTCTCCAGCTCTGTTCCAGACAGTACTGAACTGAGGCTTGGCTGCTTTGGCCTCAAGCAGGCTGGGACAGACTGGCAACAGACTATGCAGCGTGGGTTTGCTCAGCCAAAAGGTTCTTTAGCAAACTCCCATTACTGCCAGCATAGGTCTGTATCTCCTTCTAATGATGAGTCCATGTGCCTGATTCTCTGTGGCTCAGCACCTCATCCTCAGTCCCACAAGTGCAAAACGTCCATAAACCACCTCCTGATCAGGGCGGCAGCATTTTACGCCTACTAAGCAAAACCTATGGGGCAATAGGGAATCAGGCCCATTTGAGCCTGCTGCATCATCAAAGGGCTTGTCTAGATGGTGTGTTGCTGCATGCCACGCATGGGTGTAAACCTAGACCATTTAAGCACGCCACACACGAGCGGCCCATGTGGGCCCTGCTGCCACACACAAAAACTTCTGCTGTGTGCACTGTTCTACTCCTTAAGTCACCTCAGCCTTTTGTCGTTCCAAGGCAGATAAAAGAGCATGAGTCTTCAAGACGAGCCCATCAACCTGTGTTTCTAGGCACCCTTTTAGACCTTGTCAATATATTCAGGCATCTCACTTTCATGATCAGGTTTTTATCCTTGCAACCCTGTGCTTTCGCAGTTTGCAGATGGGGGATGGAAGCAGACAAAGGGTTTGTCTACATGGGGACATGGAGGTTATGTCCACACATACACAGTTAAATCGACTTAAGTTAAATAGATTTAATAATATTGATATAAAAATCATTAAAGCGATTTAACTTAAATCGATTTAACAGGTCCCCACTAGAACCAAAGTGAACTAGCATGTCCCACGACAGGATTTGCTAGTTTGATTTAGGAGAGGGGCACCCTGGGAGGTGTGGCAAGATGCCCCCTAGAAGGGCCATGCCCCCACCAATATATGGGAAGAGGAGGGCACACTGGGAAGTAGAAGGGCAAAAAGTGTTAAACTGAAATAACAGTTAAATCAAAATAACACGTCCACACTGCGTTATTTCAAAATAACAATTTCAATTTAACCATCATTTCGATCTAACACTAGGTTTTATTATATCAAAATGACTTTCCTTATTGCGAGATAAGGGAGCCCCTTATCTTGATATAAGGCAACATCGTGTGAGCCTGCAATCTTTTAAACTGAAATAATCTGCATTATTTTGATTTAAAGACTGTGTGTGAACATACCTGGAGGGTTTGTTTACACTATGGATATTATCTTGGCATAGCTACATTGCTGTCCCAACATAACCCTGCAGTGCAGACACAGCCTACCAGAGTTGCAGGGACCTTGCCTCTCAAGGAATGCCAGCTAAGAGGACAGAAGCATTCTTCCATTCATACAGTTACTTCTACACTAGGGTTTCAACTAGAGGTCGGAGTGTGGTTTTTCATACCCTTGACTGACACAGCTTCATCAGCCTACTTTTTAAGTATAGACAAGGCCCAAGGGAAATTAATCTCAATTAAATACAAATATGAATTCAAAATGGATTAGTGAAACTGCATTAAACCCCTCTGTGGGGTATCTCAGGCAGGATTAAAGTGCCCTTAATGTAGTTTATCTTAATTTATTTCCAGATTCTGAATTAAGTGTCCACAAAGGGGCTTAATGTAGTTTCCTAATCCATTTAAGTTAATTTGGATTCATTTTCCCGGGTGTGCCCATCTAAACAAGCCCAAAGGGACTTACCCAAGGTCACACACTGAGCTAAGAACTGAAATAAGGTCTCCAGAGTCACAAAGCAGAGTCGTCTTTCTGGCCTTCAGCCTTCCCTGCTCCTCCTAACATTAAAGATCTCCTGGCCCAGTTGATGTTAGCACCCTTCCACCATGCTCATTTTGCAGTGCACTGGTAGCCCAGATGTGGCACATCTGGCTGTTGGACCCCATGCCTGGAGTGGGCACCTAGCTGTGTCTTGGCTCCCATGGAAATGCCGAATCTGTTAGTTAAGAATTCATGAGTCAGTGGGCTCATGCAGGATGGAAGCCACAGACCATCTCACCAGTGGGCTTTACCGTGGCAGCTAGGTGGGGAGCAGGGTGAGGTAGAAGAAAGCCCAGGCGTCACCGTGGGGCACACAGAAATTCTTTCCTGCAGCATGGAGCACTGCCCCTCTGCTGGCAGCCAGAAGCACCCACATAGCCTCTTGACATTTCACCATCACTGCTAGGCGCCTTTGAGAAGAGAAGACCCTACCTAGCAACTTCATCAGGGGCCAATCGCTGGGGACGCTAATGGCTCATTGCTGCCATTAGCTGTGGCCGTGTGGCACAACACATGGGGCAGGCAGAGGAGGCTCTTGGCCCCTGGGAAAGGGAAAGATTCCCTGTTCTTAGACCTCACTCAAGCCTAGAGCATGGCCTGAATACTCCCAGCCTCTAGTCTTGCTGTGTCCTTCTGGTCTGTGCAAAGTCTCTGCAAATTGAAGCAATGCAAGGCTATGACTAGGGAGCATTTCATACCCACACAGCACCAGCTGTGACTGCCAGACATTCACGTCCCCAGCTATGTTCCCTCTAAGCTGTGCGCATGTGCGCACGCACACAGGTTATGAAACCTGTGCACACAACAAAATAGAGCATACACAAAAAATTCAACAGGGCTAATATTTTTATACTACTTTAAGAAGGCAGATTCAAGTAACATGTTTCAAATAAGGTTTTGTAATTTATAAAATCATTTCCATCGCCATATAAAAATATAGATATTATTTGCATCATACACACTTGCTTCATTGTGCTCACAAGTTTGACCACACTCACTGGAGTGCGCACAAATTTGGGCACTGATTCCAAAAATTTGCACAAAAGAAATTTTTTGCACACAAAGCCTATTAAAAATTAGTGGGAACATTGAGTGCAAGGCAGGGAGAGTCACTACTGACTCCCTGGCCTCAGGGAACCTGCCTGCTGCAAAGCCAGGCACGGGCACCATTCCTCCCCCCAGGTGTGCATAATGTGGGGGGTGGAGCAGGGAGAAGCAGAGGCATGAACCCCCCCAATAATCATCAGAACTCCTGCAGCCACATGGTTATGGGGGGGCAATGTTAAATTCCTGTACCTAACCCTGTTCCTCCCCTTCCGCTGGGGTGGTCATGATGGACCTTTCCAGCCTTAGAATCTAGGCACGCAGACCATTCTGTTTCCACTAGGCACCCCTCACACCTGGAAAGTTTCCAACCCAAATGTTGCAAAAGTGACTTTGAACACAAGTGGGGATGGCTGATCTTGTGGTTAAGGCACAGGGTCTGGGTTCAAGTCTTCCGTCTTCCACATCTTGGGTGAGACATGGCATGGCTCTGTGACTCAGTTTCCCCACTTGCAAAACATGGGTCATGTTATTCCTGATTATGCTCCTGGCCAGCCAAGAGAATGAGCCTATAGATTTCTATTCTTGTAGCACACAGGCCCTTATCTTCAAAGGCATTTAGGCACTTAATTCCCATTGATTGTTAGGTAGCTAACCACTTCTGTGGATCTGGGTTCCAGAAATCCCCAGTCTGAGTTCAGGACCCCATTGTGCCAGGTGCTGTACAGATCTACAGTAGGAGATGGTCCCTGCCCCAGCTTGCAATCTAAATAGACCAGACAGCTAAAGGAAGGGGGAAATGGCTAGGACACACAGGCAGGAGGCTGGGGACTGAGCACAGAGAGACTGAGTGACTTGCCAAGGGTCACACCAGGAGGCTGTGGGAAAGCCCAGAAATGAATGCAAGATCTCCTGAACCCCAGTGTTCTAACTACCAGGACATCCTGCCTCTCTGAATTACATTGATATTTATTATTTAAATGACAGTAACACCTGGACCTGGGCCCTCCATGTGCTGGGTGCTGCATATGCATACAGGAAGGCGAGATCCCTGCCCCAAGGAGCTTACAATCCTCAGAGAAGTTTACATTGCAGCCGTCACAGGTGGATGAGCTATAGGACCCTATAGACTCTCTCTCTGCTGGTGCTCACTGATGCATTCTCTCACTGCCCAACACATTTGGCTTGCTGGACTAGTCAATTTCCAAAGGGATAGCCATGTTAGTCTAAGTCCAGCAAAAAACAAAACAAAACAAGGAGTCATGTGGCACTTAAAGACTGCCAGCCATAAGGAGATACTGAGGTGAGATGCTCTTCTCACTGTACTTCAGCTGCCTCCCTTGAGCTCCTGTCAATGTGCTGAAACCCCTCACACCTTGTTAATAATTCACTGACCCAGGACGGGGCAGGGACAATCCAACTTGCTAATGGCCATAAAGAAAGAGAGGAGCATCTCTCGGGTGAGATGGAAGCTTCTGGAGACAGGACGAGCTGAGTCAGTGAAAGGTAATGGGAAGGACGGAGCTGCAGCAGAATAGGCATGTCTGGATCAATGCAGTCAGGTGCAGAGGAGGAGCAGGGAAGGTGTGGCGGGACAGCAGGCGATGGGAAGACACAGTTAGACTACAGGGGACAGGGTCACAGCAGACAGGAAGAGGGGGTGCTGAGGCTGAATGCTGGAGTGGGAGATTGGATGAGGGAAATGAGAATGGACAGACAATGGTGCACAGGGGACAGGTGCTGGTGGGTAATGGGGCACAGCATGTGAGTGCTGGGAGGCCACAGTGGGGCACCGTGCCAGGAGTGGGAGACAGTGGAACAGCAGACAGGCAGTGGATGGGCACGATGAAGCACAAATAGATGCTGAAAGGAGATGGGAATGGGGCACACCTGATGGGTGCTGAGGGAACTGGGTTCAGGGGTACCCTTTGCAATGTGCTTTATCACCATGACAACTGCCTGCTGGGGGGCAGAGGGTTGCTGAGAGCAGTGCAAGCGGTCAGGCTGGAGGTCCCCCAAGCCTGGCCAGAGGGTCCTGCTGCTCTCCATTACAGCCGTGGCCTTGTTGATAAGAAAAAAACCAATAAAACCAAGGCATGTTGGTTTGACTAATAAGCAAGGCAGCCTCTGTGAGGCCAGGACAATGGCAGGGCACTAGAGACCTTCATTAGTAGGAGAGGGAAAGTGGGGGGAGACCCCAGGGAGGTTCCCTGGGGTCAATGCACACTTCAGTACCCCCTGCACACCACCTATCCTCCTTGAACTTATCTAGTTCTCTTTTGGCCCCAGCTCTTCTTTTGGCCTTCGTAACATTCCCTGGCAAGGAGTTTCACAGGTTGACTGTGTGAGAACCTCCACATGCTTATTTGAAACCTGCTGCTTTTGGCTGGTGAGGGCAGTATCATGTGGGACGCTGGTGGGAAGGCACGAGCAGACAGCATCCTCCAGGGTGGGACAGGGAAAACAAATCACTGAAAATGGAAAATTCCACCTTGGAAGGGGCTCCCCACCCCCTCAGCGCCAGGCATGGAGAAGGAGGGACATCCCAGTTTAGAAAGAAGGAATGACTGGCAGTGTTTCATGCTCCATAGGAAGCCCATAAGTTAAGTGGCTCTGCACCAACAAAGGGCAGCACCTTCCTTCGCTAATGAGGCCATTTAAAACCAAGCATTGGAGCAAATTTGCATGCAGCTTATTAGGTTCCTTGCAAATACAGGCAAACCTAATTCAAACACATTTTAGTGATAAAATGATATTGACTCCAAGTAATTAAAAATCATTTCCATATTCAAATAGGCTGATTGAGGAGAAATGGCTTCCTGGTAATTGCTTGACGGGGAATTATCAACTCTCGGCATTAGCAGCCTAGCAAACAGGTCTTCGCTGCCAGGCATGTGCGGCGCTGAATTCGAGGAGGAGGAAGGCGGGGTGAGAAGGAAGGAGGACTGGGGAAGCAGGGAGGACTGAGGGGGGACTCGGGGAAGATGCTGATGTGGGGAGCTGCAGAGGCGTAAACGAAAATCAGAGGTGGGTGTGAAAGTGTAGCCGGACTGCAGAGAGCTGACCTCTGAGACAGTCTGTGGAAAGGCCTGAGAAATGAACAGTGTTGTATAACACCCAATTTACCTTCCCACTCAGGCAGACAGCATTAGAGCAGCGCAACAAGCCGCTCTAGAAAAACTCACCTAACAGCATCAGCCATGGCTAATCTCAGGCACAGTCAATGCCACATGTGACTTTGTTCTACAGCTTTGCTGAACCATAGCCATAGCTAACACCTGACCCAAGGCCCAGCAAATCTTTCCACTGACCAGCGATAGTATTTATCTGCCCTCCCTTATCAGTGTATCCGAGAACATCTCAATTTTTCACCTACGTAGTCTGTCAATACCCAGTGAGAGAGAACAGTGGAGCTATTCCAGCTTCACAGGTGGGAAACTTAGACACTGGAAGGCTAAATGACTTGCCCACGGCCACCACAAAGTGTTTGGCAGAGCAACAAATTTAACCCATGTCTGCTTAGGGTCTTAAGCACTGAACCATCATTTCTTGCCTAGATGTCATCTGGCTTTGGATCAGGAAGCAGTCCCTGTCTAGTGGTGCCCATTTTAATGGCACTATTAAGTTAATACTCAGGTATCATCTAGGGTTTTTCATCCATGGATCTAAAGCATTTTACCAGGAGGACTCAGTGCCCACAGAGCAGCATTTGCCACATTACAACCCTCTGAACTGTCACTCATGCAACTGTAAGACAGTCCTGCGCTTCACACAACACCAAAGGAATTAAATGGCATAGAGAGACATCACATGGTCTGTGCCCAAATTTTAAGTTTTACATGGCAGCAGGGGAGATCAACCAGCATAGAATCAAAGACCAACAGCAATACTTGTGGAATTGTAATGACAAAATTAACAATTTAGTTTTGGGGAGCACCCCTCCCCCCACAAATCCATGTAGTGTATGCAACCCAAACTTCGCAGCACCAGACCTATGAGTTTCTCAGCATCTTTGACTTCCATTTAAGTCAATGGGAACAGATCACCTTGCAGGACTGAGGACAGACAGCACAAAAGTGACACTGACTAGAAAGAAAAGTGAAACCGGCTTGCTTGAAGTTACCTTCTAGGTAAAAGAAAAGCACATCTCACACCCCAAATAAGGTAGGGCAAGCTAATTGGTTCCTAAAACTTCATTCCATTTTAATGAGCTTGGGCCAAATTTGACTTTTGGTTACGCGTGCGTGCGTGCGTGCGTGCGTGTCAATCCAGAGTAAGTCCACTGACTTTAAAGAGGTTTCTCTGTGTTAACACGGTAAATGGGAATCAGGATTGTTGGGCTGGAAGGGATCTCAGGAACTCCACAAGTCCAGATCCCTGCACTGAGGCAAGGCCAAGGAAACCTACACCCTTCCTGACAGGTGTTTGTCGAACCTGTTTTAAAAAAACTTCTAGTGGCAAGGATTCTACACCCTCCCTTGGAAGCATATTCCAAAAGTGAACTGCCTTAGAGTTAGAAAGCACTTCTTGATTTCTACCCTAGCTCTCCCTTGCTCTAGATTAAGTCCATTGTATCTTGTCTATCTTCAGTGAACACAGAGAATACTTGATCACTGTCCTCTTTATAAGAGCTGTCAGCATACTTGAAGATGTATCATGTTCCCCATAAATCTTCTCAAGACTCAACTTGTTTTTTTTAACCTGCCCTCTTAGGTCAGGTTTTATAAGCCCACCATCATTTTTGTTGCTCTCCTCTGGACTCCCTCCAATTTGCCCCCAACCGTGCTAAAGTGTGGTGCCCATCGCTTGATGCCGTACTCCATCACTGCCAAGGACAATGGGACAATTCTCTGATGTCTGATATATAACACCCCTGTTAATACACCCCCACAACTGCATCAGATTGTCAATTCATATTCAATTCGTGATCTGCTACATGAATCCCAGATCCTTTTCAGCAGTGCTCCCACCTAGCCATTTAGTTCTCATTTTACAGTTGTGCATTTGATTTTTTTCTTCCAAGATCTTATTTTTCTTGCACCTGTAGCCCATTTTATGGCTTTGATGCTGATTTATTGCAACTAGGCTCTTACTTCATTTCAGTTCCTTCTGACTGGTTACACCCTGCCAGCAGATACTCATGAGGACCTAGCTGACCACATGTTAGGAGGCTAGAGGAAAACAGCACTCAGAAAGACAGGAAGGTTCTTCTTTGAGCACTGCTCACATGCATCCTATGTAGGTGTCTATGTGTCGCAGCGCATGGTTGCCTGGAAGCTTTTTGCCCTAGCCTGTCCCCAAAGAGTGGCCAACACCCCCTCTGACCTGCATGCTTGCATGGTCTATAGGTGGCCCTGACCCTACCCCTTCCCACCTGTCACGATGGTCCTGCAAACTGCCTGCTCTTGCAGGTTTGCAAGCACCTGTCTATTTCTCCATCCCTCTGCTTCTTTTCTTCATTTCCTCCAACTCTGGAATCCCTTTTTCTATCCCTACTGCCTCCCAACTCAGATTGAACCAGAGAACCCGTCTCTCCCTTGTGTCCTGGAAGTAACATGGCATGGACTTGGACATGCCTGTCTTCAAGCCCTGTGCCGCATGCGGAAAAGCCTTTTCAATCAGTGACCCCCCATGAGAAATGCTTGAAATGCCTGGAGGAGGGCCATCAGACCAACAAATGTCAGATTTGTCAGTAATTCAAACCGAGAATGCAGACAGAGTGGGAAAATCGCCTGTGCTCCATGGCCCTGGAAGAAGCCCTGCACCTAGCTTTGGCGTCAAGCACCGCACTGCCGGCACAGCCAGCTCCGGCACAGAGTGCACTCCACACTGGCTTTGCCTTGGCACCAGTCCCTGTCCAGGAAGGTGAAAAAACATTGTATGGGGTTGGAGTCTGAACCAAGGACATGCCCACAAAAGGACAAACCCTGGCACTGACACAGATTGGGATCCCCAGTGCAGACATGAGAGGACCCACAACCCTCAGCACAGAGACCACAAACATTAGCAGCTCCATCCACACCTGAGGCCTTTGAGGCAGCAAGGGCACTCTACAGTTGCTGGTCCCCACCCAGCCCAGACTGACGGCACTGAGTGGAAAACTGGCACGTTCTTCAAGGGCCTGGCCCAGTCCTCAGGTTGAATCTGGCCCTTTGGCACAGCAAGAATCTGTGCGAGACTGGGGCCAGCGGCACAGGAGTTCATCCTGGGATCGGGCCTCAACAGCTTATTCCCTGTGACTCCCCACTGGGGGATGCCATCATAGCTCCCCTTTACCACGGGTGCCATCACCCCTCTTAAACTGATCCGGGGACACTTGACACGGCCACTCATCCTGAAAAGCATCCGCCCCTTTGAGCTCAGGGTCTGAGACAGGGGATGATGGGGCCTATCTGCAGTTCTCACCGCAGGCCTCATCCCAGAAACCAGAGCCCTCACAGAAATCATGCTGCACCCAACTGAGATCATGCTCCTTGGGAGACTCCGACACTCTGCACCAACTCTGCCACTCACCGAGGTCCCATCCTCCCCACCCCCCGCCAGCACCGGCCTCGACGCACCCTGCAGGAAAGCATAGGTGGAAGCACTCGCCATCCACTTCGTGGTGCAGAGAAACGTGAGCATTGCTCTCCCCTGCACCTACGCATCATAGCCTGCACAGGAACCCCCTCCCCCCTGTACCGACGCGGAAGAGAGCACACTTTCTGTCAACCAACCAAGGCAGGGCAACTGACCACTCTATGGCATGGGAAAGAAAGCCATCCCTGGCACAGACCCCAGTGCCACAAACCTTCAAGGACTGGTCGGCACAGTGGGCAGACTGGGAAACATGAGACTCACCCAAAGGGACCCAACTTTGCCCGCTGTGATAAAGTAAGAAAACCTCTTGGGTTACCGTGGTTCTTCTTTTCTGCTCCTGTTCTTTGGTGATGGTATTCTGGTGATGGGACACAGGGGTGTGATAACTATAGGTACCACTAGGGGGGAAGAGGCTTTAGTGCAACCTTACCTGGACCCCCTGGGGGTGACAGGTTGTGGCCGGTTTAGACCAGGGGCAGGGCAGCTGGATAGAGAGGAGAACAAAAGGAAAGAGAGGGGAGAAGGAAGATGGAGGTCGGAGAGGCAGGACCTACAGGGCTTGTCCTGGGGGTTTACTATCTGCCCTCCTGGTTGATCTGAGAGCCAACTGTCCTAGCTGCTGTGCTAAGTGGATTGCTACTAAACCGTCTGACTGCTACACTGGCTGAGTGTCACTGCTGATTGGGACGGCTGGGACCCTCGTAGGGGGAGGAACCCCCCCGCAAGGGAGACCAGACAGAGCAAGGATCGGACTCTCTGGGCCTGGATTTGGGAAGCTGGCTACAGGTAGCGTGGAGACCCTGGTGAATGGGAGAAAACTCCACCGTAGCAGAGTCCCTGGTGGCTGTGAACAGAGGGGATCCAAGAGGCTTTTCTGGGTTCTTCGTGACACCCGCGTCCTCAAGACCTGCTACCTTGCAGTTGGGATGGGACCTAGAGGCGTCAGATGAGGACTTGGACCCAGGGGAAGGTACCTCAGGGTCAGGAAGAAATGACCCCAGGGTTATGTCCTCTTCCTCCCCAATGAGGAGACTTACCATAGGTCCCTACAAGAGAAGAACCTAGGGCACACTGCCACCACCCCCAGCTAGGGTGGCAGTTTGCATGCACAAAGGGGTGATAAAGATTGCCTGCATCTGATGGCAGACACCAACATCGGTTGCCCCAGTCTCAAAAGGGATAGAAAGGAAGTAGCACGTCCCTGCGGACAAATTCAGCTTCCTCTTCACTCATCCCACCCCCGGGTTGCTGGTGGTGGACGCAGTGAAGCAGCATGAGAGACAAGGACAACCCACTGCTACCCCAAAAAATAAAGACGTCAAGAAACTGGACCTTTTTGTGAGCAAGATTTATTCCATTACTGTGCTGCAGCTACACACCGCAAATCAGCAAGCCCTCATGGGCAGATCCATTTTTAACTTACGGCAGTTGATGCAGAGGTTTTGGGACCACATCCCTTCCAACCACATGGTAGACTATGATGCTTTGGTCAAGGAAGAACTACTGGCAGCACATGTGACACTGCTTACCTTGTGCAACACAACAGACATAGCCAGCTAGGGGGTAGCTTTGGCAATTGCCATGTGTTGGGCCGTATGGCTACAGGGATCCAGACTATCGCCACAAATGCAACAGCCCATTCAGGACCTTCCTTTTGACGACCCATCACTGTTCACCGAGTCAACTGATTCAAAGCTGCATGGCATGAAGGACTGCCGAGCAACACTCCGCTCTCTAGGGATGTACACCCCTCAGATGGCCAGGTGGTCCTTTCGGGCACAATAATCACAGCCCCAACACCACCAGCAGCAACAGCAGGGTCCAGGTGATTGACACTTCCAGTCATCCCATCACCCCTATCGAAGTGGGCACAGGGACAGAGTAAGAGGTTGAAGGGTAGCAAGGGTGCAGGACTCCAACCAGTCCACCTGCCAGGGCAATCATGGGTGCCCGGTGTCTCAGAGGCAGAGCTTTTGACCACTTGCCCGATGGCCACCACCAATGCCAAAACCAGTGGCTTTTACTATTTCAAAACAGACTGGCCCCCTTCCGACACCAGTGGTCTGAGGTAACATCAGACTGATAGATATTGGACACAGTGTTGAACAGTTATATCATCTAGTTCAGGACCAGACCTCCTGAAAGAAAACTGCCCCTCCTTACTATAGAATTGAGGACCCCTCCCACAAGGCTCTCCTGGAGCTGGAATGCCACAAGCTCCTAGACCTGGGAGCAACAGAGAGAATACCCACAGGGGAAAGAGGGAGGGGTTTCTATTCAAGGTACTTCTTGGTCCCGAAGGCAAATGCGCCCCAGAGACATATGCTGGACCCAAGAGCCTTGATCAAGTTCATATGGAAAATAAAGTTTTGAATGGTTTCGCTATCTCAGAGTACACTCTCCTTAGATTCAGAGGACTGGTTTGCAGCCCTTGACTTAAAGGATGCCTATTTTCACATTTTGATAAGGCAAGAGTACAGGAAGTTTCTCCACATCAACATAAGGGGAGAGCACTTCCAATTCGCTGCCCTCTGGTGCATTGGACCTAGGCTGGGGAGTGCACAGTAAGGGAGGAATTTCCACACAGGGAACTTGGCAGCAGGCAGACAGCCCCCTCCACATAAATGTGAAAGAGCCGAGAGCAATACGCTTGGCCTGCAGGGTCTTCTTGGATTTAATAAAAGGGGAAACAATAGAGGTCCTAACAGACAATATGGTAGCTATGTTCTACCTAACCGCCAGGGGGTAGCCTGCTCAGCTGCACTATGCACAGAAGCTACATGGCTATGGGATTTAGCCCTGAAACACAACTTCCACCTAATAGCTGCCCACCTACTGGGGGTGAGCAACCACCAAGCTGATAAACTCAGCAGACAAATTCCTACCCCAACACAAGTGGTCCCTATACCCGGAGGTGACAAGACAACTCTTCGCAATGAGAGAAAACCGCAAAGGCAATCTCTTTTGTTCACTTAGGGGGCAGGGAGAAGGGGTCTCTGTTGGATGCTCTTCTGATAAACTGAAAAGGACCACTACTCTATGCCTTTCCCCTCACCCCCTAAACTACAGGGTACTGTTAAAGATCAAAAGAAACAAGACAGACATGACCCCAATTGCTCCAGCTTGGCCACATCAGCCCTGGAACAGTATCCTCCTCGACCTATCGGTGGCCGAGCCCATACGGCTCCCTCTCAGAGCAGACCTACTCACGCAGAACCCCAGGTGCCTGTAATAGGTGGACAGCCTGGCGGCTGCAGGGCCAAATCCTGACAAGCATATATGCTCCAGTAAGGTCCAACAGGTTCTGATCGAGAGCAGAAAACCCTCCATAAAGACCACCTATGGGGCTAAGTGGAGGCAGTTCTCTGTCTGGGCCACCGAAAGAGAGGCATCCTCAAGGTCTGCCCTGATCCACACCATACACGATTACCTCCTAGAATTGAAGGAGAGGGGACTGAAGCTTCCCTCCTTCAGGGTATACATGGCAGTTATCTCAGCTTTCCATAATTCCTTCGACAAGGTGACCCCCTTTTCTCAAACCATGACAACAAGGTTCTTCAGAGGATTAAAGAGACCCTACCCAAGGTCAGAGACACAGTTCCTCAATGGGACTTACACCTGGTCCTAGAGGGGCTCACAAAACCTCCATATGAGCCCATAGACTCGTGCACTCTACTGGTCCTAGCATGGAAGGTGGCATTTCTGGTGGCCATCACATTGGCAAGGAGGGTGTCTGAAATAAGGGCCCTCTCCCTAGAACCCCCACATCCAGTGTCCCGTGCTGACAAAGTGCAACTCTGCCCTCACCTGGCCTTCTTACCAAAGGTGGTGTCGCCTTTCCACATAAATCAGATACCTGTCTCCCAATGTTTTCCCCAGACCCACAGGTCACGAAAAACCAGAGAAGATGGCACACCTTTGACGTGAGAAGGGCACTTGTTACATATACTGAACAAACTAGACTAGGGGTCTCTAACTCAAATCACCACGAAGGCTCCATGAGGACTAGTACATTAGCCCGAGGGCCGCACAACTGAAACCTTTTCATACAACAATAGTGCAAATATTGGTAAAGGTAGTGTTGTTGCAGGCCGCAGGAAATAGCTCTAGAGGCCGCATACCCCTGAACTAGACCTGTCAGCAAAATGACTCAACTTTTCGTAGCAGTCACCAAGCGCACGAAGGGCCAAGCAGTAACGTCCCAATGCATCTCGTCATGGATAATGGGCTGCATTATAGACTGTTACCACATACCACAGAACTAACACTCCTCTCCTGGGGAACATCAAGGCCCATTCTACTAGAGTGCAAGCATCCTCCATGGCCTTCCTCGCACAGGTCCTGATCAATGTTCCCTCTAAGCTGCGTGGGCGCGTGGCTGCGCAGCCCACCACAGCCCCCCTGCGCGAGGGGAAGGCTGCCAGCCGCGCAGGGCCGGCAGCCAGAGGCCCTGCTCAGAGCTCCTGTGGAGCAGGGAGCTATTAAAACTCCCGCCCAGAGAAGCTCTAACAGAGCATGCCCAGAATGTCTGAGCATGCTCCGTTAGTGCTTCTCTGGCCCCAGGAGCTGTGGCAGGGCCATGCCGCTCCAGCGGCAGGGTAGGATTGCGGAGAGGAGCACGTGCACCAGGACCGGGCCCAAGAGGGCGCCAGGATCGGGCCTGCAGGGGCACACCAGGATCGGAACCGCGCAGGGGTGGGGGGGCCCGCACAGCGAGCAACATGAGTTGCTTGGCTGCCAGAGGCTCTTAGAGGGAACATTGGTCCTGATACAGGAGACATGCAGAGCAGCGTCCCGGTCCTCAGCACATACTTTCGCATCCTGTTATGCAATTGTCCAGCAAGCAAGAGACAATGCTGTCTTGGGCAGAGCTGTTCTACAAGCAGGGAAACCTTAACTCTACTCACCATCCTGAACATGGCTTGTAAGTCAGCTATATGGGAATGGATGTGAGCAGCCCCCGAAGAAAGAAAAGAGGGTTACTTACCTGTAAGCATCCTTCTTCGAGATGGGCTGCTCACATACATTCCATACCCTCCCTCCATCCCCGCTTTTCAGAGTTAGAAAGACTGGACTGAAGGGGGAGGCAGAGGCGAAGCCACCTATATGCCACACAGATGCGCAGGTCAGAGGGGGCATTGGCCACTGACCCTATGGGGACAGGCTAGGGCAAAAATCTTCCCGGCAACTGCGTGCTGCGGGACGTAAACACCTACATGGGAATGTATGTGTGCAGCCTGTCTTGAAGAAGTACGCTTACAGGTAATTAACCTTCCGTTCCTCAAGAGTCTCCAAAAGTCTAGAACATTTCAGGCGGTCAGTGACAAAGAAATATACACATGTGAAACACATGAAACGTTTTACTGCAGTTCCTACTATCCCTTTTGTCATCAGGCTGCAGTGTTAGCTGAGCCCGGAGCTACCCCAAAACTTCCATTACCCCACTGAAATGTCAAAAGGGACAGATCAGGTGCGGGGGCCCCATTCATGAACTAAGGGTGTTCACCACTTTGCAGAAGCAAGACCTCCCCATGACTTTGCTGGGATTTTGGTGCAAAGATTCAGACAACCCTGAAGTGCTCTCTTTTATTCCCAAACCTTCCCCATAAGCCAATTTCCCTCTCCTTCCTCTCCTGGAACAACAGCCAGCCCAAACTCTCTGCCACTCATGCCAGGAAGATGGCAATCTACAGTACTTCCTTATTGATGGTACACAGCGCTGATTTCCACCAGCGACAGCCAAGGGAGCCCCTTTCCATGCTCCATTGCCCTTTAAACAGATTAAAAAAATATAGTCGCTTTTATTTCAGTGATTTCTTTTTTGCATATAACAAGCTCAAGTTTTATTTCGGAGTTTCCCATACATGGGTATGGAGGGAAGGAACATCACATGGGGCTCTCCCCCAAAACATACTATACACCAAGAGGATGAAGAGGTGCACTACAGAGCAGGGACACACAGCACGTAAGGATAAAACCAGCGTGTGCAACTGAGCTCCTGTCCTTAGTGTGTCTCACACAAGTGGACTCATGGTCCCAAAGCCTCTGCTGATTTTTGAGAACTCCACCTCTTCATACCCAAGCAAATCAACAGCCAGTGGTTTGGAGTCCAAGACTGTGCCCTGGTTAGAGCTCGAATTTTCTATTGTGTGTGTGAGACCACTTTTGATCTGTGCCCTGGCAGAACAGAGGACACTGTGCCATTCTTGGCTACAGCCATTACACAACTCCTGAGCCAAGAACTACTTCTACGACAGCTCATTTTAACGTAGCATGTCACATCTCACTTCCCACCTTCTCACAGCTGACCTTGTTGGGTTTCCATTTATAGGTAATTTGGATAAACCCAATTGGCTGTTGTGCCGTGAATGCAGGAATAAAACCCTGACTGACCTCAGAACTTCTTGAACCCAACCTTGCAGCAGTGCAATAACTACTCTGAGACAAGCAGGTTGTAGGGCGCTGTCTGTGCTACAAAAATCATGCCCTGGGCACCTCAACAATAATAAGGTTGGCTTAAAAGTCATGAGGGTTTTTTTAAAAATAATGCTGTTGGATTTTTCTTTCCCTTCTGATTTTTGAGCCATTAAAATTCCATGTTTTCAAGCTTTCCTTTGCCACAATGAGCATGAAGAACTTTTCTTTTAAATGAAACTGAGAGCATGATTCCAGGGACTGAGGCTTTAAGACACCAAACATCACAGGGCTCACAATAAAGTCAGGGGACTTGGCATCATAGAGTGGTGGCCCTTTAAGAGGAAAGAGGCCAGTGCAACTGTGATGGGCCAGTCACACTCCAACCAGCTTAGAAGAAGGCACTTGGGCCCTGAAGAGGGTGGGTCCCTGAAAGAGAGTCTGACACACTCGTGGGTGCTACCAGAGATCAGGAGACTGGAGGAAGAGCAAAAAGCTCAACAAGGCCCTACCTGGAAAGAGGATAGGCAGAGGATCAGGGATAGCTGAAGACTGGGGATGATGCAGAGGGAGATGTCAGGTGAGACATATTACAATTTATATGCACAAAGATTTTAAGCACTATTCCTGGCATCTCTGAAGGGAAGACAGAGGCAGGCGTGCCTGCCATGCTGCAGCTTGCCTCTGTAGGGTGCTCTGGGGGGGACCACCCTCTCACTACTATCCATTAGGATCATTCAGAAAAGCCCTTCTGAGATTTCTGGCCTCTGTTTTCCTAGGCCACTTTCCTCCAAGACTTTGTCCTTCTTGTCTGTTTATAGCATTAAGTTCTCTTACATACAGCTCTGAGCACAACAGGACTCAGATGTGGCTAGGGCCTGTGAGCATGGTTGTAAGGAGTGTCAGTCTGGCACCTTCTGGCAGCACAAAATTCAAATAGGAGGAAAAAGAAAACAATATTAGTCAAGACCAAGCCTAATTCAAAGGCATTAGAAAAACATAATTGCAGAAAATGTTGGTGCGTGTTCATGACAGAATATGATCATTGTATTTTCCTCCCACGTTCCAGATGGAGGCATGAGCACTGCGGCCAAAGTAGGAGTTTGTAGGTACTGTCTGAGTGTGAAAAAGAAAAGGAGATGGAATGTGTGTGCGTGAAGAAATTGAATTTTTTTAATCTGTTTCTATGTAGATTGTGTTTATTCATCTGTCTCCTATCCATCTCCTCTCCTGCATCTCCCCATATCTTTTACAAAATTACTTTCCTGCTTTGCTCTAATTTTGTTTGTACAGACAGCAGCTGCTTTCTTCCATTTCAACATTAAAAAAAAAAAATCATCTTAAGTGATGTGCTCTGTATCTCTGGTAGAAGTTTTAGCCGCTACCCAGAGCACATTAGCTTTTTGCTCCTGCCTGGCTCCATCTCCATCAGAAAGAGCAAATGTTTTCTTAAAAAAAAATAAACAAGGAATCCTATGGCACTAACAAATTTATTTATTGCATAAACTTTTGTGGGAGAAAATCCCACTTCTTCAAATGCTTTGAAGATGGGGGAATTTACAGAAGGGGAAGAAATAAATGCAGGGAAGTGTAAGTCATGTGAATGTTTTCTGCCTCCCCTCAAGGAAGAGATTGCTGACAGTTTAGTCCCAGCCTGCTGAGGATTGTGGATGGGTAGTAAGAACAAGGTCATTGTGGATGGATGAGAAAGGATGCATCTTTTTGCAAGTGGGATTTTCTCCCACGAAATCTCATACAATAAATAAATTTGTTAGTCTTTAGAAGTGCCACAAGACTCCTCGTTTGTTTTCCACCCCCCTGGTGAGTTTATATCAGTAGCCAAGCGACTGAAGACTGCAGGTCCTCACTTGCTAGCTGCCCTGCTTTCCAGGCCCCTTAAAGTGTCTCCAGTTGGGCACCTGCAATGACTCCCCCATCATTAATCATTTTGGCCATCAAGGGGTGAGGGACAGCTAGAAGTTGTCTCTCCCTAGAGCCCAGCTTCTCACATTGGGGTTCATGAATCCTGGGAGAGCTGGATGACATGGTTTCAGGGGAGGCTGCAGCCAGCCTGGCTGGGAGGGAAGGTCCTGAAGCTTTTGGTTGCGATGCAGTATGGAAAAAGCAGGGGTAACATCTCCCCTTGGGGCTCAGCCACCCCTGAAGCTGCACACATGCAAAATCTGAGCAGCACCTAGATGTCTCTGAGAATCTGGGTCTGAGACTTCATGTTGAGGTTAATGAGACCTTCATCTGTGACATCTCTACACTGCACAGATAGCTGCACAAAATTCCTACCATCCTGCTTCCCACTCCACAAGGCTCAGTTCAAAAGCAGTGGTAGAGGCTCCCTCTATGAGCAGTCTCAAGGGTTGTTCCAGAGTCTTGGCAAGGAGCAGAAGAGGGGATATGTTCCCAAGGCATTTCAGAGACCTCCAGAGGAAAGGTCAGGGCGGAACAGCAGACCCAGAAGGACTTTGGTAGGGATCAATCAATCAATCAATCAAATCACAGGGCTGGAAGGGACCTCGTGAGATCATCGGTCGTGATCTTTCCAGGATCATTGTCAAGGTAACGCATCACCTTAGGGCCAGCAGGTGCTGTGGGCATATCAGGAGCGCTGCTGGCCCAGGAAAAGACCAGGGGCTTGATGTGCTAGGATTCGGGGCTCAGATGCTGCCACTGCAGCCACCACTGCAGGCAGCCCAGCGGCAGACTCAGAGCTCGGGCACTGGGGCTTAGGGCTCAAGACCTGTAAGTCCAGCGCCAGCAATGCCCCTGGGGCGCAGCCTGGCACAGCATGAGTACAGTTGATGTCCTCCCTCTTTGGGGCCATTTAAAGGGGGCATTTTCCAACAAGTCACTAACATTACAAACCCAGTGGTTCCTGGCCTAGTTCCAGCTCAGGTGAGTCCACGCTGTCCTGCCTGCCTTTCCCCCTGGATCCCATGTTCTTCATGTCCTGGTGCCCATCCCTCCCACCAAGAGCTGCACAAGGCTTAGCTAATATTTATTAAGCGCTCTAGCACCCTTAAAGAAATGAAGCCAGAAGTGAACAGAATACAAATAAGCCCATTTTCACAGCTATTCCTAGAAACACCCATCCCTGCGTCACCAGGCCTGTGAGTGGCGCCGGCCTGAGGACTGACATTTGGGCAACATTTCAGAGCAGAATCCAATTTAGCAGCAGCCAATTACAAAAGCTTTCAGTTACCTGGAGATTGAAATCTCCTGGGGTGTTTCAAGTGTGCCAAAAGCCAGCCTGGAATTGGCTTCACACCTGTTCATTGACCATTCAGACCAGAAAGGACCACTGTAATCATCTCATCTGCCCTCCTGCTTCATGCAGATCAGACAAGTCCTCAGAGATTTGTGAATCAAGCCCCAAGATCTGGTGGCTGGCGTAAAGCTGATGTTTTAGAACAACATCCATTCTGGATTTAAAGGCTCCCATTTCATCCCATAGGAGCCTGCTCCAGCAGTTACCCTCACTCTTAAATAATGTGCATCTTTCTTTAGCTCTGGCTGGGCTGATTTATAGGAGTGGCCAGAAAATAAAGAATATTGTGCCATGAACAATGCTAACTTTTTGAAATGTGCTTTCATTCTGACGTAGAATGAAAAGAAGACCTTGGCTTTTGTCCAAAAAAAGCCTATACAGGTAGGGAACACCTGCCTCAGCTTAGCTGACTGCCCCTTAAACAGAGCACCTGCTGGGGTTGTGAGAGACCCAGGTTCAAATCCCTACTTTGCCCACTGTGGAGCAGATGCTTCAGGTTGCCTTGCCTGCATCCTTTGTTGTGGTCCCAACTGCTGGGCAATATAGTCAGCCTCTTTGCCCCCAGTGGAAACTTAATTACCTATACGATGTGGAACAGCTCCAGTGAATCAGCATTTTCTGACCCCTAAAAAATGTTTCATTGAAAAATTCTCTGTCAGCTCAAATGATTTCTGCCACCCCTGCTTCCCAGGCTGGAGTCCCTCAGCCTCAACTCATGGCACAGTTGTCCCATCTTGCAGGCTGCCTATACACCATTTTCCCATGAGGTGGTCTCTCTCACCAGCCCTTTGCACACCCTCATCCCCACAACAACCACCTCTCTTGCACAGCTGTTAGCCCCCTGCCCTGAGGAGCAGCTCTTCTGAATGCCGTGTTATCAACTGAAATTGCATGGTGTTCAGGAAACGCAAAAGGCATAGTGTGATTGATTTTGCTCTAGGGTCCGCTATTAAAAATGTATAGAATTACTCATGCAAAATCCCATTTACACATGGGGCCTGTGCAAGGAGATTAAAATCCTGTCATTTGTCAGTCACTTCCCTTCTGCTTGTGATTCGTTCCTTTTTATTACTGGGAGCATGGGGGCCTCAGCTCAGTGCTCAACTCTTTATGTGTCACCCAGGGGTTTAAATCTTATTTGGGGAGAAGTGTACGCTTGAGAGGGAAAGGCTCAGAGCTACTCTCTGCTCTGCCACTGACCCCTGCCTACGGGGCTTGAGAAAGCCACATCATCGCTCTGTGCCTCAGTTTCCCCATCAAATATAGGGATAATGATACACACCAGGTCAGAAAGTGGGGTAAGGTTTAATTGATTAAGTGGCTTGAGATATTTGCTTGGCAGAGAAAGACTAGGACTTAAACAACCATGGTTCAGTGCCTCTCTGCCAGAGACTTCTAGTATGAACCAGGCCATGTCATTTTACCACTGTATGCCAATGTTCCCCACCTGTAAGGTGTGGATGGTACTTCCTTTCTACTAACCTATGCGTGGCTTATCTATTGAGAGGGTAGAGTAGGGATTTTCTCTTACTACGTCTTCAAATAGCAACGAGTAAAAGGGACTCTGATCTCAGCCCTGGCTTCTAGAGGCCCCCACAGAAACAGAAGAATGGACTGTAGTAATGTAAAGCAGTCGTATTATGTATTGTGTTAATAATTGGGTTATTTTTACTTGGAGGAATAAGAACTGGAGTGTGCATTGTTTCCCCAGCTCTTGGCTTTCAACTCCTATCAGCTTTTAACATATTCATCATCCCCACCCGTTTCCCCAGTGCCTTGTAAAGTCCATCAGGCAAATTTCTCAGGGCTATATAATTTCATCAAGTCAACGGCTTCCCATTTGAGAACACTGGTCGTATTACCAAGATACCTACAGTCTCTTGTAGCAGACTTCGCCCCTTCACACCCATCCACCCTGCTGCTGCCCAACAGACATCAGCGTTTTTACCAGCTGTCACTTCCAGTTATAACAGCACAAATCCCGAGGAACTCCTCTGACAACATCAGAGAAGTCAGAGCCTTATCCAGAGCCTGTGGGCATCCATAAGAATCTGTAATGCCATGTAGTGCCCAGAGATCCAGTTGAGACCTGGGCATCATTGTTCCAGCTGCTGTAAACACACGGCTGGGTCTCGGATTCATCCAGAGGGTCCCAATCGAAATAGGCCAGACCCAGAACACAGCACCGCTAACTCCACTGATGCTTGGTTTTGATCTTCACGCCTCAGGCATCTGCAGTCACTTGATTAGGTGAAAACCTTGGTTTGTGTGTAAAAATATAAGTGCATGTTTCTAGCCTCCATGGAGACAAAAAAACAAAAACAAAAAACCATCCTGGAAAACAAACTCTGAAGGTTAAAAAACAGAACACAAATTATTTTTTTAAATTAGCATTTTTAAAGTCCTGAGGGTTTTAAGCCAGTCGCAGTATTGGGGGGTCCTGGCATGTGATTTTTGATCACTTAATATCATCTTTCCAAGCCTCAGGCCCCTGCTCACAGTTGCACAGGGAGTCAATGATCAAGCCAGCTACTCAACCTCGATCTCCAAATCCAGCAGTTTGATAAGAACAGCTGCTCCTCTCAAGTCAGATCCTAAGATCAGAACCTGACCGGCACAGCCCAAGAGGCAGACTCGTGCCTGGATGGCCACTCTGCCTTTATATCACACCTCAAGGTTCAGACATATGGTCAAACGGCTGTCCCATCAATGGGAGGCATTTGCTTGCCATTGATTTCAATAGGACACTGGGATTTGGCTGCTTAGAAACGCAACTCAGTTAGTTACCATGTCAGTGCACCAAGTTACATGTTCCATCACACTGGCCAGTAATTGCAGCTCCCGCACAACCTGCTCTGCAGCTTAGGAACTGACACATTATTTATTTACCCTGTAATGACACGGGAAACCCTGGTGACTCCTTGATGCTGCTGCATGTTACTTAATGTGCAATTAAATGGCCAGCCCTCACTGCACAGGAGAACTTTTCTGTGACAGCTGCTTACCTGCAGCTTGAGCCTGATGTTCTTTACCGCCCCTCCAAGAAAGACTGCAGGATAAGGAGCAACTGAACAGCCAGAAGATGTATTAGATTGAGAGCATTTAGGTGGCAAAGGGCTCACTTAATAATTAGACCTTCGGGACAGCACTGAGATGTTTTCCTTCTTTGCCAGCTCACTCTCTGGGCTAAAATGGATCATTCTTCCCAGGAACTATTTCTCAGGTGTTATTTCGAGTTTATTGAACACTATTCTGGGTTTCAACCTATTGGACTCTTAAGGCCCTGATGTTCTAACAACCAGGCCAGTGCAGTGGAGTGGAGAGGTAGCCAGATGCACAAAGGGTGCGGGACATTGCTGGGATCTGTTCTCTCAGCTGCCCCAGCCCTCTTTCATAGACACGGCCCACCTCCAAGAGCACTTAAGGTAATTAGTCTGGAAAGTTGCACGCAACTGGGATGTGCTCAGGGATAGGATCTCCGTGACGGAAAGGTTCATTTAAAATGCTGTCTCTCACACACTCATCAGCTGGACCTGTTCAAAAGGAGGGTATAGATCTCTGGCTTGGATTTCTACTGGCACAGCAGAAAACGCTTGAACACCATGTAAATTTCACGCCTTAATAACCCAGGCAAGAGAGCTACATCGCCTCAAGAAAAGCAAAGAGCACATCAGCTCAGCCTCTGGAGGGGAAATTAGAGGTGGTGGATTTGCAATTAGCTCTGAAATGGCAGAGGAACCTTTCTTTATATGGGTGAAATGGGTTTAACCCTCCTATTCTAGACCTAAGATGCCAGTGAATGCTCTGGGGTCTTCCGACTAGAAATACTGTCCTCAGCTCTCCCTGACACACTGTGCAGGCCCTTACCTGTTTGTGCCTCAGTTTCTCCTCTCGCCTTTTGTCCCTTTATAACATTCTATCTCTCAGAGTGTCTTTTATTGCATCTGCCCCAATGAGATAAACAGGCACAGACAGCTGTGTAATTTGCCCAGAATCAAATCAGTTGCAGAGCTAAGAATAGAATCTAGTGTGGGTCTGAACCTCAATTTCTCTTCCCATTACTAGACAACACTGCTTCTTAAAGCAGCAGGACAATTAGCTATAACACTCACTTGGTCACATGGCTAAGATAACAAAACTCAGAGTGGTAGCCCTGTCGATCAATTTGAGCAAAACAAACAAGGAGTCCCGTGACACTTCTAAAGACTAATGAATTTATATATTTCATGAACTTCCCTTGGCACAATTTTCCGTTTCATGCATCTGATGAAGTAAGATTATGCCCAGGAAAGCTCATGCAATAAATAAATTTGTTAGTCTTTAAAAGTGCCACAGGACTTTTTGTTCATTTTGATAAACATAACTGCTACACACTGTTCTGGCAGGTGTCACCAGATGGCGCTGTTGCACATAATCTTAGGGATTTTTTCTTAGCATGCAAGCAAGTGTTCAGTTTTGGGGAGACATGCTGTGTTAATTTTGGTATACAAAGTTTTAGGCAGATGGAGCAGTGTAAGCAGCAGGGGAGTTTGTGCTCTGCTTTGGACTCTGATTGCCCCAAGAACTGATCACAACAATGCTCAAGAATTGACCACTGTTGTTGGGCTAAGATTCCTGGAAGAAGGGGTCGCCTGAGTGCTGTTGGTGACTGCTTTTGTTCCTGAACAGGTGTAAACAACCCAGATTCCACTTTGGATCTGTTCCCCTCATGTCACTGATCTCTTCCCCTCAGGGAAACTGAACTGCATGGCCTCAACATCAGCTTATGCTCAGTAAGGGGAAAAATACTATGCACTGAGAAGCTATGGGTACCAGAGGGAGACCCTAAATGACAGGTTTTGGGATAAGGGATCAGAGAGAAAGTTTCTTACACAATTAAGTCATCCAGGTTACTCTCTTGCCTCAGGTGGAGAAACGACAAAATGCTAGTGTCAAGGCTGTTTCCCCACTCTGGCATGCTGAGTGCAGAAGCTGGGGGGCTGCAACAGGCCTTAAAATCCACTCGTCCTAAAGCCTTGTCTTAAAACTCTCCAAGGCCACTAATTTCCTGGCCTTGGAATGGTATTGCTGCCACGACCCAAATGCAAAAACCTCTTGAAAACCCAGGAAGGCACGCTTGGGAAATCCTTCCTGTGATGTAGCCTCAATCACTTTTATTCCTCTCTCAGGTGAGTGACTGACCCCAGCTGTGATATCAGCTGGAACTGGGACAGAATCCCCTTTAGTATCTGGCTGTGCAGTCTGAGGCACATGCACACAAAACCTCTTGCCTTTTAGGACACAGAATCAATATTTACTTTAAAAGGGTAAAATCTTTAATTCAAAAGAATGGATAAGGAAGACAGAGTTGCTTCTCTGGGATTTAACTTAGGTAGTTACAGAGTGGGGAGGGGGCACATGTGCTTAGCACAGAGAACTCCAAAAACAAATCAAAACCAAAGAAATAATCTGATTGCGTCTAAGTAAATGTTCCCTGTTCTACTCATGCCTGGTCAGTTATAAACTGAGCTTATCTTTGGCAAGGATTTTGCTGGATCCTTCTTCAGGACATTCTACCTGGCCTCCTCCTGATCCTTCCAGGAGCTCTGCTGCATCTAAACAATAACAGGCAAAGCTGCTGCAATTCAAAAAATCTGTGCTTTGTTCCCGTTGGCTGCCCTGGGACTCACGGACCAGGGTGTTAATGCCTTCCTCCCCAAGTTTACTACAGCTAGTATAATGGTTCTCCACCTGAGAGTCACACTCAGATGCTAGGGATCTCAACCATCATCCTCTGCTCACAGCAATCCATTGGGGGGGGGGGCTCCAGCTGGAAGCAGGGCGTTGGTATGAAAGAAGCTGGGGGACCACTATGTTAGTGAACATGACCCAGATCATCTCAGGAATTTAGGTTCCTCCTTCCATGGATACCTGTGAAGTCCTAGATCCATGCGTCTACTCTAAGCAATGTGGGAGGGAACCTGACCAGCATGAGGCTAAAGCCTGTCCTTTCCCTTGGAGGAAAAAATCTACCAGTAAAGTGGACATGGAAGGGACCACACTGCCTGGCTGGGATGAGGAAACCCTCCAGGCTGGAAACGATTTAATCAGCCACCTTGCTTCTTCCCTTCTGCCCTGTCTCCTGGGACAGGAATTCATTTCCACAACACAGATGCAGACATAGGGAAAGAGATCAAAGCAAAGACTTCCTTTGCATCTCCTGAAAATAGTCTGATGAGGACACTAGCAGATCATCGCCTCCCACACAGCAAAACCAAAGATGAACATGGGGCCATTCTGCTCCCAGCAAGAAAACATTCCCTGCCACGGAGTCAGAGAAAGTAAATCACCACGCATGAGATGAATGTTTTTCCAATACAACCACACACACTCACGCCATCCCACGAACACAAGCCAGTGCTGCACAATGGATTCAATGCACCTGTCTCACTCAGAGAGAGCAGAGCCTAGAGCCTTCGGCAACAAAGCTCAGGCCACTGTACCTGAGCTAAGGGAGTAACTTCAGCCACTGGGCACAGCAGAAGGGTTAGTTGCCAGCATACCCTTTAGGATCCTGATGAAAGGGTGGCCCAATGTTTAGATTTGGGGACTATGGTTCAAGTCCTTCCTCCACCATGGTTTGTGACACTGTGGGTGATATGCAATGTTATGTGACCTTGGGTGAGTCACCTACTCCAGCCTTACATTCCCATATATACCACTGCCCTACTTCAGAGGTATGCTGTGAGGATAATACAGGACAAGCTTGTGAGGTGCTCAGATGCTATGGTGATGGGGCCAGAGAAGTACCTAACTCAGACAGCTAGTCCCTGCTTAAAGTTAAGCACATGCCTAACTACCTTGCAGAACCCGAGACCAGAGAGGACACAAGACATTTATCTAGTGTGCTACAGACACACATACACACACAAGAGGGTAGAAGATTATGGTGTGCTGGGAGTCAAGAAGCCTGGGTTCTTTGCACAGTCACCTTGTATGATGCCTTCGCTGTGTGCCTCAGTTTCTCCATTTGCACCATGATGATATTATTATCTGCTTCACTATCAGATGTGTTAATGCAATAAACTACCTTCAAGTCTTCAGGGAAATACAAACCATATGTTGCACCAAAACAGAACTCGTGAGTCTCACTAGACACCTGACTGAGAATAATTAGCACTGTTTTCCTGCTCCTTGAGAATTTGAGATTCCAAAAAAAATTAAATAAAAAGGTTTCTGTCACAAAAGGCAAGATCTCAAAGACAAAAAGACAAAATGGTGAAGTCTCAAAGGTTTTTGCAATTGAAACATCCAAAAAAATTCTGGAGGAGGGTCATTTTTGATTTCAGTCTTTCATTTTGGATTTATGTCTTTTGCTAAAAGAAAGGTGTTCTGATCCAACAAAAAAAACCCTTTGTTTTTCCATTTTAAGCATGTCACCATGTAAAAAAAGAAAGAGTAGGACATTCCTCCAAAGCAGCCTTTGAGCAACCCCATGAGTCTTGCAGTTTGGCAAACGGGCCTAGCCAGTTCTCATTGAATCTTGTTCTCCCATAGCATCTTCCATCGAAGCTCCTCAATGCATTAGACCAGGGGTCTCAAATTCAATACGTTAGCCCAAGGGCTGTACCACACATAAGGAGGAGTACAGCAGCCCAAGGGTTGCACCACTGAAACCTCTTCATACAATGATACTGCAAATATTGATAGTGATAGTGTTGTTGTGGGCTGCAAGAAACAACTTCAGGGACTTCATGTGGCCCTCGGGCCATGAGTTTGAGACCCCCTGCATTAGACTGACATTAACTCTCCTTCCCAACCCTCTGCAAGATGGTTACAGATCAGCATCACCTTCCAGACTTGGCCGAGGTCACCCAGAGATACTCAGTGGCACGACTGAAAGAGAAGCCAGGTTAAGTGCCCTTTTTAAAGCATTACCCATCTTGTATCCCTCATCTTTTGTCACTCAAGGCAGGAACAGATGCAATAAGAGTGATTGCTTTCTCTGCATACATATTGCTGCCTTCCACTGGAAAATGACGGGTCCACTCAGGTGTAACATTTCACTCATCCAGCTGCAGTGAACAGAGTGGGTTTTTCTGCTTACACCAGGTATTACCACTACATTCGTTTTGACGCATACATTCCTAGGATAAAATTCAGACCTTTATTGGGCCCTTACAAAAAGCATTGCTTAAGCAGCCACTCTGGCTCAGCACGGCAGTGCCTTCTGCTCTCCCAATATCCCCAGAATGGAGGCAGTTTGGAACTCAAATGTTACAAAGCCAGGAAGTGCCCAGCTAAGGTCTCACCCACCAGCCCTGTAAAGATACAAGGCTCCCAACCCAAATTGCCCACAACTGATGCAGCATCTAAGGTTCAGAGGGATAGTTGTGTCAGTTTATTCCAGCGTCTAAGGTGCTGCTTCACACACAGCCACCTGAAACCTGCACCCTCCAGGCTGCCAACATCTTGCCCTGTTAGTCTTTCAGGAGTGTGGAATGTTTGCCTAAACTGTAGTGCACTTACTGTAGGAAATCGTGTGAAGCAACTCTAATTGCGATGGTGCAGCTGGCAGCAAGGAGGAGAAAAGACTAGGTCAGCATGAGTTCTCAGCCCTTCTGGCTTTATTTATGAAACTCTCATGTGCCAGATTGGTGGAGGAAACAATACATGCTCGTTGGAATGGCTGAGTGTGGTGTGCGACTTCCACAAATCTCTTACAGCCACATAACACAGTCAACAAAGCTGTTCAGAACATGGGATGTTCCAATCAGAAATTAGGATACGGCTAAATTTGCTTCCATTCCCCCATCAGAAATTGATCACCTTCCACAAAACAAAGGAGGAAAATATCCAGACAATTTTGAACTGGAAACTTCAAAGCAAAAAGCATTAACCGTCTTTGGAAGACAACGAAAATGGAGAGCCTCCTCTCTGTGAAGTCATTCCAAAACAATATTGTTCCCTTGGTTTCCCTGGATTCAAAACAGCTCAACCTTTCACAGAAATAGAAACCTGCAGAACATATAAGGTCAGCAAAACCACATTTGATAATAAGAAAATAGAAAAACTCAGCCAGCTTGAGGGATTAGCCTGAGGACACATGCACAGAAGATTTAGATGGGATGGGGATTTTCAAGCCAACTGGCAGAAAAAACACCCCCTGTCCACCAAAACTTTCCACAGTACAAATTGGAAGAAAACTCCATACAACTCAGGGACATTGCACGGACATTAGCCAGGTACAAAGGGAGAGAAGAACTGGGCCTTTGCAGTCAGTGGTGTGTCTCCCACTGCCATGAACAGAGTGGAGAGCACATGCCTGTATTGTGGATGTGTCTGACCATGGGAACATGGGATAGTGCAGGGGGCAGGACACGATGTATCCCCGTGTAACTGACAGTTGGGTTCCAGTGCCCAGAGGGAGCCAGCTATTCTGCGTACACAAGAAAAGGGGGAAAAAAAACCAACAACAAAAACAAGGAGTCTTGTGGCACTTAAAGACTAACAGATTTATTTATTGCATGAGCTTTCATGGGAGAATACCTCACTTCGTCAGATGCTTTGAAGAGGCTGCTCCTTTGGAACTTGGCTAGAAGAAAAGGGAAGGGGATCCTGAGAGAGGAGCTTGTGAAGGCTCATTTGCTTTCCCAATATGGTTATTGCCTGGGCACCCGCAGGCCCTACTTGCTTCCGGGTGCTGGAACCGCCAACAGCATTCAAAAGCTCCTTATCCTATTTAGGGATGGACTGAGCCCAGTGCCCCCCACTCCCATTGAAGGATCAGGATCAGCCTTCATAGCTCCATCCCTCTGGGTTCCAAACACACCGGATGGTCAAGTCCCCCAGTGGAGAATCACTCACCCACCAACACTCATTCACAGATCCAGCACGCAGCCTAGACTCCTGGCCACGCACAAAGCAGGTCCTCCCCACAGGTTCTCCACCCCTACATGTACCCCAACCCTTGTCCGAGACAAGCTTCTCCCCTACATTTTCCCAATGGGCATGAAAGCTCTTGCTTTGGCACCGCCCGATTCCTCCCCAAGTCCCCAGCTCTTGACCTCCTGCCCCAAAGCCACCCCAAAAACTAGAGAGAGCCATGCAGGCTGGAGAAAAGAGGGCCCACGCTGAGGCCAGTGCCAGTGATGGGCAAGTGTGGAACAGAGGAGGGAGGCCCTGGGGAGGCGGGATGTATCTCAGGAACTTATTCCACTTTTGTTCCCTGTCCCAAAGAGCTGAGTTAGCCCTTTGATGCAGATGGAGCTGGCGCTAACTTTTAGCTTGCAGAATAAAGGTTCCACTTTGGCTCACTTGTCGGATAAGCAACCATTGGGTTTCCCACTGGAATGTCTGAGCCTTCACGGGGCGCCATCCAACCTGCAGACGCCCAACTGCTCAAGGAGAGCTCTTCTAGGTCCTAATCCCTTTGGAGGCCATTTTAAAAACCCGTATGCCCCTTCTGCCACAAAGGATGGGGCCAGGGTGTCAGAGCTGCTTAAACTCCCATTCTCCTCCCTCCTTCAGGCTGTCACTCTCCTCAGGCCTGGGCTGCCAGGACTGATCAAAGCAGAATATTTAAGAATGGCTGGTTTACAGGTCTGAGGGGTGGGATGGGAGTCTGTCCCAGCTGGGAGGGGAAGCTAGAGGAGTCCATGAGGGAAGGGGGAAGCATCTGAAGCAGGGGGAGCATTTGAGGAGAGCTGATTAGAAAGTTGGGGAGGTGGGTTTTGGTCAATCCAGGCCACTGCTCATCTGGGTACACAGCCCTGAGCAGTCATGGCTCTTCCCTGCTTAGGAAACCCAGGAGTTCCCAGCTGAGACCTTCCCTAAAACCAAAGCCAGAGTCATTGCCTTCCTAGCACCGCAATAGGTGCCCATCCTTAGCTCCACATCCATCCCTGTCTCGTCCATTTCACTAATCTACCCTTGCCTGTGTGTACAAATACACACACATTCAGCTAACTGCCCGTTTGCGTGTGCACACACACACATAGAGCTAACTGCCCAGCAGTGTGTACACACATGCACCCACGCACGCCCCCTTTTGAGCCCTGTTACATTGAAGAGCTTCACCTATCTCCCTGGATACATTTCAAATGCTTGCCTCTCCCCCACTGAATCTTATCTCCTGCCTTTTACACACTGAGAATAAACAAGCAGCCAGCACCTGGTGGTTATGAACCTGGGAGAATTTCATTTCACATTCCCTCTATTTCCTCCCTGCCTTATCTCTCTCTGGGCAGCAGAGTTGCTTGGAACAATGGGGAACACAGAAGCCTCCTCTTCTCAATAAAGCATTTAAAAAAAAAAAGAGGGGAAAAAAGTCTTTTTTCCTCCCATCACCCAAATTTATCAGCCAGGAGACAGACAAGCAAGAGCCTTTTTCTTCCAAGCTATCGGCTGGCTTTGCATCTGCTCTCCGATGGGACATCTGATGATTCAGCCATTTTAAGCATCAAATAAACAGCCGTTTTATTTATATGAGTAGTAAAACACTGCTGGGAGATACTTCCCACTTTGGCAAGTTTCAGTTAACAAGCAACAGAATGGGACAAAGTCTCTCTCCTGTTGTATTCAACAACAGCACCTATTTAGCATGGACAGGGCTTTCGTGTCTGCAAGCTGAAATATTGACCATTTTTCTCATCTTTGTTCTTCCAAAAGCCTCAGCGGGCATCACTCAGAGCCCTTCCACGCATTTCAGTGGAGCTATGCCAATTTACATCAGAAGAGACTCTGGCCCCCATTTCCAATGAGTCTCTCAGCCTCCTACACGTCCCTATTGTAGCTTTCAGCCTTTAGCGGTAATTCCTGCGTTGCATCCGCAAGCCCAGGAAATAGAGAGCTGGGTGGGTTTTTGTTAAATCCCTGGCTTTGACATTTAAATCCTGACAGGGCTTTGTTCCCAATCCACCCCCTCACTTTAATTCATTTTGTATTGGTTTTACCATAAAAATAATATAACCTCATTCCAGAAAGACACAAGATACAGACAGGCTTCTTAAAACTATAGATTGTCTCTTACTTACTATTGTGTAATGGAGTGGCACTCTGTGGCTTAGCTGTTTTAACTCCTGATTCCCACAACTGATGCTAGTTTCCCTCTGAGGCCTAGGTCAAATCTTTTCACCACTGGGCCTCAGTTTCCCTAATCTATAAAGCAGGGCTAATATTTTTGTGCCTACCTCCTCCGTGAGTTTGCAGGAGGATTAATTAGCTAACCTGAAATTAATTACTAATTAGTTTGGGAAATGCTTTGAAGACAGAGATGAAAAGTTCTGTGTAGCGCTGAGTACCCTGTAGCTGTATTGACCTACAGCTGTTGACCAATATTACTACTGCATTACCACATATGCATTGATCAACCAATTCAGGAAGGAGCTGGAATCGCATCACACCATGGTAACTGGGTTGCACTGCAAGACGCATTGTACCATGAATGCATCAGCTGCTGGCATGGGTACCTCCAAATGCCCAAAAACTACAACATTTGGTCTAGGCTCTACTGTGATGACTCATCTGGAGAATGATGTGCCAGGTACTTAGATCAAAGCACGCCCAGTGCTGGCCACCGTATCTGGTCCTGCGAGTGGGAAGTGCTCAGTATCCCACCATGACCTACCACACAGCATCCCTTCACAGTACAGCACATGACAGGCACCAGCCAGACCAGGTGGAACACCAAACACTGAGGAAGCCTCTTGGATCTGCTCCTTTTGAATGGCTCTCTCTGTTGGCGAGTTAGAGAGTTGCCGCTGAAGCAAGAGGACAGCAGCCAGGACATCGGGGTCCTAGTCTAGTCTGACTCTGCAAGCAAGTCACTTAACCTTGGGGGTTACTTCCGAGTACTTTGCTGGCCTCCCATTTTGCAGGAGAGTAAGCAGATGCATGGAGAGGTTATCTCGACCCTGATCCTCTCTTGTGTCCAGAGGTTACATGTGTGTTTACAACATGCTTTGAGATCCTCTGCCCAAAGGTGCTAGGCAGGACATCTATTCCTCTGCTCCATGGTAAAAGGCCTGCAGAGGCTCACAGCTAAAATCCCACCCCCTCTTTCTGATACTTCATTACACAGGTACCAATGCTTACAAAATCAGACCCAAGAGTGCCATTCCTGAGCCTTAAATCCTCTAACTTGCTTCTGATGCGTGGCTGGAAGGTGGCATCCTTAACAGATTCCAGGGTAAAAAACATATTTCATATCGGCTTATTCTGTTGTGAGGGGCTGTCTCGCATACATTCATTTCCTGTGGCCCAGTGCAGTCAGGTCCTTGCCATTATGCTGAGCCTCCAGCTGGACTCGCTGCATTGTGCTATTGGTGCACGGGCAGGTGTGTGTTGGTCAGGGTTCTGCAGTGGTATGGGTAAAAGCAATATTAAATAATAATCATAATAAGTTGACCAATGATGAGCTAGTGGATAACACGCTGGACTAGAACTCAGAACTGGGTTCTGTTCCCACCTCTGGCACTAGATGGTGACCTTGAGCCCGCTACTTCCCTGCTCTTTGCCTCAGTTTCCCCCTCTGTACAATGGTGGCAGAGAAGGGCCTCTGCTGCTGGAGCAGGAAGAGCTGAGTTCCATCCTCATGGCCCTGGGGAAAGGCGGTGTCCCAAGTGACCATGGCTCAGTTACAACACTCCCACAAGAGCCAGGAACTGAGGTGGAGGCTTGGGTTGGGGACAGCACCGGGAAGATCAAGGCAATTTGAGAGCTGGTGGTGACTGCCAAACTCCAGAAGAGCCCCAGTGAAAGGGAAGGAATGACAGACTCTGCTGCCAATCTCAGCAGTTTGCGCTTGTTTGAGCCATTTGCTTCCAACCCCCTTCCCTGATTTTACTCCCAGAAGAGGGTGGTGGAGGAAGAAATACAACCAGTCAAGTTTTCCTTACCTTTGCTAAGCCACAGGCAAAGCCCATTTCTGTTGTGGGTGGACCAAACTACCCTCTTGTATCAACTCTACAGGCTTTGAAGGAGGCACAGCAGGGATGGACCCGGTTGCAGGCCAGACACTCGGGGTTTGGCAGGGGATTTAAATTATTTCCATGGCACCCACTCCGAGCCAGCCGGAGGTCCTGCCCTTTCCTCCCTCCAGTCCCTGACAGTGCCCCCACTCCAGTTACGCTGCAGCTGTTGGTCCATACATCCCATTTACACAGAGAGGCTCCAGGCAGACACATGGGTTAGATGCACCAGGACAGAAAAGGCGAGTGGGTTGCAGAGAGAACAGGTGGGGTCCTAGCAAGGTTTTATCCAAGCTGTGCTGCTTTGGATGGGCTTATTACACATCTACAAGAAAGGAGCTTTTACCACCACTCAGTAGCATCCAATAGAATTTGCCCTCCTGGGGCAGGAGGAACCAGAAGGTCCCAGAACTGCATTTAACCCCCCTGCATCCTGTTCCTTAGTGATCATGTGCGATGCTGGGAGACTGTGAACCCAGTCTGTGACCCCTGAGCGGAGGGGGCCATTTGGACAACCAGCAGGAAACAGCCCCATCTCAAAAGGAAGTTCCCCACATCCAAAAAGCAACAAGTGGTCTCAGTGGCACAAATCAAAGAGCCATAAAAGGCTCTGGTTCCCAGGAGTGCCATCAGCTCCCTTTCCCTCTTCCCAGGCGCTGCTGCTGAGTTGTTTTGGAGAGCCCCTACACCTGAAGCTTGAGGTTGGGACAGGCCTAATCTAATGTGCTAGCTCTGCAGCTTCCTGGACACGTGGATGGGAAGAGTGCAATTTGGCCATCTCAGGCTCTGACACCATTCCTTATAAATCTGCACCAGATCTGAGCCAGCAGCAGAATTTGAACTTGGGGCAACATAACTCAGGTTCTTACAATGCGAGCTAAACAAATAACCTCTTTTATCTGACAGCAGTAGTAGGCAGTTCACCTCCAGGTGGATCAGCATCTAGGAAAGGGGCATGTCATACACAGCCCAAGAGTAAGACTCTCTCTATAAAGGACCGAATCAGGACTGGTCCTACCATAGAGGCGACCTAGGTGGTCACCTTGGGCACCAAACACTAGGGGCACATAGTCCAGAGTGCAGCAAGGCGAGAAGCTTTTTCAGCTGGCTCCACTCCCCACTGAAAAAAAGTTAAGTGCTGGGAGAGTGGGGGGCTACAGACAGGCTGGGGGGGGACTAGAAGGACTGGGGGGGGGACAGGAGCCCCTCTGCTGGCTTGTGGCTCAGCCATCTTTGGGCTGGCCCAGCCCGCTGGTCACCCAATGCAGCTTGCTGCACCAGCCACCCCCTTCCTCCATGCAGCCTGCCACACGAGCCAGCCTACAGCCTCACCCGACCCAGCCCATGGTGGGGGGGCCAAAACAAGCCTGTTTTGGGCTGCCCCTGGATTGAATGGATGGTTCAGAGCCAAACACATCAAAATTGGGGGATAGAAGGAGTGAATGGGGGGATTTGACATATGAATTCCTAGCCTGGGACACCCCTACTTGGATATTCTCTCTGTCCACACTGCAGCTACAATCCCTGTGACAAACAACAAGACAGGCCAATCCCCTCTGAACTGTTCAAGGGCCCTGGCCCGCCACCTCCCATCACTAGCCATCACCTGTAAGAGAGGCATGCACAAACATCAGGCCAAGAAGGTCAAAGCAAGGAGGCCAGCCTCGAAGGAATCCAGTCAGGGAGGGCACACAATTAGTTAATTAATTATTGAGCCGAAGCAGAGATTTCATAGCTGGGAGCTGTCACATCAACAGTGTTTTGTCAACTGAGATGACGACTAGTAAAATTATTATTGCAGTGTTGGGACTGAAAAGGACTTGGAGGGAGAGGAAAGGATACAAATGAAAGAGGAGGAGATAGCAAAGAACAAGATAAGTGTTTTTGTTGCTAAATGGGAGCTGGCGCAGGGACAGAATCTAAACTATTAGAAGACAATACACAGTACAGTACTACTAGCTTTGAATAAATCCATTTAATTAGCAATCAGCACAAAGGAAGCCCCTTCCCTGCTCTAAAAAGAGAACAACATTAAGTTCTGCAGGGATCATGCATCTGCTCAACAGAGAGCACTCACGAAGCTGCATACGAGTGTGTCAGGCTCTGCTATGGGCCTGGATGAAGCTCAGTAGGGTACAGACAGCAGGGTTAGAGAGGCACGGGCCACTCTGCAGAAAAGGAGATGGCTTTCCAATGCTCCAGACAGGGCCAGCCCCAGACCAGAGCCTGGAGATCAATTCTCAGCTATTCTGTTTTTGCACTTGGAGCAGGGATGGAGGTAAGGTGATGGAGCCACCTATGCACTACCAGACTCTGGGCCTGTTTAGGGCCCTATCTCTTCTCCAATGTCAGAGCAACCCCAGGGCTGCTCTAACTTATGCTGGACTTC
Source organism: Podocnemis expansa (assembly GCA_007922195.1). Lineage (NCBI taxonomy): Eukaryota > Metazoa > Chordata > Testudines > Podocnemididae > Podocnemis > Podocnemis expansa. The sequence continues at coordinate 51,609,445 of ML681963.1, read as the reverse complement.
CCATGGCCCTTGGAAGGAAACCAACAGCTGTAACACAGTGTTCTAGCCACTGCCCTCCCTCCTACTCACTGCCCCCTCTGCTGGGGCCTTGGGAAGATATTGCTATCAGCCAGGGATATGATCCCAGAGTGTCATTTCCACCCCTGCCAATCTCCCCCCACCCCCCCAACTTTAATGCCAAATGGGACTTAGCAGAAGACAGAATCAGCCCCTATCTCCTACATCTCAGATTCCAAGTTAAACAAGAGCCCCCCCCAAAAGTCAGCCCTTGGCACATAGATCTTGCAGTCTCTCAGGGTACATTGCCATCACCCAACACGGCAGCAACCTGAGCCAACTCCCCCACGCTAGCTGGAGTTCCAGAGCCATGACGCTAGGGCAGCACATCCGCTCAGACTGTGCGAGAGCCACTTCAGGCTCAGACAGCCATGGTTTTGTCGCTCTGGGCCCTGAGCTGGCTAGATTAAAGCTACTTTGGGCACATTGACCTGAGCAAAGACAGCAGCACAGACAGACCTTGAGACAAGATGTTGGAGAAAGGAAGCATCATTCCCCCTAATTGACAGCCGGGGAGTTTGGGCAGATGGCAGATGAAATGATTCACCCATCCTCTGCTTGGCAGTGAGTCTATAGCAGGCTGCAAGGCTTGAATGTACTTTTTTGCATCCCCCTCCCCCAGGGCTTTACCCACAGTTCCACCTCCTTATCATGCTAGGCCCTTTGTTGTCAACAGGCCACCCACACTGTACTTCCTGTCCCACTGAAGCCTCCTACCTCCACCCACTACTATTGGACTGCGTTATTTTCATAAGTGCCAATTCACTGGGCCTAGGCATCTGGCCCCTTCTCCTCCAAGTAGCCCAGAAACTTACTAGATCTGGGAAGAGACACTGCACAAGAGGACAGGTTTATTGCACAGATTAAGGACTAATAGTCTCAAAAGCAATTCTTCCTCTTTCCGGCAAGGACGCTGGGGTGAATGCTTCAGACATTAAAAGGACTTTAGGTAGCCAAGCCTCAAATCTTGCATAATCTAGCTTGAACAGGGAGCTGTGCATTATTTGCTCATTTTTTATTAACCTTAGCTGTCTTTATATTTTTAAACATTCCCTTCTGGTGGCATCAGGAACTTAAATCACACCAAAATCCCCCAAAGCTTTCGAGGAGGGGGACCAGTATCTCTAGGTGTTCATGCAGCAGCTAGCAGATGGGGGCCTCATCCCTAGCAAAAACAGTACTTTTCAGTAGAAGATCTCAAACTAGAGAACAGTCAATGAGTATGAGGGCTCCCATTTTACAGATGGGAAACCTGAGGCACAGAGCAAGGCACTGACATCTGTCACAGCAGGGGCCTCCAGGAACAGCAAATATAGGGGAAATGAGGGCCTATTTTAATAGCAAGCATCCTGCCAAAACACTAGGATGCCAGAATGAGGGGTGCACTATTAAACAGCCAAGGGAACAAGGATGTGAAATGAACAGTAAAACATGAAAATGAAATTGACCAGTCCAACATCCTTGCCCAGGATATGTGAGGGGCAACAAGCACAGTCTGCAAAGAGGAAAAGCAGTTATTTCTCTTCTTATGATCCACAGCATCAGTTAGCAGAGGATGGACATTTCAACTGGCTGTCAGAGGAAGTTCAGCCCAAGTCAAGAAAGATATAGAAGAGGGCACAAGAGCTGCAGCTGCTCTGGATTACTGGAGCCTGGTGATGCTGCTCTGGAAGGACATTATTCATCAATGATTAGCTAAAGCACAGGGTGTCGCAACCCCACCCCAGGGAGTAGGGATGTGTTGAGGTGGGTCAAGTTTACACTGCCCAGGGATGTCTCTACATCAGTGGAACAGCTTATCCCAACCCCTTCTGCCCACCACTGTGACTGAGGGGAAATCCTTCTGGAATCACTCTTGGCCCTGAAATTAATGCTTCCTGCTCCTCTACGTGCCTGTCCCTGAGCTGGGCTGTCTAAGGAAAACAGCTCATCTCTCTGGAAATGAGTTTTGTCTCATCCCTGACACACTACTTAGTGGGCTGCCTGGTGCCCTCGAAATCAACACTCCCTTTTCTCACAAACCTTTGTGGTCTCCAGCTGTGGGAAACTAAATTTCCGTAGGAGCTGCTGATTGCTAATAAAGCCAAAGAGAAAGAGCGTGTGTAAATAGAGGGTTTGGAACTCAGAAGTGCATGAGTCATGTCTGCATCTCTCTCCGGCTCTCTGTGTTTGTTCTTTATCCTTAACCACCTGGGTGTGTGCACCAGAAGTAGGTGATTTAAGACCTGCTGAAATGTTTATAGTAAACAATGAATTGACAAACAAGGAGTCCTGTGGCACTTTTAAAGACCAACAAATTTATCACATGAACTTCCTTGGCAGAAAATCCCACTTGATCAGACACTTTGGCATTTTTTCCCATGAAAGCTGGTGCGATAAATAAATTTGTTAATCTTTAGGACTATGTCTAGACCAAAAATCTTAGTTTGGATTTGGCTAGTCTGAACTAAGTAGTTTGAAAGTTAGTTCGAACTAAGGTTGTTTTTTTAGTTCAAACTAACTTTTTAGTTTGCACTAAACAAGTGCAGCTAGTTCAAAGTAAAAGTTAGTTCAAACTAAAAAAAACTGTGTTTAGTTCAAACTTATTTAGTTCAAACTAGCATGTCTTCACTGGGCTAATTTGCAAATGAATTCAAACTAAGCAGTTAGTTTGGACTAACCAGCCGAACTAACTAGTTCAAACTGACCTTTGGTCAAACTAAATTTTTTTTTAGTTCAAACTAGCCAAAGGCTACTGTAGACAAGGTTCAAATTAGTCCGGACTAAGCTTGCTTAGTCCAGACTAATTTGCTAGCGTAGACATAGCCTAAAAGTGCCACCAGATTCCTTGTTTGTTTTGCTGAACTAGACTCACATGGCTTCCCCTTTGGAACCTGTCAATGACGAACTGACAGGAAGTCTGAGGGCTTTTGCAGACACACCCGTCCCCATACAATTTCTAATAAGTGCTCCCCCCCTCCTCCCGAATGCAAACCCCCCAGGGGAATTGTTGACCCTCACTGTGCATGAGCTGGTTCTGAACTCAGCCAAAAGCCTGCCGAAGCAGCCAGACTTGTGACTATATGTTTGGGTCATCAGCACCCAAGAGCAAGGTACATAGCAGCTGAATGCTGTTGACAGAAAAGCTTATGTAAATTATTAATAATAATACTTTGCACTTCTAATAGCGCCTTTTAGCTGAGGATCTAAGAGCTCCATAAACGTTAATTAACTAAGCACAAACAAGCTGGAAAGCTGGCAGAATGCAAGTCCCTGGCCGTTTGTTAGTGCTGGGGCCAAAACGGAGGAAGGAAATAGTTTTTCTCCATTAAATGGGGATGTTCAAAACACAATACAGGCCACCATTTGCGCTCTGTGTTTGCCACTCTCACCTCTCTGACTAGGCCAGTGGTTCTCAAACCCTGGGTCAGGACATGTTACTGTGTCGCCACACAGTAGTGTGTCACAGAGAGCTGGGGAGGTGGCTGGATGTGTCCTGTAGGGTCACAATATGCCACCAACTGTGTCACGACCTGCAAAAGGCTGAGAACCACTGGGCTAGGGGACCAATTTGCTTCTTCAGTCTGTGAAGTTACCCACACAACAGGTTAGATCTCAAGCTAGCGAGGCTCAGTCATTCAAGCTTACTCCAAATGACCCCAACTGTGGATCTGACTTATAGACTTCAGCTACAGTGACAGATTGGTGAGTGTCTGTGGAAGGAAACGTACATGGTCATCAGCTAAAAAATGCGGTGTGGGGGTAGGGCTATTTTTGGGTATTATGGGACATATTTGCTTGGTGTTTTAACATCATGGTATTGTTTCACAGTTCAAAGGGAATCCAGAGATGGGTCTTTCTCCTTTACGCTATTGAAGAATAGCTTTATGAAATGACTAGCCAACAGGGGCAGTACTGTGGCACCAAAACACACCTGTGCCAAGCACAACACACCTGCTGCACAGGTGAGCATATGAGGGGAGGCAACCCAAAAAAGTCAGTAGGAGGAAGATACCGGGGAAAGAGGAAGTGCTTGTGATAACAGTGACGGCACGCTGCTGTTTGCCCTGGGATATAGCAGTGAGGGTACCCTGCTGAACTACAGGCCATGTGGCCCAAGACTCCCATCACACTTGGCAGGGATGACAGACAATGGGATGAACCTGCACCAGGGTCATTCTGCACCCTATAGTGGCCACTGCCATGGGGGCACATGTTGACCCCCCCCCCAGCAGGGAATATATAAATTGCCTCTTCACTCTCTCTGTCCTAGGGGGCTCCTGACTTAAAAGGAATCAGGTATTTTATGCATTTCAGTAGGAGGGTAGCCTGCAGGGATACAGTACCTCCTCCCTCAGCCAAGCCAGCTTGGCACAGCTGGGTGCTCTATGTAGTATCAGACCACCTCCTTATTCCACATGTCCTGAGCTTTCTATTTTCCATGCTGCTGGCCTGTCCTGTGTGCTGGGAGCCCCAAGAACAGACAGGTGGGGTCATGGAAGAACATTCAGAGCACAGCAATAAAAATCATGGACCCAGAGAGTGATTTAGGAGGCAATATTAAACACTCAGCGAAGCAAAGGCAAAGGAATGGAAGTGGCATCATGCTAACTAGTCTTAAACATTTCAAGCGCGTAGACAGCAAAGAGGGGGGAGATATGCCCACAGGCTAGAACCTGACTGCGATACCACTTAGCAAAGGGAATCATAGCCTACTGTACGATTATCCCAAGGCGTGGTTTGCCTGACATGGAATGGGACAATTTGTTAGAAAAAATCTAGTGTTGAAGGGCACATCTACACTTCAATAGGGGCTGTAGCTCCCAGCTGAAGTTGATGCTTGTGCTAGTGAGCATGGCAAGCCACCTGAGAGCATAGCCACAGTAGCTACCCTAAGTACATGTCTGCCATCTGAGAGAGGCACATACCCATATCTGTGAGCCCGTCCCATTACATCTATGCACTTTTTTTTAGTGCACTGATTTGACCAGAACAAACACTGGTATGGCTTCTCAAAACATAAACCAACTCTAGTCTAGGGGCTTCAGTGGGCCAGTTCCAATCCATGCACTGCATGAAGAATGAATTTGTCATTACACCATCTTGAGCAATTCAGGGCCTTAGACCCTACTATAATAATAAACAAACAACACTGTTGACACCTTATATATTGCCAGTGTCCAAAATAAGTCTACATTTATTCCCAAAAAGCTATGAAAATACTCTGGCAGCCTCATTATTATTATAATCCAACCCTGCACTTTCAGCCACTTTTTATCAGATTAGTGCGAATTAAAGTACAAATGAAGAGAGAAAGCTGTTTGAGGTCTTGTCTACATGGGGACACTGTGGAACATTAATCCAAATTAATTAAAAGTGAATTTAAAATGAATTAATTAGACCACATCACATCAATCCCCATGTGGATGCTTATTAAGAATTAAAGTGGTCTTAATTCAATTTAGTTTGATTCCCTTTGGAAGTGCACTAAAGCAATTGATTTAAGGCCCTTTGACTTCTGAACACGAATATTGTGAGCAAGTGGGAGTCTTCTGTAACATTTCTATGACTGAGATGCATGCCCATGATTTATGTGACTAGGAATTGCTACCCAGTGGATGTAGAAGAATTAAAAAGTTGCTTTTGGGGTAAATCAGGGACATGAGACATTCGTGCCACTTAGCTTTGTCTGTGGTCCTATGAATGGGTTGGCTCCCACCTGCATCAGTAGGCAATCTGGGGAGACGATGGGAACCCCAAGGACTGAACAACTGACATCCAGCCATGGGGAAACTCGGGCAGGCAGAATAAGTGAACTCAGCAGGTGCCAGCAGGAGTAGTATGTGAGCTGGTGTTTGCAAAGATTCAGCAGCTCTCCCCTAGAATTGAGGCCATGTCTACATTAGAAAATTGTTTTGCAGTTGTTGCACTATAATAAAGGCCCTGCGTTTATAGTGCAATTGTGAGTTCACATTGTGCTCATTATAATGCGAAGGAGTGTCCACACTGTTCTTGCCTTTCCACAAGGAAGAGCATTGAATTGTGGGCACCTATCCTACAAAGCCGCTCATCAGCTTCTAGTGCTAGGAACCCTGGGTAGAAGGAAAGGAGTACTGAGCACTGTGGATCAATCTGCAAGTTCCCCTGGGACACTGTGTTTCTTTGTCATCATTCACTGTAGCTGCTAGCAACTCTCACCCTTTGTCTACATTGCCCCAGGAAAACAGGAAAAAATTAAAAAGTTCCTGGGACTCACAGAAGGGAGGGACTAGTTGCATCAGAGCAGTGGCGTGCAAGTGGAAGACCAGAGTGCTCAGGCTTGGAATTCTGGGACATTTCCAGAGGCCATTTATTGAGGAAGAAAATTCCATCAGCGTTCACACACACTTTATAGCGCAAGAGCTGTTGTGCAATAGGCATTATAACTCTTGCACAGATGATATTTTTGTTCTGGTATAACAGGCCATTTGTAACACAAGAAAGAGCATTCAGGTGTACGGTTGGCTCGTTTTTCCACAATAAGACAGCTTATTCCACAATAACTCTCTCGTGTACGGCCACAGGGTAGGTCTGCCCTTACAGCAATACAACCACAGTGCTGCCACTGTGCCACTGTACCATGTCACTGTAGACACTTCCATGCCAACAGGAGAATCCCCCTTTCCCAGAGTTCTTCTATCGACCCAGCACTGTCCGTACCAGGAGGTTTGGGTCAGTTTAACTACATCACTCAGAGGTGTGGATTTTTCTGGTTTGAAAATGCTGCCTGATGTCACTTGCAAAGACATGCAGCAGTGCACTGGTTCCTGAGGAGTGTAAATATCTCTACCCGGAATCTATCTCAGTCAGACTTGCTGAGCAGAGCTCATGGTGTGTCCCAGTAGGCTCAACCACACAGGCACTAAGACCACTTTGCCTACCCTTCAGGAAAAGTGGGAGCCCTGGGAAACTAAAACACTGAAGGGGGGGAAGCATCCTCCAAGGGACCGGTTAAAACTGGGGCATAGCACAGATCCTGTTGATTGGTGACAAGTGTCCACAGAGGGATTTAATGCAGTAATCCACTTTAATAGTTCATTCAGATTAATTTTCCCAACTCTCCCCATGGAGACAAGCCCTGAAATAACTACTGCAGCTCATTTCATTTTCGATTGTATGGCGAAGGATTATGGCATGAAACAGAGCAGGTGACTAAAGAAGGCAGTTTGTAAAATAGCAGGTTGTGATGTTGGCAGGCCTGTTCCCAGCTCTTGCCCAGGCTGCAGGCAATTTGCTAAGAACTGACAACCTTGGCATTAAAGACCAGACCGCATCACTTGCATGTTGGTTTTGCTTGAAATAGGGATTAGTCTAAGAACATATTTTGACTCTGTGAAACTCTGGTAAATTGCTGTCTGTGTTAATCTCACTAGTAATGTCGGCATTCCCAGTGGCTGTAAGAACATAGGCAAGCTTTACTTTGTAACTTTGAAAATGTTTGCCCAGACAGAGCTTGTGAACTCAGACACGTGAATCACCCCCTCAACCCATCCAGAAGAACGGCGGGTTACTTACCGGTAACCAACCTTCTTCGAGGTGGGCTGCTTGGATTCATTCAGTAATAGGTGTATCTGTGCCGCAGCACATGATTGGTCAGAAACCTTTTTGCCCTAGCCTGTCAGAAGAGGGCTGGCAGCCACCACCCTCTGGCCACACCGTGGCTATATATGTTGCCACCACCTGGCCCCTCCTCAGTCCCAGAAGTTGCCAACTCCGAGTTGCAGGGATGGTAGGAGGGTTGTGAATGAATTCGAGCAGCCCACCATGACAATTACCAGTACAAAAAGCAAGGAGTCTTGTGGCTCTTAAAGACTAACAGATTTATTTATCACATGAGCTTTCATGAGAGAATATCCCACTTCGTCAGACGCTTTGAAGAGGGAGAAAGCATCTGCTGAAGTGGGATATTCTCCCATGAAACTCATTAGATAAATAAATCTGTTAGGGTATGTCCACACATCTTTTTTATTTTGAAATAACATTGGTTATTTCAAAATAAAAGAGATTAGGTCCACACGACGTATTCTTATTTCAGAACGACAGGCTCTGTCATTTCAAAATAAGAGCTGTCATTTTGAAATAGCTTAAACCTCCTTTAAAGTGAAATAACGCCGTTCGGACGTGTTATTTCGAAATAACCATTATTTCAAAATAACACTTTTGCCCTTCTCCTTCCCAGGGTGCCTTCCTTTTAGCCTATATTGGGTGGGGGCATGGCCCAGGGAGGGGGCCATGTTGCCACACCTCCCATGGTGCCCCTCTCCTAAAGCGAGATAACAAGTCCTGAGTTTGGACATGCTATTTTGCTTTGAGCTTTTCCCTTAATTCGAATTAACTTATTTCAAAATAAGGACCTTATTTCAAAATAACGATGTACGTGTGGACATAGCCTTTGTCTTTAAGTGCCACAAGACTCCTTGCTTTTTTTGCTTTACTAGTTACTGGTAAGTAACCCACTGTTCTTCTTTGAGCGCTGCTCAGATACATTCAGTAATAGGTGACTGCTAGCCGTGCTGATGGACAGTGGGTGGAGTTGGTTCTTTCCCGCCTTCAGCACTGCCACTCCCCTTAAGGGCCAGCAACCCAGGTGAAGAAGGTCCACAGGAAGTATGTAAAGAACCGCCATAAGAGCCTGTGGCCCAGGTAAAGGGAAACTATCAGGTAGGACGGCCTGGCCTAAGGAGAAAAATAAAGCCCTACATTCCTTGATTGCTGCCTGTTTTGCCACAGCAGGAGCCGCAGCAGCCTAAAGTCACCTTATCATATGGAAAATGAAAACACAGTTACCGATCCAAGATCAGTGAGGCGCCTTCATGTGAGGACATGAGCAGCTGATTGTACACACCTATCAAGGCGTGTGAACTGGGAAAATTCTCTGGCCTTTGGTCTATGATAAGTCCCTTAGTGTTTGACAAGATATTAATGTGACCCTGGAGAAAACTCAGCCTGCTAGCAGCGAATACATGAAGGTGGAAAAGGGAAGAGAAAAGGGGATAAAACCCCTTGCTAGTCCGGCCAAGGAAGTAAGTCACAAGGAGGTATGAAGACAATACACGACCACCTAGTAAGACGTGGTTCCTCAGTGGTCCACCTGGGTCGGCATATGGTGCCAAGCATGCCCCTTCAGAGGCCCATATGTAGGCATAGTTCTCAACAGGCAGCGGAACCCAGGGCCACGAAAATCAAATGTGTCACAGGCTAAGAAGTTGAATTTCCACCTTAGGGTAAGAACAGGAAGGAGACCTTTAAGGTCAGCTCCATTAGATAAAAGTTAGGGGTAAGGGTATGTCACCCGTGGTAGGGTACAGCCCCCTCTTTTTTTTAACCAGGGACGCAGCAACTGGGGAAGGAAGTAGGAAAGACGACCATTGACAAAGGTCAAAATCCCCTTGACACATACGGCATATGTTTCCACATAGCATGTGGCAGAGGGTGAGCCAGGAAAGAGGGTGAATCTCTGGCCCTGGAGGGGAAAGACTCTTGAAGAGTGGTAGAGTCTGGTGGAAGATTGGTTACTCCCTCCATTAATTACCTCATAGAGAGAAGGAAAGCAACCAAGGGTGACTCCTGCACTATGAGCATGCCAAGGGCAGGAGGTTAATAACGAAGGGGGAAGGAAAAAAAGGGGCAGGGTCTGTCGACCATCACCACCAGGGAAGGACAAACCCCAGGGAAAAAGGAAGAAAACCCCAACCGGGAAAGGAGGTGGGAAGAAATGGGCCACCCACCGTGGTACCATGTAGCCGGGATAAATAATCACCGTCAAACAATGGCTTGCTCAGGGAAACGGTTAGTGAATGGGTTTGCGCCAGCATAAGACCAAAGGGGCCCTCTGAACCATGAGATGGGTTCAGGGGTGAGTTGGGGAAGGATCAAATCTGAAGGTAAGCGGGAACTCATTCCTATGTTAGAAAAGAGGCGGCAGCCTAAGGAACTACCCAGGTCTAACTATGGGGGACCCGGCAGACTCCCCAGTGACACTGAATCTGTTCTGTCAGTGGACGGAACAAAGCTAGGTCGTTGATGCATTCCCGCACCTTTAGGAGGGCCCTTTTGAAGGCTCTCAGGTCACTTCCTTTAATTCCCAATCCACCGGAGTAATATACAACCTATCCTATACCCAACAGTTTGAGGTTGTGTAGTAGGTGAAGCGGAGGGTCCTGTTCCCACAGAAGAGATTGAGGTCTCCTCTTCTAGGTGGGGAGAAAGGGGGAGGCAGACAAGCGGCTCTATGGAGGTGAAAAGTTCTCAAGTGTGCTAGCACGTGGGACTGGTGACAGCCTGACCAGGGAAGGAGGGGTACAACTGCTTCCCACGAGATCTCCCTTGCATCCCTTGATGCCGGGAGAGGGTCACAGGAATCCTGCCCTGTGCCTCGTGCTGCTTTCACCACCCCTTGAGATGGTGTGGGGTGGTAGATGAGGAATGGAAAATCTGTAGCTGGGATCTGGTATTTATGGCCCACCATGTCTGATACAGGAGTGATGGACCCAGGGGTTTGCCAGCATGACATGGCAAGGTCCCACACACTAGGGTGAAGGGGAATTGTTATAGGCTTAGCAGAGATGAACACCAGGCTGAATAAGATGTCAGTTGGCCCCATGGGGGATTGAGCCTCCAACCCCACGAGTACAAACTTGGCAAAGGAGGTTGAAGTGCACCATGAGATCCCCAGTGTAGGAACGGGGCAGGAGGTTCAGGGCCCTATCCGGTGCTGGAGGAGCTGGTGCCAAGCTAGGCGAAGCGGTACCACAGGGACTCATTGGAGTCTCTTGGGGAGACCATTCATGAGGCCAGTACTTATAGGGGATTGGTACTGAAGGGTGTGGACAGGGCCGTTTACTTCCCTTTGAGATGCCCTCCTCTAGGCTTAGTGATCAGGAAGCCTCCCGGGACCGCATCCACAGTGCCGGCAAAGGCAGAGAAATACAGCTCCGAGAAAAGGACTCGGCAGTACCGGGGGCCCTCCTGCATGACTGGCTCCAGTGTCGGGGAACTCAGCACCGAGATCAGTGACGGTGTCCAGTACCACCTTTGGGGCAACCAGGCTCCTAAAGTGAGGGCTGGTTATCCATTTTCTTGGGGGGCACCAGTGTCAGAGGTGTTGGCAGGAGAAGTAGTGTTTTCGCTGCCTCAAAGGCCTCCAGAGTGGTAGGGAGTGGCACCAATTCCTGCCGGTCCCGTGGTGACCCCCGGGTGGAGGACCTAGATCGGCGCCAAACTGGCACATGGTGCAGAAGGAAGCCCTGAAGCTTCGGGGACAGGCTGCCGCACTTGCCCTGAGGCCAGTGCACAGCGCCTTTGCTCTCTGTCTTTGATGGTCTGTGGTTTGAAGGACCAACAGATAGAGCAAGCGGTGACCAAATGGGCTTTGTCCAGGCACCGGAGATACTTCTTGTGTAGGTCATCCTGCGGGAAGTCATTGCTGCAGGCCGCACAAGGTTTAAACCCCAGCATGGCAGGCAGCAGGAAGGAACGATGTTCCTGCTTCAAGGTTACGTGCTCACTGGAAGTAGCGCTCTTCTGATGAACAACATCCACAAAAAGGTGCTCCCAGTTGAGCGAGAGGCTCAAAAAAGTTGTAGAGACAGGCTGCTTGCACAATCGCAAGGAGCAGGCTGTTTTGAAAACTGTCACTGAGGGCAGAAAAAAATAGAATTGAGGAGGGGCCGAGCGGCGGCCACATATGTAGCCACGGGGTGGCCAGGGGGTGGTGGCCACCAGCCCTCTTCTGACAGCCTAGGGCAAAAAGGTTTCCGATCTATTGTGCGCTGCAGCACAGATACACCTATTACTGAATGTATCCAAGCAGTGCTCGAAGAACTATCAAAACCAGATGGGCCATTAAACTCATCACAATACAAAGTACTTGTTAATGGTTCTCTTGAATCTGGGAAGCTCATCCTAGTGGGCTTGGAAGCTGAATGAAGGAAATAAGACAAGTCACAGGAAAATAAAGTAGTCTTGTGTCATTTAAAGACTAATTTATTTATTGCATGAGCTTTAGTAGGAAAAAAATCCCACTTCGTCAGACTCTTTAAAGACAGGAGAACTTACAGAATGGGATCAAAATAACTGCAGGGAAGTGTAAATCATAGGATCAGGTCACACTTTAACAGCAAATCAAAGCAGTTGTTAAGATTCAAACACTGGGGAACAGCCTATAGAGGAAGATGAGGTCAGATCACCTGTTGTAATGAGAAAAAAAAAATCCAACATTCCTATTTAGCTCCAAAGCAGCACAGCCAAATTTGCAAATGAGTTCAAGCTCTGCAGCTTCTCTTTGAAGCCTTGAACTGTTTTTCATTTGCCTGAGGCAAATAAATTCGAGCTCCGCAGAGCAAATAAATTTGAGTTGTGCACGGAGTAGGATTTTCTCCCACGAAAGCTCATGCAATAAATAAATTTGTTAGTTTTTAAGTACCACAGGACTCCTTGTTTGTTTTGCTGAACCAGACTGACAGGGCTGCTCCTTTGGAACATCACAGGAAAACGGCCATCTTTTTGGTTATTTGAACTCTGAATGACTAGAAACTCAGTGAAGCCAGGGATCTCCAGAGACTGCCTCCTGAGTCTACTTTTAAAGACACTTGGAATAGACAGATCACTACTACTCTTTTAGATGGTAACTTGGTGTGATATGTTTGCTCGATTTAACTTGTAAAAAACTTCTCTTTGCCTAGTTAATAAACCTTTAGAGAGTTTATTACAGGCATTTTCCAAGGGGTAGCCATCTTAGTTTAGTTCAGCAACACAAACATGGAATCCCATGGCATTTTTAAAGACTAACAAATTTATTTATAGCATGGGCTTCTGTGGGAGACATCCCACTTTGTCAAACACTTGAAAATGATTTTCTTCCGATTTTCAAGCATCTGACAAAGTGGGATCTCTCCCGTGAAAGCTCATGCAATAAATAAATTTGTTAGTTTTTAGAAGTACCACAAGACTCCTTGTTTGCATTATAAACATTGTCTTGTGTAAGACCTAAAGGGTACCAATCAATCAGGAGTAATTGGCTGATCTCTTGGGAGTGGAAGCCGCCAGAATGTGGTATGGTTTGGGGAACTGGAACAAATGGTACTGATACAAATGCAGTTACAACAGTATAAGTGTGTAACTACATCCATACTAGGGCTTACGCTGGTCTAGCTATCAGGGGTGTTGCTGGCGCCTGGCACAGCGAACATCTGGGTCAGCCCCTGCCTCTCCTGTCACCGTCCCCAGCAGGAGATCTGGGGCCCAGCCACCAGTGGTGGCAACTGCAGCTCCTAGACCGCTCCCTGGCCGGGAATTCAGGCCAGGCCGCCTGTGGCTGTGTTTGCTCCTCCCGGCTGGGCCCCAGCCAGGGATCTAACACAAGGGAAGTGTCTCCAGGGCTATGTCTACACTGGGGAGATCTTTTAAGTCAAGTCGATTTAAGGGTACATCTACACTGGAGACAGTATAGACACATCTCAGGAGCATTACTGGGCCTGGACCCCAGCCCTGCCCTCTGCCCCCATCTTGGGGCCCAATCCAGCTCCGGGGGCCTGATCTGTTTCCTGAAGCCGCCAGCAGGCAGCGGTGGCAGGAGACAGCTTCCAAACGTCTGCCAGAGGCGGTAGGAGCCAGCTCTGAGCCCCTTGCCACTTGCAACAAGGGCAGGGGTCAGATCCAGTGCTAAGCCTGTTGCCAGCAGCAACTGGGGCCGGATCAGGCCCCATAAGCCAGATCAGGCCCCAGAGATGGATCAGGCCCTGGGGCAGGGAGAGGGTGGGGCCAGGGCCATCTACACTGCATTAAGTCAACTTTCAGGGCAGGTGTTATTAAGTCAACTTAAGCAAGTGCTTAAATCAACTTAATAAACTGTAAATGTGGCCAGGGAGTTCCTTAGGTTGACTTAAGGCTGGTTAAGTCAGCGTAAGGCTCCAGTGTAGACATACACACACTGTGCCCTCTCCTGGGATATCTCTTTCCTCTAAGGAACCCACAGGGTCCACACCCACCAGCTGCCACAAAAACAGAGCCCTTAGAGATTTAAAGGCCCAGCACACAGGAAGCCTTAACAGCACTGTACAGATACATGCAACCAACAGAATCCTGCTAGGAGAAGCCTCAGTGCAGCACCGACAGGATAGGCTACAGCAATGAGCAATGACCTGGTTGTCAAAATATCCCATTAGTTCACACTGGGCACATGTGATCAGGAGAGAAAAACAACTGGATTCAACAGAAGTCAGACACGAGTATAGCAGACTGCTTAGCGGCTGTGGAGCCAAAACTAGTGAGGGTCCCAGCTGCTCATCAACATGCATTTCTCACCATTCCCTAAAGCTCAGAGACTGCTGGTAAAGTCTCTCTCGTTTTCTCTCCCGGAAATCTCCAAGAATACCTCAGGAAACAGCTAATCCTGGCTGAGCTGGGAGCTGATTACATGCCTGCCTTTTGTGAGAAGGTGATAAAGGCCCTGATAGAACCAAATGAATTTTTCCTGTCCCTCTCCCACTTGCTCATGTACATACATTCCCCCCTCGTGCACATACATTCACCCCTTCATTCGCAGCAAATCCCACTGGGGGCTCCTGGAGTTCTAGTCCCACCCACCCCTCAGCCCACCGGGGCAGCTCTGTCTTTTGATTCACATGGCTTTCAGGATGCAAGTTTCCCTACCCATGACTGGAGCACTTTGCTCAGCCAGACTCTCCTTGCTGATGAGGAGAGAAATGGACTTTTTACTCCCCAGCCTGCTGTGCTGTCAAAACATGCCTGAGTAATCCTAACATCCAATCTAACTTTAATTCCATCCCCAGCAACTTGCTCAGATCCACTCTCCACTCTCATGCTGCGGGGAGCTTTCGCTGGCTTCCCTTGATTAGAAAATAAAGGCAGGCTGGAGACCGGCTCCATCCTCTATCCCAATCTCTTCCCTAAAGAGGCCACTGACCATTAAGTATCCTGTTTCTCAAGGCTGATATGGAAGCTGTACTTTGTAGTAACACTCGGAGTCCCTTGTACACAGTACAGGGCCTGTCACGTATAGATGAGCTTCTTCAGTTCCGCCAACTGTGAAGAATGAGGGAATTACGGGTAGTATTTTTAGGACCCTCAGGTTATCTGTGTGGCTGTGTTCACACAGCCCTCTTATTTCGAAACAACGGAGGTTGTTTCGAAATAAGATTTAGGCTGTTCACACGACGCACGGTTGTTTTGAAACAACGGGTTCCGTTGTTTCGAAACAACAGCGTTGTTTCGAAACAAGTTAAACTCCATGTGGGGACGAAACAACGTTGTTTCGAAATGATTGTTTCGAAACAACGCCATGCGAACATGTTGTTTCGAAACAACAGTGACTTGTTTCGAAATAACTGTTGCCTGAACCTGCTATTTCACTTTGAGCTTCTTTCCTTAATTCGAATTAACAAACTGTTAATTCGAATTAAGTTATTTCGAAATAAGGTGTTATTTCGATACAAGTTGTTTTGAAACAACCATATCGAAATAACCCCCTGTGTGTGAACACAGCCTGTGATATTAATAATACCTAGTTCTTCCATAAGGTTTTTCCATCAGCAGATTGCAAATGTGCTTTACAAAGTGGTGGAGGAGGAGAGTGCCATTATTGCCATTTCACAGATGGGAAAACTGAGGCACAGGGCAGTGACACGGACACAGTCATTTAGAAGGCCACTGGCTGAGCTGGGAAAGGAACAGATCTCATGAGAGTTAATCACTGCCTCCCTTTTAACCTGTCCTGTTGCCAGGCATTAAATCAAAAAAGGCTTGTAAGGGAGCAGCAAAGAAGAAACAAAATTATGGCAGTCAAGGTAAGGGAGCTATGTAACTGGGGAATAGCCCCACCAGCCACAAATGGAGGCAACAGGACAAGATAAAACATACAAAAACTTCAAGGAAAGATTAAGAGCTAGGGAAGGTGAATATGCTTTTACCCTTTGCTCTGCATGCTTTTTACCTATAGATGAATGAACAAACAAATTGTGTTTTGCTTTGAAGACACTGTTTCTGTGTCACTACAAACTTGCATCATGACAGCTCTTGAAGGGAAACTTACCAGTGCCCAACCTGGTTGGGCCTGTGTGGCATTACCCAGTTGGGCAACAAGAGCGGCTGCCCAGAGATCCAGCACTGGAGGAGCAACATCACAGCTCTGCGCAGAAAGGGGCGAGAGCAGTGAAGCTGCTATTCAAAAGGCTCATCTGGTAGTCATGGAAGCAGCAACGCACACATCAGTAGCCACTTTATGAGAGTCTTAAGCCACTCCATGCTAGGCTGCCCTTATTATCTTATTACCCTCTGGCAACTTCTCATTCAGCAGTACCAGTCACTAGTTTGCCAATTCTAAGAACTGAAAATTCCCAACATTGCTCAAGGCATTATTGTGCTGGGTGTGGCACGCACACTCAGGCCTGGTCTACGTTTGATCAGCAAAACTCTTCTGTTGCCACAGCCGAAGACAGGTCCACACAGGATTGTGCGTCCTACCACTGCAACGCGCCCCGCTGCCGTGTTAGTTTTTTCAGGTTAGCAATGCACCTGCATGTGCCAGCACCTCTGAGAGATGACTCTTTTCAGAATGACCAGCAGTTGCACCAGCACAGTGGCAGTGCAGCTGTCCACACACCTGTATCCCACAGCTAGCAGTCCTCCAGCAACAGCACCACAACGCCAGTGACCTGGCTGGCAAAAGTTCCTAACTCTGTGGCCAGAGTTCTTCCATTTACAATGCCCTGCCCCAAGGAGTTCACAGTCAAGAGGCAGGAGGGGAAATGGGCCTGTGTCTGAGGTCACACAATATACCAGGGCCTGGGCCTGAACTAGAACATAAATGTTTCCTGACTCCCAACTCAGGACCCTCTCTACTAGACCTCGCTGCCTCCCATGGCAGCAGAATCATGGCACCGCCCCAACAAGACCCTTAGCCTGTGACAGCTTGTTGGCGAGTGACATGACCTGCTAGCTGCAGGTGGAGGAATCTTCATCAGGTACAAGCACCAAAGAAAGGTGTGCTTGTCGCAATCTGACCAGAACGAAGGGAAAGATTTGCCAAGCATTGAAGAAGAAACGCCTCAGCAGTGGGTAAAGACGCAATCCTGGGGGGGGAGAGGGGCATTATTTCCCTGAGAGCATCTGGAGGAGTTCGGACGCAAAGCAGAAAGCTGAGGTTTCATTTCCCAGGCCTAATTCCAGCTCCATATCTGGAACTATGTAAAATAGCTCACTGCTTGCCCACTTGGAAACCGGAGTCTTGCACTTCTGCACCCAGGACTGCCTTTAAATAGCCTTGTTTAAATGCAGATCTCCCTGTCCACTGCGACAAGGACCCACTGCAAAGGGAGCGCTTCCCACAAGCCTGTGTTGTTCAAGCCAACTCCCCAGAGCCAGCCACCTGTAGCTAGAGCCAATCTGCTCACCCAGCCTCCCCTATGAGTCCCAAGCAGCTCAAGCCAATGCCCCACACTGGGCCTCGCTCCGGCATCTTCCTTAGTCTGGACCAAGTCCCAGTCTTCTTGTGGAGACCCATACTGGCCAGGCTGGCCCTCCAGCACCAGAACGCAGCACACAATACTCTTTGTGCCATGCTAGCTAGACAAGGCACTGCCTGAGGAGACTCAGGGATGGGGGGAGCATACAAAAAGAGACGCGGAAGCGTGTCCAGGGCACAGAAATGGTGATGGCATATGGCTCAGACACATAGGTGCCCGTAGCAAGCTTGGGAGCCACCTCCCTGCCCCCTTGTTTGCCTTTCTCCCTCCCTGGCATTGCCCATCCCAGCCTTCCGGTTGCATTGGCTTACACCCACTCTGTGCTATCTAGTGGGGCAACATCTCCTGGTCCCCAGCTAGTGATGCGAACAACTTTCCTAACTGGAATCACCAAGGGGCATGTGCCCTGCACAGTATGTCTACAGGCTTCCTTACACCCCCCAGCAAAGGAAATGCTACCCCCCCCCATGGCCTCTCAAGTAAATTCACCTCCCTACTACCCCAATGTGACTCTATGTCACCCCCAACCCCTGGGGGACAGGCAAGCAAAGCAGCCCCACAAAGATGCATGCAAAGCTAATCTGCAGCAAGAATCCACTAACAGATTGACTCTAAACAGTGAAGGCGGCACCAAAGCAACTCACTAAGAGGGGCCTCCAGGACCAGCAATCAGCCTCTTGAGCCAGGCCATTAAGCAACAGGAAGGTTTCCTGAGGAAGTAGCAGGTCTATGGCATGCAGTAGGGAAGCAGAGGCAAATGGGTGCAAAGGCATCCAAACCATTATCCTAGTAGTGACAAAGAGTCCAGGCAGCACACCCCTGGAGGGTCAAACAGCCACTTGCAGCTGAGCTTTGGCACCAAGTCCTCTGCTGCAACTGAATATTTGTCTTTGCAAAAGAAAAAAAAATCCATCCATCATCTAATAATATCAGATCCCTGCTCGGGCAGGGCCTGTTCTCAGAATACAGATGATTTATAGCTTGGAAACAAGCCAAGGTGTGTGTCTGCTTACCTGAGCCAGTAAAACGGTCCCACGATTTTACCAGGGCCTGTGTTTGGAATGTGAGATGTTTAGGAAATCTGAACTCCCTTCCCTTAAGGGCAAAGGAGGGGAAAGGGGGGGCCTGAAACTCTATTGATAGAGCAGTAGGGGATGGAGCTAAAAACTTAGCTCCACCCACAACACCTCCTGGGTCTGCTCATTCCTAAAGAGAGGTTATAAGAGACCATTTTCAATGCTTCCCTCTTCTTGTGCTGGGTTGTTTGGAGTGAATGGGGTGTGACTGCCTCTGAATTCATGAGGGCTGCTTGCCTGGCAGCATGTTACAGTGGAGGCTTTTACATATGCACACTGAAAATGGCAACATTCAATTCACTGAAAATGGGTTTCTTGAGGGGAGGCTGGCTTTGATTTTGTTGTTCATTATTGAATTAGTTTTTGATCAAAGATAGGTTGCACACCCAACCCATGACCTTAGGATCTGGACTCATGTGTTCCCAAAGGACCAATTGTGGAGCTGGAAAGGGGGCAGGGCAGGTGGGTTTTTCAGATGGAACCATCTCCAAGATTTTTGGTTTGGATCTGATTGGTTTGGTTTAAGAAATATTTTGAATAAAGCCCTGTGCACCTAGCAATCACGTATACGCATGGCCCCTGCTATCTGAAGGATCTTCTGCTTTCTCTGTCCTGTGTATAGTTCTTATAGCAGGCCCAACACTCTAGTAAATCGGGGCACCCTCTCCTGTAGCTCCAAAATCACTTTGGGCTGTAACCTCCTATAATGCAGACCAGCCAGTCTGAGTTGATACTTGGAAGCCTTGGGTCCTTACAGCGTGCTCTTTAAGTGGTTATTTCTATGACTTCCAGAGCTCCTCTCGATTTGAAAACCAGGAGAGTGTGTACTGTGCCCCCATGACCATGGTGCCTCTTTTAAACCTACAAAGAGTAGCAGGTTGGCCTTGTGGTTAAAGCACTGGGCTGTCACCTAGAAAATCTGGATTTGGTTCTTAGCTGTCCCCAGGTTGTTTGAGTGGGTCACTTCCCTGCTTGGGGTCTCAGCTCCCCATCTGTAAAAGGGAAATTATAGTCCTTCCTTTGTGTGTCTTGCCCATTTCCATTGCAATGGGTTTGGGGCAGAGGTTGCATCTGTACAGTGCTGGCACAATTAACATGGCTGCTGTCCAAGTGTTACTGGAATACAAATCAGGCAGAAGTGCTGAGTTCACCAGTGCAGCCTGGATAGTGGAGAAATGTGCCTGGGGGTAGATATATGCAAACTCCAAGTGCTTCCATCTCGGGGCTGGTTTGTAAAAGTATTTGGGCACTTATAGATGCAGACAGGCAAGGAGGGGGATTTATTGACAGTCATCAGAAGCTAGGCATGAAAATACTTTTGTGAATCCCACTGGGTGCCTGTTGTAGGCCTAGCTATCCCTTTTCAAAGCTGACTACTAGGTCTGGCTGCAGCAGTGGGGCTTATTGCCTGGGATTTCACAAGCTTTTGGCAGAACTAAACTTCCCGGGCCACCAGAGCTGAAATGCAAGTGAATGCTGTCCATCTAGAAGGGCAGATTTGCCAAATGCAGGCTCTTTCCACCCCCCTCTGCCAGAACAAAACTTGCTAAGAGGGCTGAGTCCTCTTGTGTGGATCCCCCATCAGGGGGTGAGAGCTCCCGAAAGAAGATAATATGGGGAAAATGCTGTGCTGCTGCAGGCAGATGTGCACTGGGGTCCTATGAAGTCATGCCATGCATGGTGCCTACCACCAGAGGACTATTGAGTGCTGGTAGAGGGAGAGACAGGGGAAGAGTGGGTGGTTTGCATCAAGAGCTAAGCATCTGATTGAGGAAACATCCAGCAGGCAATACACAGCTAAAAGTCAGATGTCCTGATGATACTAGTCTTACTGCTACTGCTGCTGCTGCTGCTGTTTGGGTCATTGACCCCAGGACCTCTTGTTTTAAACCACAAACTCCTTCTGCTTGAGCTACATCCCAGTCTCTATGGAAAAGTCCAAAGCATTCCGCTGAGTGGAAGTGGCTTACACTTGCTTATCACAGGGATCTCCAGAACTGTATACAGTATATGGGATCTGCCACATATATCTCCAGAGACAAGAGGGGCCTTCCTACTGATGCAGGGGGTGCTGGATCAAGCCGTGAGGCTGCAATATCTAGAGGGCAAAGTAAGGGAACAGGGCTCCCCCTTGAGTGACAGCTTCAGCTCTGACATCCTTGAACCTTAGTGGGATGCACCTGTGTTTCCATTAACCTTTGTTATCCAACTGTCACAGCTCATCACTGGACAGCAAAGGGCAGCTGCTCTGTGCTCTTGCCTTCCACCTGGCATGGCCTGCTGAGATAAGCAAGAAGGTGGGGCGGAAGTTTGCCTGTGCTGGTATGTGAGCATGAGCAGAATATGCACACCTGGGTGTGCATGGTTATTATTCATACATCTGGGCACAGCAACATGCAAGTGCACATCTGTGTGAGCATGTGCAGTTTGCACACATTCATGTGCATGTGTCAGGGTATTGTATGGTGTATGCAATAAATAAATTTGTTAGTCTTTAAGTGCCACAGGACTCGTTTGTTTTACTGAATGAGACTAACACGGCTGCCCCTTTGGAACTTATCAAGGTGTTGTAAGGGTGCATATGTGTGCACAAGAATATGCAGTGTATGCATATCTGTGGCCATAACTACACAACACCTCCTAAAACTGCAGGGCCCAACTTTTGCTTTCAAATGACAAGGCATTTTCCTGCCAGATGTACAGCTAGTTACTGTGCTAAGATGATGTGGCAAAGCCACCAAAGGCCCAGGGCTGAAGAGCCAGTGGTTGGCAAGGAAGGGGGGAAGGCAACAGGGTGTGTGTTTGAGCAAGTGGCAGGGGATGTTGAGAAGAGCCCAAACAATCAGTCTGGGACTGATCCCCTTCCAGAAATATAACCTCCTCCTCCCCCCGTTGAGCCTGTGAGTGGAAGCCTATGAGAGTGCAATGAGGAAGCAGATCATCCAGATGAGACAAGTGCTGCCACAGGCAGCAAGGAAGTGGTCACAATTTTTTAATTTTTGATGGGAGGGGGGAAAGAAGAGAGATTTGACAAGGTCCTCCTGAGAAGGGCTCCCAGATGAACCTTAGCTGACTTTTCAGGGTGCTTAATTCCTTCTCTGCCTTTCCATCTCCTTCCCCTCAATGAAAACATGGAGTCTTGTGACACTTAAAGACTAACAGCTTTATTTATTGCATGAGCTTTCATGGGAGAAAATTCCACCTCGTCAGATGCTTTGAAGAGGGGGATCCCTCCCATGAAAGCTCATGTGATACATAAATCTGTTAGTCTTTAAGTGCCACAAGACTCCTTGCTTTTTTTGCTTTACTAGACTAACACAGCTGCCGCTTTGGAACTTCCCATCAATGAGGAATTCATGACAACAGTATTTCTCAAATAACCCCTCCTTCCTGGAACAAAATTAAATCAACCACCATGCTGTCCAGATACTTTTATTGTCTGACATACGACCTTCCTTGTTGGAATTTAGAGTCTAAATAGCCACTTTCTTTTCTTTCCTTAAAACGAAATCCATGAAGAAATTGCAAACTATAAAACACTCTACTTTTTTTTCGTGGGACCCACCAAAAACCTTGTTGCAGGCTCCCCCTTCTGGCCCTAAAGCAACAGTTCATTACAGGCCAGTAAATACAACATGTTGTCTTGTGATCACTTCTCCCCACAGTGGTGGTCCAAGGCATTCACAACAGCCTTCTGCTTGAAGCTAAAAGAGACCTTTGGGCCAGGCACACAGGAAAGAAACCTAGGTGATTAGTGCTAAAGTTCCCTGGTTCTTACCCAGCAGTGTCCAAGCTATCTCTATGACTTTGGCTAGTGCTCCTTGCACTCAGACAAAGCTGTCTGGTCATGACAAAGCACTTTGCAGTTGCTGTGAAAGGAAACCACTCCTTGTGCTAATTTCACATGTCTATGAAATATGCTTTCTTTAGCGGGCGATTCTCACCATTGACAGCAGGATTGGGCCCCAAACAGACTATAGGAACTTCTGGGAACATGTTCGAACAGGCAGGTCTATTCTGGGAGATGAACCTGATGACTAATACAACTCACCAACTGAAGAAATGCTATTTCTTATTCCCCTCTGCACAGCTAGGGTTCTGGGCCCCAGGGGTTAAAGTAAGCTGGAACATGCTGGAATGGCATTCTGGGGCCCCCTCTATGTAGGGACTCAGCATTCTGGGCCCCCTAAACATAGAACATGGAGCCAGAATACTATGTTCTAGGGCTCACCATCTAAAAATAGTGGGTACTGGAATGCAGCATTCTGGCTCCATGTTCTATTTTTAGGGGTCCACCAAATGCTGAGCCCCTAAAAAGAGTAGCCCTGTAATGATGTTCTGGTATGTTCCGGCAGGGCAGGCAGCTGTATCAGGCTGGGAGATTTTAAATCTCACACCCTGAGCCTGCTCTGACTGAGCATGCTCAGAGCCTCAGAGCAAACTCAGTGTGGGAGCCTCAGCCCAGGCTGAGACCATGGCACATGGCGGCTAGGTGAAAGGGCCCTAGGGGGATGGGTCTGGGGACAGACGAGCCAGTCCAGTGGGGAAAGGGCGCAGGGGGAGGATGTCAGCCTGGGGCAGTGGGGGAAGACAGCGTGGCATGGCGGTGGATTGGGGAAGGGTTGGGGGACCAGTGGCAAGACAGGAGGGTTGGGAGGGGGTTGGGGAAAGGCTTGGGAGACCAGCAGCAAGATGAGGCTGGGGGCAGTAGCTGGGGTTGTGGGGCAGGTGTTTGGGGCACAGTTAGTGGGGGGGCAGTAGCTAGTGTGGGGAGTAGGCGTGTGGGGAGCAGTAGCCGGGCTGAGGGTAGGCATGTGGAGAGCAGTAGCTGTGGTGGGGGGTAGGCATGTAGGGACCAGTATCTGAGGTGGGGGCAGGTGTTTGTGGGGCAGTAGCTGGGGTTGGGGGGAAGGTGTTTGGGGGGGCAGTAGCTGGGGTGGGTGAAGGGGGCCTGGACCTGTGGGAAGGGGGCCTGAACCTGTGGGAAGGGGACTTGGACCTGCGTGAGGGGCACCTGGAAATTTAACAGGGTTCCAGGGCCTGCCAAATTGTACCTTAATCGCTGCTGGTCCCTTATATTTCTTAGTCTTCACTATACTTTCTAGGAAGGGGATTGGGAAGAAACTATCTTCTGTTGAAATTAAACAGAAAGCAAGGCAAACACAAATGGTGTTTACCTATTCACTTCATTCTATCCTTAATTCTTTAGGGATTTTTAACCCCAGGAGAAATTTAACAGAAAGACAAAAGAAAGTGACAGGATGAGGAATGTCCATGCAATGTGGGCAGAGGAGAAAAATCATCTGGACTCGGGCATAGAGTGTAGGGAATATGGCCCAATGTACTGCTCACAGTACATGCTGGAGACCATGAGATTAGCAAGGAGGATGGTTGTAGAAAATCTTCTGCACTAGGAATTTAATTTTCCACTTTCTGCACTGCATGCATGCATTTTACAACAGGAATGTCTTTCTTTGGCCATTCTATTTTCTCTCACATTTAATCCCATCTTTTCTTTTATGCTAAGGAATGGATCAGCAATATACAAAACAGACAGGCAGAGATTCTTCCAAAGTAACTAGTGATTTGGATTTTATAGAGACTTGATTTTCAGAAAGAGTTTACAACCTTTTGACAATCAAGCCTTTTTCAAGGTGCCTCAGGCTGCCTACCAAAACATTGAGATACCCCCAAATCACTTGTTACTTTTGGAGATTGAAGACTATCTTGGGAGCTGGATTTGCAAAAGAAAATAAGTGCATGTTGGTTACGGAGCCCTTTGAAAATCTGGGCATAAGTGTCACAGGGCCAGAGTGCTGAGCCCTTTTGAAAAATCTGGCCCTGAGCCCTTTGGAAAATCTGGTCTGCCTATAATGACAAAATAATGCCAACAACTCATTTTTATGGTGCCCTTCCTCCCACAGAACCCTAAAGCACTTTGCATTCTGGATAGATACAGGACTCAAGTCCCCTAGGATTGAAATGCAGCTGCTTCTGAGTGCCCAAAGGCAGCTGTTTTAACAGCACACAGCAACAGTTTAGGGCAGGAAGAATGCAAAAAAATAGCGCATCCAGCTGTAACTTCGAGAGACACCATGGGAGGCAGAGGGTAGGAAAGATGCATATTCATTGCTGTTCACAGAGAACATCAAAAACACAGTAGTAATGAATTTGGCCAATTATTAGGACAAAATACTTTCATTTTGATGTCTGAAGTTTTCTTATTCACATTACACAGGGGATGCAAAAAGGAAGGCGGGGGAAAAGAAGGAGCAGAGGAGAGAGCAGACTGGCATATGTCAGAAAAATTCTTGCACTGAAGAACATCACAGGACTATGAATAGCTGACTTCACAGGCTGAATGTGCATTTTGTATGGAAGACAAGCTTCCGAGGCCCTACCAAAAACACAGGCGGCAAAGGGATGGTTCGACTGATGGAGAATTACCCTTGCTTTGTGTGTATTCGATAGCATCCACCCATCTTAATGAGTTTTCCTGAGAACAGCACAACCTTCCAACAGCCTGTTGATTCCCCCTGAGTCTAGGCCCTCCCCTTCATTTTTGCAGCATCAGAGAGGGATCACTAAAAAAAAAAAATGCACCAGATTTAAGCAACCTGCTTAGAGACAATAAATAACCTCTAGTGGCTGCATTACTTGCAAACCGCATGGTTAGCACATTGGGCCTCAAAGCCTATGCAGTCTGACCCAATATTCAACGCCTACGCTCATGCTTGCAGATGCTGACTGCCTCTTCCCAGGAGCATTGCTGTTCTAAAGAGCAGCAGGTTGCTTTAGTAGAACTCCTCCCTTGCCAGCCAAGACAATAGAACCTCAGGCTGCTTCTCAGTGGCAGCCAAGGAACGCAAGCGGGTGGGGAAATAACAACTGAGTTTAAATAAGAACTGAACTAGGAAGACTCTGCTAGGTTGTCCACCCAACAGTGCACTAAAGGGCGCCATCAAGTGAGTGAACTGACCTGAGCTGCCAGGCTAATTCTGACAGCCATGGTGCTTTAAGAAAGCTAGGAGCCAGATTTCAGAACCCAGAGTGGACTGATTCCACAGCCCAGTCTAAACTTTATTGAAGTTAAGCAGCATTACATCACCTGAACCAATTCTGCAGCAGCCACCCTGTCAAAAAATTAACCCTTCCATAGATGCCACAAACCCTTTTACATCAAGCGTTTAACAACTGCCCCCACAGCCAAAGATCTCAGGTACACACGGTGGAGCGTACAGCGTGAATGCTGAGAGAGGACCAGAAGAGAAGAGAGAAGTTGTGATTTATTTGCTGGTGGCCCATGTGAATGGAGGGGAAAGGAGGAGAGATCCAACTTGCGTTGCTACAAGGACACCCTGCTGTCAGCTCCAGGGCTGACCACCCTCTCTCTGGCTCAGTTCAGCCAAATCCTTTGGCACATGCCTATCTTGCAGCACAGCACCAGGCCAGTTGCTTCCATCCATGGGACTAAGAATGTGTGGCTGTGTTCGCACAGCCTCCTTATTTCGAAACAACCGAGGTTGTTTCAAAATAAGGTTTTGGCTGTTCACACGACGCACGGTTGTTTCGGAACAACGGGAGACCATTGTTCCGAAACAACCACGTTGTTTTGAAACAAGTAAAACCTAGTCTGTGGGCGAAACAACGTTGTTTCGCAATGGTTGTTTCGAAACAATGCCGTCCAAACATGTTGTTTCGGAACAAGATGTTCCGAAACAACAGTTCAAGGGGTGCCCCCTCAGCACCCTGGCCAGGGAACCCTCAGCACCCTGGCCAGGA